>CM043019.1:3970156-4182552 GCA_023690525.1 Holotrichia oblita | reverse complement strand
CTGTAACTTCTGCCTACTATGTTGAGGTCCTGAAGACATTGCAGCGCCATATTGCACGAAAAAGACCTACCTAAGAGTTGTGGACCAACAAGAATTGGAACTCTTGTGCTGGAACATCCACCCTATAGCCCAGATTTAGTCCCATGTGATTTTTTCCTCTTCCCTAAAACGAAGGAGGATGCTCAAGAGGACTCATTTTGCTACTGTTGATGAACAATCTTTCCAAAATTGTTTCCAATCGTGTGCGTCAAAATGTGTGCGGGCCAGAGGGGAGTACATTGAAGGATGTAATATCTCAATTTGTGACCAATTTGAAATAAAACCAATTTTCCGAATACTTAATTGTCAGACCTCGTACCATGCTGGCCAAGATCCTTCGTTTAGATGGTAGAGGCCCCCTCCAATGTTGGACATTAAGCTGAACGGAGCAGCTACGAATTTCTCCGCTCCGTTTGTGATTGTCTGGAGCATATGCGTACTTGAAAGTTAACTTTTGGTCCATCCACATCCCCAGGTACTTGATGACTTTGTCCAGTCCCAATGTTGCTCCCAAAAAATCGAATTCTACAGTACCAATCATCTTCTTAGTAGTTAGGAATACCGTTTCGATCTTGTCCATCCATTTTACAATTTTACAAGGTTGCCAATGCTAAGCAGAGATTTCTCGCTGGTAGCCTCTAGGACGAGGGCAACGCTGTTCACACCGACTATTTTGGTTTTATTTTCTATTAATTAGCTCGAAACCAACCCCCTCAACCAACTCAGCTGTTTTCAAAATCAGTTCACAACGAACTCCCTGACCGCTTGCTTTGATATATTCTATTCCATTATCCTCTTGTTGACATGCTCACATTGTTATAACTGTTCAAAATTGAGTTTGATATGTACCTATGTATTGTAACACACTGTATATGAAACAATTAACTTATCTCTAAACAACTCTCACTACGATAAACATTTTAAAATTGATAGATTTGTATTTATTTAATTAGATTAATATTTTATGTACGTATATTTTGTAACACTTTGTATATCTGTACTACACTGTATTGATTGTATTCTTCCATATCTCCATTTTTATGCAAAATACAGGAAATATTTAAATATAAAAGTTGTTTAGTTTTATGAAATTTACGACGTAAAATTATTCTACGATATACAGGGTGTTTAGTTTGGCCGTAATCGTAAGTATCTTTAGATTTTTAAATGGAACACCCTATATATGATTACATTTTTGAATTGCCTGAAGAATTTTAAAGCAACTTTATACCGGATGATATTCAATTATTTTCATTAGTTTAGAAGATATTGACATTTGTTTGAAAATTTTGACATTTCGCTTTCTTCGGAAAAAATGCCATTATTTCGGAGTAACGAAAAAATGTAACATCATGAAACTTAACGTAACGTTAGATGGATCTCCTATGATGACAATAAACAGATGTAGACTTAAATACGTTATACAGAGTGTTCTAAAAATCAGTGTCTTTTTCAAACAATTGAAATGCGATCTTCATTTTTTTCAAATTGAAACACTATATTTTTATGGATTAGTTGAAAGGGAAATTTAATTATCTACTAACTGTAACACTCTGTATATGTAACACTCTGTATAATTTGATAGTAATTCACAACCAGCTCAAAGAGAGGATCCTTTTTTTTTGTACAACACTGTATACTTATATGCAAGCGTATAATTTGAAATGTCGCATTAATTATTGAATAAAATTAAATTAAACTGCATTTGCAACGCATAAAAATTAATGTGGAACATTTAAAGCGATTAGTAACCGACTACAAATTTACAAACCAAGTTTTATCAATAAATTTTATCATTTTCTTGTAGGTATTTAATAACACACTGTTATAGCTGGAAAGTAATTAAATACAGTTTAAATTCCTCAACAACATTGGCATTGAGATTTTTGTACAATAATAACAATCTTTGTGAGTAAGACTATGTGACGTTATTTATGAAATCTCTTTTGTTCAACTGGGTTTACCCACTAATCACGTAAACTGCAATCATTTTCATTAAATTCATCCGGAGATCGAGTTTTCCCCGGAGGTTGTTGTCGCAGCAGCGATATTAAAATTTTATCGGCATTACCTTGCGGTAAAGGAATCTTAATTTAAAACAGTTTATAACAATCCCAGACTTAAGTGAGATAGCCACTAAAAAATAAACAGAACTCCGTCAATACGGACGCTTCTGGTGGCGCCATCTATATGTGGCTAAAGGCATTTCATGACAGGACTCAAATGTCAGTATGTTCTTCTTCGTCAGTACAAAGTTTTGTTTCAAACTCGGGAAAACGTTTTAAGACAGACTCTGTATAGTTTATCCGATAAAAAAAAAAAAAAAAAAAAAAAAACAAGGATTATAAACATTTGATTTGATAGATTGACGTTATTACACGCTGATTTCATTTTACACAAAAGTAATACCCGGTGATCGCAACAAAAAAAAAGCTGCAAATTAACACCATTAATCAAGTCGTTTCGTACCTACTACACCGCAAAATGCGCTATTGATTGAGCAGTCGAAATTCGTCCTTGTTATATGTCAGAGATCCATCAAAACTGTATATTGTTGTGTAAGTTTCATACAATGAGGATGCTCAATTATTGTAGATTGCTTGTTCGGGATTATTTCGACTTAAACAAATATAATATCGAGCTGTTTTTTTTTTTTTTTTTTCATTACAATATGATGATATTTAATCGTTTTAATTCATCTTTCCTGACAGGTTCACAAATATAATAATTTTCTCACTGCGATTAAGTCAAATTTGAATGTCATTAGTGCAGCTGGGATGCGGTGGGGGAGATTATAATGAATTTTTTTCGTACCTCTAACGAGTTAGGTAATAGAAAATAGATCTATTCACTTGCGATTTTACGATTTCGCAGCTGCTTTTTTATAATATGACAGCTGTCAAAAATGTTTTGACAGTTATACCTTTTTACAGTTTGACAGAAGTGTTATACCGTTGACGTATAAATTATTAAAAGATAAGTCGAAAAAAAAACTTTTTTAATTCTCCCCCCCCCCCTTTTTTTCGAAAGCGATCTATCACGAGATAATTCGGAAAATTTTTTTCTGACGTTTCAAAAAACAAAAAAATTATGCCAAATGCATATACAGTTTGACAGCTGTCAGAAGTATGTTCGCAATTACAATTATGGGCTGTTACATCTACAAAAAAGCGTATTCTTATAATTTGACAGCTGTCATAAACCCCTTATTATAAGATACAGCTGTCAAACGTATTTTGGCGGTTAAAATTATTGTTACACCTACCTACTCCTAAAGAAAAAAACGATTTTTATAATTTGACAGCTGTCAAAAATATTTAACACAATTACATCCTCGACTCGTAAAGAAAGCACAACAGTTTGACAGAGACAGGAGACTTTCAAATGTTACTCATTACACCGAGTAAAACGGCAAAGAAATATAGTTTGACAGTCTTCAAAAAAAAAAAGCCGCAAAACAAAAAATTATTCATTTCGACACAAATCAGGAAATTGTCTAGCGTTAATACACATGGAGAAATAATAAAGAAATATCAGCGTTTTTATAGTTTGACAGCTGTCAAAAACAATTAAGACGCGTGCATATGTTCAAACCGCAAAATAAATAACTCGTTTTACCATTTGACAGCTCTCAGACGTATTTTAACGGTTGCAGTTACCGTTAAATCTACTAAAACAATACGATTTTTATAATTTGACAGCTGTCAAAAATATTTTACTGGTTACATTCGTTCAACTTGTAAAAAAAAAACAACCGTTTGAGAGAAATCAGAAAATCGTCAAGCGTTATCAGACCTAGAGAAATGGTAAAGCAATATAAACGTTTTTATAGTTTGACAGATGTCAAAACCAATTAAGAAGCGTGGGTATGTTGAAACCGCAAAATAAATAACTCGTTTTACCGTTTTAAAGCTTTCAGGCGCATTTTAGCGGTTAGAATTACCGTTAAATCTACTAAAACAATACGATTTTTATAATTTGACAGCTGTCAAAAGTAAGAAATTAGGACAATTGTTCATTACACCCGGTCAAATAGAAAAGAAATGTAAGCGCTCGACGATAAAACCAAATTATAACGCATAGAATCTGTAGAAACTACCATAAAAAATAACTAAATTTTACGATTTGACAGCTGTCAGAAGTATTTTGGCAGCTACAATTACAACGTCAAAACTAAGAATATGCTGTTTTTTTATAATATGACAGCTGTTACTGTTAAATCTAACTAAAACAATACTATTTTTATAGTTTGACATCTGTCAAAAATATTTTACTGGTTACATTCGTTCAACTCGTAAAATAAAACAACCGTTTGACAAAAATCAGGAGAATTGCGTGCATCTATTGATACTACAATAAAATAATAACTAATTTTCCTGTTTGACAGCTGTCAGAAGTATTTTGGAAGCTACAATTAACGACAAAATTTAAAAAAAAATGCCGTTTTTTATAATATAACATTAGTCGAAAGTATTTTTGCAGTTACAATTATCGTCGAATCTAAAAAAGTTTTATAATTTGACAGCTGTCAAAAATATTTTACTGGTTACATTCGTTCAACTCGTAAAATAAAACAACCGTTTGACAAAAATCAGGAGAATTGCCTGCATCTGTTGAAACTACAATAAAATAATAACTAATTTTCCTGTTTGACAGCTGTCAGTATTTTTGCTACAATTAACGACAAAATTTAAAAAAAAATGCAATATAACATTAGTCGAAAGTATTTTTGCAGTTACAATTATCGTCGAATCTAAAAAAAAAGTTTTATAATTTGACAGCTGTCAAAAATATTTTACTGATTACATTCGTTCAACTCGTAAAATAAAACAACCGTTTGACAAAAATCAAGAATTGCCATCTGTTGAAACTACAATAAAATAATAACTAATTTTCCTGTTTGACAGCTGTCAGAAGTATTTTGGAAGCTACAATTAACGACAAAACTAAAAAAAATGCTGTTTTTTAACATTAGTCGAAAGTGCAGTTACAATTATCGTCGAATCTAAAAAAGTTTTATAATTTGACAGCTGTCAAAAATATTTTACTACATTTTTAACTCGTACAAAAAAAAAAAAACAACCGTTTGACAGAAATCGGGAGAATTGTGCATCTATTGAAGAAACTATACAATAAAAAATAACTAATTTTTCCGTTTGACAGCTGTCAGAAATATTTTGACGGTTATAATTATCGTCATATCTAAAAGATGTTGTTTTTATAATTTGACAATGTTTGACGGAAGTCGACAGATTTTTCAAGTGTTACTATACCCGGTGAAATAGTAAAGAAATATAATTGCTTTTTACAATTTGACAGTTTGAAAAAAAATCCAAGACGCGTGAATATGTTGCAAAAATAAAAAAACTCGTTTTACCATTTGAAAACTGTCAGAAGTATTTTTCTAGTTAAAATTATCGTGGAATCTAAAAAAAATGTGATTTTATAATTTGATAGCTGTCAAAAATATTTTACTGATTACATTCGTTCAACTCGTACAAAAAAAAAATATAACCATTTGACAGAAATCGGGAGAATTGCGTGCATCTGTTGGAACTACAATTAAAAAAATAACTAATTTTCCCGTTTGACAGCTGTCAGAATTATTTTGACGGTTATAATTATCGTCAAGTCTAAAAGATGTTGTTTTTATAATTTGACAACGTTTGACGGAAGTCACCAGACTTTCAAGTGTCGTCGGAAGTATTTTTGCAATTTACAATTATCGTCGAATCTAAAAAAATGTGTTTTTATAATTTGACAGCTGTCAGAAACGTTTGACGGAAACCAGCAAAGTTTTCAACAGAATTATGACGCGTCCAAATATTGTAAAATTGTACAATAAAAAATAATTTCTCCCATTTGACAGATGTCAGAAGTATTTTGGCGATAACAATTATTGTTTTACGAACTGTCAAATGTCAAAATGTCAGTTTCATAACCTCAAGAAACTGTATATATTGTATTACAAATTCTATATTATTAATTTGCAACAAATTACGTCTTTAATTGCATATTTCTAACCGGACCGAACACGATTGACGTAATTAGACCCGAATTTTTTTCAGTTTCTTTTTCAAACTTGATATTTATTAACGTTGTGTTTTTGCCATCAACGCTGGGTGAGCGTAAAATATCAATTAAAATTTAACGAGCAAATCTTAAATTCACACTTATAGTGTGATCGATGTTTATAAGAAAGAAAAAAAAAACAATTACTACATTAAGTTTCAACGCTTCTAAATCCTGTATTGCATTTAAAAAAGAATCATTTTTTTTTTCGAAGACAACCAGATGGCCGGAGTTAACCAATTGATATTCATATTGCAAATGCGGTGCGTTTCGCGTGCCTACTCCGTTAAGTTAGTTGTGTGTAGGTGCACAACAGGTGACTCACACTTTTGCCTTTATTACACTTTGTTATTCAACCGGTGGTAGGAACAATCTAACACATGCGAAGTGTGAAAACATTTGAATTATGAAAATACTCGATGAATTCAGTCATCGCGATTGCACGACGCGTACGAGTGTCGTAGTATTCTGTAGAGGCAGGAAAAGTTGCCTTGAATCGTGAATGAATGCACAATTCTATTCGCGGAATATTCATCTCAAATAAATATTAATATAAAGGGCGTTAACACCCTGTATATAATGATAATAATAATACACGGAAGTAGAGTTATAATAGGCATAATTTAATGTAAATAAAAACAGTATGAATTATCGTCTTAATGTTAATTGCTGTGATTACATAATCATTATACATACACATATATCAATTAGGTACCGAAATGCTCGATAAATAAACAGTTTGACGTAAGAATAAAACACTTTATCAAAATTATATGCGTTTGAAAAAAATCATTTTATTTTAACACGTTTACGCTAAACTTAAGGCTTAATTAGAACTATAAACATTTTTCGTATGTATAAACTTGAACACCCTGTATAGTATACATCTATAAATTATCCGATTGATGCTTCGATTTGTATATTATCTAATGCCGGCATAATAAAGGCAATAATTTCAAGTTTTCAGATCGAATCGTTACTTACACGTTTTGAACACTCTGTATAACGTATGTGGACTTGTGATTGTTTCACCCCACTTCTATTAATTCACGTCTTTAAAGTTCTCGTTTCATTCTATAGAAAATATATCTCATTTCTAAATACATTTAAAATATCTGGTTTGATACAAAATAAACACTCTGTATATAACACATATAAATTGCGGATATTTCACCTTATTCAAGATAAATCACTCCGTTCAAGCTTTCGTTTCATTTCGTTTAAAATAAATATCGTTTATTATTACAAACGTTTTCGGTTTTATTTATCAACTATCAGAAACACTCTGTATAATCGTGATAAAAATAAATATTATTTAGATATTTAAGCAAGTTTTGCGATATTTAATCTGACGAATAACAAAAGATGTTTATTTCTAAGCAAATCTTACACATTTCTGGTTTTATATATGTACCAAAAACACTCAGTATAATAAATGGTAAAACTCAAGATTTTCGTTTAAACTGATTTTTTTTGGTGCAATTCTTTGCATAATATAATAAAAATAGTTCCAAATTTTCCCCACCGAAATGAGTGAAACTACTGTCACCCTTAAGTTTGAACACTCTGTATAACAAACATTAATTCAGCATCTTTCAATTAATTTTCCGTCTCAAAATATTTTATTTAATCTGATGAAAAACAAAAGATGTTTATTTTTACGAACATTTTACATCTTTCTGGTTTTATATACTAAAAACACTCAGTATAATAAATGATAAAACTCAAGATTTTCATTTAAATTGATTTTTTTTGGTGCAATTCTTTGCATAATATAATAAAAATGGTTCAAATTCTTCCCCACCGAAATGAGTGAAATTACTGTCTCCCTTAAGTTTGAACACTCTGTATAACAAACATTAATTCAGCATCTTTCAATTAATTTTCCGTCTCAAAATATTTCATTTAATCTGATGAGAAAAAAAGATGTTTACTTCTAAGCATATTTTTACATATTTCTGGTTTTATATACTTACTAAAAACACTCAGTATAATAAATGGTAAAACTCAAGATTTTCATTTAATTTGATTTTTTTTGGTGCAATTCTTTGCATAATATATAATAAAAATAATTCCAAATTTTTCCCACCGAAATGAGTGAAATTACTGTCACCCTTAAGTTTGAACACTCTGTATAACAAACATTAATTCAGCATCTTTCAATTAATTTTGCGTCTCAAATTATTTCATTTAATCTGATGAGAAAAAAAGATGTTTATTTCTAAATCATATTTTACATATTTATGGTTTTATATACTTACTAAAAACACTCAGTATAATAAATGGTAAAATTCAAGATTTTCATTTAATTTGATTTTTTTTTGGCGCAATTCTTTGCATAATCTAATAAAAATAATTCCAAATTTTTCCCACCGAAATGAGTGTAATTACTGTAACCCTTAAGTTTAAACACTCTGTATAACAAACATTAATTCAGCATCTTTCAATTAATTTTGCGTCTCAAAATATTGTATTTAATCTGATGAAAAATAAAAAATAAATCTAAGTTTTTCCACCAAAATGAGTGAAATTACTGTCCCCCTTAAATTTGAACACTCTGTATAATAAACACAAATTCAGGACATTTGACTTACTTTCAAGTAATTTACTTCTTAATATATTAAAGGTCGCTTATTTTAAATCATATTTTACATTTTTTTGATTTTATATATTACAAACACTCGGTATAATCAATCCTAATTCATGCTATATTTTTCACGTAATTTAATTTGGTTTTATTCTTAAAATATTTCATTTAATACAAGGGAAAATCAGGAGGTTGTTTATTTTTATTATGTTACATTTTTTGATCTTATATATTATAAACACTCAGTATAATAAGTGTCATTAGAGATTTTTCACTTAATTCGATTCTTTTGGGGGTGCATAATATTAGGATCACATTTAATCTCTATAAATTTGATTAAAAAAAACTACCTATTTGCGCAAACGCCCCTGGTTTTTTTTTTGGAAATTTTGAACACTTTGTATAACAAACATGAATTCTCCATTCCCCGCCTAATTTAAGGCAATTTTATTCTGCAATTATTTCGTTTGATATAAACAAAAATGAAAAGGTTGTTTATTTTTAAGCAGATTTATTAACCCTTTTTTGATTTTATACATGAAAATTAAACACTCAGTATAATAAGTGTCAATAGAGGGGCTTTTCAGGTAATTAGATTTTTCTTTGTTTAAGTCTAACGAGTAAGAAAACAGTAATAAAAAAGGACGTTAAATTTAAACACATTTTAGGAAACACCCTGTTAATTTATATTTAAACACAATTTTAAAATTATCATATTTAAATCCTATTAAGTTTGACGACAGAAAGATTAAATAATTGTTAAATAGCTTTTGTAAAGCTTTGAACACTCTGTATAACAAACAGGAATTTCAAGTATTTTACGTAATTTTAATTTATGTGATTCTTTTGAACATAAACACATTACATTTTTATTTTTTATCATAAATCTCTCGGTATAATTGAACACCCTGTATAAATTCATGTAATCATTTTTAATTAAGTCATACTTATCTACCCTGTATATAAAATTATGTAGCATATATACATATATATATAAAGATATGCAAAAAGTTCAACATTCCATAACTTTCCTGCTTTGTGAGAGTTGTAAATGGTTTTGAAAAGTGTCACGTGACATCGCATTGACGTCAATGGTGACCTCCGCGTCTGCACATAACACATTTCAACACAGACGTACGGCGAGTTTGATGCGGAGGTTTCATCCATACCGATCGTTCCACATAGTCATAACTACTCTTTATACAAGATACGCCCGATATACAAACTTGAATGATAAATAAAAATGAATGTTCGGTTGTTAAGTATGCACCTTCATAAATGTTTTCTTCTTCTTTAGCTTTTGTTTTAATTTCTGTCTGCGGTCACTTCGATGTTCTCAACGCATTCATTCTTCGAATTGGTTACACGGTGGTTTTAATGATGATATGATAGGAAAAAAATTATAGAGATTACATAGAGATATTTTAGAATTAAAATTAAACCGCTGTTTCTTAAAAAAAATTATAATTAAAATAGGGTCAATGATATACAAGACGTATTGCTCATCCTCACATCATTATTTTCGAAGCTAGAGCTATACAAAAACATAACACAAATGGAACCATCCATTATTAGGCTCATTAACATTTACGTAAACAACCAGTTTTTCGTATTAAAATTTTGGATTAAAAAAAAAAATAAACTTGATTTGAAAAGTTTCCATTAATGGTGTGTGCTTATTACATTATTGTTGTTATTCAGAAATAAATAAATAAATAAAGAATCGATTAAGTTTAATTTGTTGTAAAAGACAGAAAAAAACTAGGATGACGAGTCATTGGAGCTAATTCTAATTAGATTTGTGCGGTGGCAGCACTATATGGGATGAACTAAATACAATAAAATCAAAATAACATGACTAAACTTGCACCTTTTTTTTTTGTGGAACATTAATGTTTCTTCGTAAAGTTTTTTTTAATCGAGATTTCTTTGAAATTAAAAAAAAAATGAAGTTTTAAAACGATAAACATGATGAAATAACTTGCGCAATAAAATTTGAAAAAAAAAAAGAACGTCGGTCGAAAGTGCGAAAATCGAAAGTATCAAGGCCATCACTGTTGTTGATTGTCAGCTTTTTGTTGCATATATTTTACGCAGACTTCTTAAGCCGTATTGAAACACAACAGAACAACAAAGACAAAGCAACAATAGATGGAATTGAGACACTCTGATTCTCCAACGCCTAAGAAAAAAAAAAAAAAAAAAAAAGTTGAACGTCTCATTATCCTTTCACCAGTCCAACATTTGATTCGATTTTGTTTGTTGCCTTTAGTTCTTCTTTTGTTTAAGTTATTCTTCGTAGTTAGGTCATATTAAACCAAATTAAATATGGCGTGTGCTACAATAAAGAGAAATAGTCCATTACTACAATGATATATTTGTTTCCGCTGTTACTTTTCGGAAAGGGGCCAGCAGTATCTATGGCGATTCTCTCGAATTGGCTTCCCACATTGTATTGGCGCATGGGCGCTCGTCGGCGACTCTGGGGTCGCTTACTTCCAGCACTCCTTCACGTCGCGTGAGCAATTCACCCAATAGAACCCCTGGCGCACTTTCTCCAGGGTTTTATGGCGCACTTTCTCCAGGGTTTTATGGATACAAGATCCCTCCAGAACTTCCATTGTGGAGCTCTTGCAGATATCCTCTTCTTGGGGATCACCGTTTGCAGTTTCTTCGCTGAAGCATTTTGGTTCTCCAGGATACGTTTCAACAGGTTATCCTCCGCGACCAAGGATTCCCATTGTGCCCAATATGATTTTACTTCCTGCAAATGGGAAGCAACTTCCTAACAGGTTCGTCTTCGCCCATTCTTCTTCCAATCTATCTGCGTCTTGGTCTGCGCGTAGATTGTCAGGTTGCCACTGATTATCAACTACAGTAGTTCTCGAAACGTTAATTGTCTTGTCTTCGACTCTGTTACAGTGTCGACCGTCTTCTGGACATGGTCTCCTGGAAAGAGCATCCGCATTTCGATGTTTTAGTCCCGCTCGGTGTTCAATCTCGAAGTTATATTCTTGCATCCGCTCAATCCATCTGGCTATTCGTCCTTCGGGATTCTTAAATTGCAGAAGCCATTTCAGGGCGGCATGATCAGTGCGAATCAGAAACTTCTGTCCATACAGATATTTGTAAAAGTGCTCAATGGATTTAACTACTGCCAATAATTCCCGTCTGGTAACGCAATAGTTTCGTTGATTTGCAAGGTCTGACAGAGAAACCAATCCTCACGATGATTTAATTGAATTACTCGACACTGATCTTCAACCGCCTATCCCAACATTACATCGCATCTGTGTCCAGAACAAATTTTCCCGATGGCAACGGGTAGCTCAGGATAGGTGCAGTCATCAAAGCCTCTTTCAAGAGCTGGAAGGATGCTTGACATTCATTGTTCCAATGGAACGCTCGATTTGTGTCCATGAGCCGTTCAAACGTGGCGGGAGCATTACACAAGCCAGTCCTGTACCTATCGTAAAGGCAGTTTTCTCTTTGTCATCTGGTTCCACCCCTACTTGCCAATAGCCACTTTTCAGATCGAGTGTTGAGAACCATTTGGCTCCTGCCAAGGTATCTAAAGTGTCGTCCGTCAATTCTTGGCAAGGGGTAGCTGTCTTTCTTGGTCACACTGTTTAAACGACGATAGTCAACACAGAACCTGGTGGAGCCATCTTTCTTCCTTACAAGGACTACTGGCGAAGCCCATGGACTACTTGATGGCTCGATTACGCCCTCTCTTTCCATTTCCTTCATTACTTCCTCAGCTTCTTCACGTTTGGCCAACGGAAGTCTTCTAGGTCTCTGTCGAATTGGAACCGCGTCACCAGTGTTTATTCTGTGCTTGACTATATTGGTCTTTCTTTCAAACAATTTCCGGTTTCGAAGACATCTTGATATCGGTGTATCATGTTTTCAACTTGGCATTGTCGGAAGTCTTCTACTCAGACTATATTGGTCTTTCCTTTCAAACAATTAATCCTCGAATTCCTTCAAATTTGTACGGTAGACACGGAGCAACACAATCCCAGAACAGTACCCTTCTCTAAGTTTACAGGATAATAATTAACATTCACCTCTTCCGAGACCTTAATAGTGCTTTGGCAACTACAATACCACGGCCTACCTTGTCATCATCCGTATTTGGTTCCATCAGGATGACATTCCCATTAAAAAAATCGCCTTCCCTTCAAAGTAGCATTCTCTCCTACCACGACACGTATTGACCGATCATTTTTTCCCATGGAGGACGAGCTCTTCGTTATTGATTTTTAGAATTCCTTGCTTCAGATCCAACTGGAAACCATAGGAATTGATAACGTCCATGCCCAAAATGATTTCTTCTTGGACGTCAGCCACTAGGACGCGATGTTGGATTGAAATTGATCCCATAGTGAGCTTAACATCTACTTCACCTGCTACAGATGCTGTCTCTCCAGTTGCGGTTTCAGTCTCCATCAAGTGGGAAGTAACTTCTTTGAGTTATTCTAGAAGTTCTTCTAAAAGTGCTGCTACATGATTTGGGAGGTAGGGCGACGTAGAGAAATGTCAAAATAATCTAGATGTTAGAATTAATAATATTGATGTTGTTTTATCAGCCGTTTTTCATCAAACTTAAAATTTGTTCATTTTCGTTTCATAATAAAAATCTTTATTTTCAATATTCCGTCACAACCTATTCCTATATTTTGGTTCTTTATTGTAAAATTTTAATTATTTGCGAAAAAAAGTATGATTTAATTCTAATGCATGATTAGCGAAGGGTTCACAGTTCTAATTTCGCTTTTATGTTGACTAATGCTTGCTTTAACCATTGTGAGGTTTGTCCCACATAATTTAAAAACGAAAATATCTCGAAATCTATTGCAAAATATAGCGCTTTCCTTTAGGAGTAAAATAACATGAAAAAACACTAGGTATTCCATTTAAGGAAATGGAGATTTTTTAATCTGAAATTTGTTATATTGCTTTCCCTTTTTTGAACACTCTGTATTAAATAAAATAGTTTTAGCGATTTGCACACCGCACTATTGGGACACCCTGTATAATGCATTTCTCTATTAATAGTGGAGTAGAGTCGCCTGGTAGCAAATTGTTGCGAGTCGACCGCGAAAGCCATGCTCGGTGGTTCGATTCCACTTCCGGTCGATATATTTTAAAAAAATAAAAATATGGTTAATTAATTGGCGATTCAACAAAGTTTAAAATAAATTTAACCATAAAATTAATTTTTTACATTTCTTCGTGCACAAACTTTACCCCCTTCCCTCCTTCTTTTTCCCGCCCCTGTCAGCCGTTAGGGGTTACATTAATAAAAAATAAAAATAAAAAAAGCTGAAATTCGTGTTTGATTAATTTCTGTCAAGGAGCATTCGTACTGGGCTTCAAGTAAATTTAACCATAAAAATATATTTTTCTAATTTTTCCATATAAATTTAGCTACCCCGTTTCACCCCCTTGGGGTAGAATTTGAGTAAGTTTGATCATAAAATACTATTTACTGCACACACTTTTCGACAGCCACTTTCGCTCCGTTAGGGGTTAAATTAAAATTAAAAAAAAAACTGTAGGGAGAGAGAAAAAGAAAGAGTTGAAGATGTTCAAAAAAAAAAAAAGCGTGTTGACTGATATTTATGTCACATTTGACGTTTCTCGGTAGGACGCGGAAGCTAGCCGGCCGCCATGTTGGCATACTTTGACGTTTCACTCGATTGTTAACTTTCAATCTTTAATTAATCGTCTACTTAATCTTCTAACACAAGAAGCCCTATTACCATTAAAAAAAAACATTTCTAATTATTAGTTACTTGTCAACTTGACATTTCTCGATTTTGACGTTTCCGCCCGCCATGTTTGCATACTTTTGACATTTCACCCTAAACTATTAAGTTTAGATCAAATTATTAATATCTTATTTATGTATTATTATATTATGTATAAATATTTTCTATTGTCTTCAAATTTAAACATATATTTTACTTTGTATGATTTTACCCGCAATAAAAATAGTAAACATAAAACAGCTAATGGATGTATTAGAGAAACTTGTACAAATTTACGTCAAACGCATATTCTAAATGTAAAATACAGAACATAAAATTATTGTTCTTCCGAGCAAGGTTACCAGCACAACAACAATACAATCTTGAATCCAGTATGTCTGGAATTAATGCCTCATTTAATTATATAATTGTGAGAATGTGCACGCACTTAAATCTACGTTAATTGAAAATTTTTACTTTAGTTAAGTTTGATAAAAACTTTCTTGTACTAGTTCAAATTGCTCTTATTATATTATGCAATAAACGAAGTGTTAATTACATTTTAATAATCGCATATCGTAAAACATTGTTGCTATTTAATAAATTAAAAGGTGTTTTAGAGCTTAAATATACCTGTGGTACTGATTACTTTTTTTTTATACAATGCCGTTTTAATTTAGGTGTATTAAATTGTATCTAATTTGCAATTAATATGCCAATTTAGAAAAAAAAAACTCTAATTCAATCTTTCTGCTTTATTATAAAGCAAAGTTTGTGTGTAAGACGCACACAAAAAAGGAATAATTTAAATTTAAACTATATAATTATCTTTTTTTTTATTTTTAAGATAATTAAAGATTAATTTGGAACATTGGAAAATTTACGAATAAAATATTGTGAAATTTAATATTAATGTAATAAAATTGGGTGTAATTTAATTCATCGATCGTTTTATATACAGGGTGAGTCACAACTATTCCTTCGGTCTCAAGTATACAGGGTGATCCAAAAAAGTACAGCAGCGTGCTTCCAATAAACCGATCGAGCATTTTGATATTGGCTACATGACATTAAGCACAACAATTTATATTTTATATATTTTCAACCATCAATAACTCTTTTAAATTAAATTGAACACCCTGTATTTATCCATCCTATATGAAAGCACATTAAACCCCCTACCAAAAATGATAAAGATGTCTATACCTAAATTTAACGATTAAAATGTTATTAACGATATTATCTAAAAACCTCAATCAAAATTGTAAAAAAAAAAAAACTTATGAGACTATCAAGGTTGAAACTTAAAAAAAAAATGTTTTTACAATTTGACAGATGTCAAAGTGAAAGACGTTACTGTTTTTTTACAATTCAACAGTAATTGCCAACAGAAAAATTTCGATTGCCACCAGACATTTAAAATTGTAGAAAAAACTGTTTTTTTTTTGTTTACAGTTTGACAGCTGTCAGAAATATATTGACATATTACTTAAACAATTGTCAAAAGAGTGCTTTTCATAAAATGCAATGAAACGTACATAGTAAAAATATTTGATTTTTAAATTTGACAGATACAACTGTCAGAGATAATTTGACAGTGCTCCCGTTAAAACTGTCAAAAAATACCGTTTTTTACTTCCGAATTTGATAGCGATTGGGATTTTATTTGTAGCATAATACGTTAAGATGACGCTCCAAATTCTCAGATTTTTTTCTGATTTGACAGTTAACTGTCAGCGTCGATAACCGTGAAAAATGACATCAAAACTGTTTTTTTTTTTACAACTCAACAATTAACAACAGAAAAATGTTGATAGCCAAAACTGTAGAAAATACTGTTTTGTTTTTACAATTTGACAGCTGCCAGAGATATTTTCATATTTTACGGTCATGAAAATGATTTTAAAATGTGACAGCTGTCAAAGTCAAAGACGTTACAGTCTTTTACAATTCAACAGTTGCCAACAGAAAAATTTCGATCGCCAACAGACATTTAAAATTGTAGAAAATACTGTTTTTTTTTGTGTTTACAGTTTGACAGCTGTCAGAAATATATTGACATATTACTTAAACCGCAAAATAATTACAACTTGTAGATGTATTTGGTAGCTACAATTGTCAAAAGAGTACTTTTCATAAAATGCAATGAAACGTAGTAAATTTAAATTTGACAGATACAACTGTCAGAAATAGTTTGACAGTGCTCCCGATAAAACTGTCAAAAAATACCGTCATCTTAATGTATTAAGCTGCAAATACGTTAAGATGACGCTCGAAATTGTAAATTTTTTTCTGATTTTACAATTAACTGTCAGCGTCGATAACCGTGAAAAATGACATCAAAACTGTTTTTTTTTTTAGAACTCAACAATTACCAACAGAAAAATGTTGATAGCCACGAGTAAAAATTCAAAATCGTAGAAAATACTGTTTTGTTTTTACAATTTGACAGCTGCCAGAGATATTTTCATATTTTACGGTCATGAAAATGATTTTAAAATGTGACAGCTGTCAAAGTCAAAGACGTTACTGTTTTTTACAATTCAACAGTTGCCAACAGAAAAATTTCGATCCCAACAGACATTTAAAATTGTAGAAAATACTGTTTTTTTTTGTTTATAATTTGACAGCTGTCAGAAATATATTGACATATTACTTAAACCGCAAAATAATTACAACTTGTAGATGTATTTGGTAGCTACAATCGTCGAAAGAGTGCTTTTCATAAAATGCAATGAAACGTAGTAAATTTAAATTTGACAGATACAACTGTCAGAAATAGTTTGACAGTGCTCCCGTTAAAACTGTCAAAAAATACCGTTTTTTACTTCCGAATTTGATAGCGATTAGGATTTTATTTGCAGCTTAATACGTTAAGATGACGCTCGAAATTGTCAGATTTTTTCTGATTTTACAATTAACTGTCAGCGTCGATAACCGTGAAAAATGACATCAAAACTGTTTTTTTTTTTTAGAACTCAACAATTACCAACAGAAAAATGTTGATAGCCACGAGTAAAAATTCAAAATCGTAGAAAATACTGTTTTGTTTTTACAATTTGACAGCTGCCAGAGATATTTTCATATTTTACGGTCATCAAAATGATTTTAAAATGTGACAGCTGTCAAAGTCAAAGACGTTACTGTTTTTTACAATTCAACAGTTACCAACATACATTTAAAATTGTAGAAAATACTGTTTTTTTTTTGTTTATAATTTGACAGCTGTCAGAAATATATTGACATATTACTTAAACCGCGAAATAATTACAACTTGTAGATGTATTTGGTAGCTACAATCGTCGAAAGAGTGCTTTTCATAAAATGCAATGAAACGCAGTAAATTTAAATTTGACAGATACAACTGTCAGAAATAGTTCGACAGTGCTCCCGTTAAAACTGTCAAAAAATACCGTTTTTTTGCTTCCGAATTTGATAGCGATTAGGATTTTATTTGAAGAAAAATGTTGATAGCCACGAGTAAAAAATCAAAATCGTAGAAAATACTGTTTTTACAATTTGACAGCTGTCACAAATATAATTGACATTTATATAAAATTTTGGAAAAATAAAAAAATTATGTTTTTACAATAATTTTTCCTGATCGCGACACTTGAGATGGATTTTTTTTTTAATTTGACAGCTGTCAGCGTTATTTTGATAATACGTCGAAATAGATTTTTTTTTCCGTTTACGGTAATTTAACAAAAATGACCTGTTTTTACATCCATTAAAAAAAAAGTGACTTTCATCGATGTGAACTTGATTGAAATGAACGTTAATTTTGGACGACCCTGTATAAATTATGATTAATTTTAGTGTATGTATGTATGTAGTAAACCAACGTGGTGGTTCTATGATCTATATTAAGACAACAATAGAATATTTAATGGCGCATACCTACCGTTTATTATCGTCAATTACTGCATGAATATTGTTCTAAACGATTTATCAATAAACTTGTCATTGTTTTCATTACTAGACGATTGAATACTGATGTTTAGCTTACGTCAATAAACGATGCATTTATTATTATTATTTTTTTTAATCTTGCTATACGACCCAACACGTGTGGTCCTTTTACATTGAAAGTTAAACAGAAAATCTATAGTTGTCCTCTGTTTAAAATTATACATCGGACGATTGCGACTCGAACATGTTAAAGCCCCTATTTGGTATCGTAAGAAACCATCATAGACTTACCGATTTGATGAAACAGTCGAATAACGTCGAGGATTCAGCCTTTTCTTTGCTAAGATGGAATCTTCTTCTGAGAGAGTCATCGCATTTGTCATCCTAAAAACGAAACAAAAAAAAAAAACAAATATGTACATCCAATTTTAAAACTTAAAAAACAACATTGAGCATTTCCAATCTCTCTCGCTCTTCTAATTACTAATTATAGAGATTAAAATAATTGAAACGAAGGATATATAAATACCTTAGTTGAACAGGAAACAACTGAAAATGAAAAGGTCACCGTTGGATAACAAAAAAGAAAAAAAAATCGATCTCTTGACGTCAACAAGTTATCATAAAAAAGCACGCAGTTCGATATTTCTGTTTTAACAAACTGTGGTTCTCTACCGCTGCATTTGTTTCATTTTTTTTTTCTCAATTATATAAACATAGTTTAACTACGTTGTATCAGTTCTATAATTCTTCGACACAAAACAAAAATCAATGTCAATGGATCTTAATAACGTTCCAACGATAATGTTCTTTAAAAAAAAATCTACCAGACTAAATATCCGCGTTCAAAATTATAACTATAGAGAGATATTTAATTTATTACAGTAGTGCATACAAAAAAAAAACAGCACCCTGTATATTGTGTAAGTGTTGTAACTGTCAAAAAAAAACACATTCTGACAAGTGAGAAATGTCAACAAAACATTTTGACAGCTGTCAAATTCTAAATATTATACAATGATTTTTCACTCTCACAACATTTGAATTGAAAGTCGCCAAACTAGATATACGGCATAACTGTCAAAGTTGCGCGTAACAGCTGTCAAATTATGAAAAAACAGGATTCTCTTTGATAAAATAATACATATATACGAAAATTACAATCTATGACAGCTGTCACATCATACAATGTTACGTCATAATTGGAAAATGAGCTATTTCTTACAATTTCGAATTTCGTTTTAATGGTTTAAGCTACAACGAAATTCTGACAACTATGAAATTTGGAGCACTGTCAAAATATTTCTGACAGTTCTCGAATTATAAAAACAATAGTAACTGTTGCACGAAATTTTTAAAATCGGATATCTTTATTAGTTCCTATAGTTGTAACTGTCAAAATATTTTCGACAGTTGTAAAAAAACAATTTGACAATATTGCAGCTGTCAAAATCCTTCTTATTTAACAGATTTAATTCGGTAGAACTGTAATATTGCCTATGTACATTTGACTGCGTAACTTCAACAAAATGATTAATTTGTTTGCAAACGAAAATATCAATATCTTTTTGACAGCTGTCAAATTGTATACATATCGTGGCAGGTCAAAATTTCCTATTGACGGCTGTCACGTAGTAAAAACAGGTCATTCTCGTTAAGTTACCGTAACCGAAAAAAAAATTTGTTTTTTCTATTTCAACCTATTATCAAAATAACGCTGACACCTGTCAAATTAAAAAAAAATTCAACCTCGAGTGTCGCGATCGGAAAAAAAAATTCTCCCGATATTGAATTGTAAAAACATAATTTTTTATATAAATGTCGATATTTCTGACAGCTGTCAAATTGTAAAAAACAGTTTTTTTGTACGATTTTAACAGCTGTCACGTAGTAAAAACAGGGCATTTTTGTTAAGTTACCGTAACCGTCTATTTCGACGTATTATCAAAATAACACTGACAGCTGTCAAATTAAAAAAAAAATTCCACCTCGAGTGTCGCGATCGGAAAAAAAAATTTCTCCCGATATATTGAATCGTAAAAACATAATTTTTTTTGTTATTTTTACAAAATTATATAAATGTCAATTACATTTCTGACAGCTGTCAAATTGTAAAAACAGTATTTTCTACGATTTTTGTATATCGTGGTCGTCAAAATTTCCTATTGACAGCTGTCACGTAGTAAAAACAGGTCATTTTTGTAAAGTTACCGTAACCGTCTATTTCGACGTATTATCAAAATAACACTGACAGCTGTCAAATTAAAAAAAATATTCCAACTCGAGTATCGCGATTGGAAAAAAGAATTTCTCCCGATATTGTATATTATAAAAACATATTTTTTTTATATTTTTTACAAAATTATATAAATGTCAATATCCTATTTCTGACAGCTGTCAAATTTTAAACGCAGTATTTTCTACAATTTTAAGTATCGTGACCTTTACAAAATTTTTTATTGACAGCTGTCACGTAGTAAAAACAGATCATTTTCGTTAAGTTACCGTAACCGAAAAAAAAAGTTTTTTCTATTTCGACGTATTATCAAAATAACGTTGACACCTGTCAAATTAAAACAAAATTCCACCTCGAGTGTCGCGATCAGAAATAATATTTCCCCCGATACTGTATACTGTAAAAACATATTTTTTTATTATTTTTACAAAATTATATATAAATGTCAATTATATTTTTGACAGCTGTCAAACTGTAAAAAAACAGTATTTCCTACAATTTTGAATTTTTACTCGTAACTATCAACATATTTCTGTTGACAACTGTTGAGTTGTAAAAAAACAGTTCTGATTATCATTTTTTCACGGTTATCGAAACTGACAGTTAATTATTTTAAAATCGAAAAAAAAAAATTTCGAGCGTCATCTTAACGTTTGAATTTACAACAAAATCGTAACGGCTATTAAATTCGGAAGCAAAAACAGTATTTTTTGACAGTTTTAACGGGAGCACTGTCAAACTATTTTTGACAGTTGTACCTGTCAAATTTAAAAATCAGATAGCTGTAGCTGTCAAATACATCCGACAAGTTGTTTCTTATTTTGCAGCTTATGTAATATGTCCATATATTTCTGACAGCTGTCAAACTGTAAAAGAAAAACAGTATTTTCTACAATTTTAAATGTCTGTTGACAATCGAAATTTTTCTGTAACGGTTGACATATCAGTAATGTCTTTGACTTTGACAGCTGTCACATTTTAAAATCATTTTCACGACCGTAAATTATTTATTTTTACAAGTTTAATTTGAATTTTCATTTGGTTGACGGTAGCAATTAAGGAAAAATACTTTCTCTTCCTATTTTGACACTTAGAAAATATGAAAATATATCTGACAGCTGTCAAATTATAAAAACAAAACAGTATTATCGACGATTTTAAATATCTGTTGGTAATCGAAATTTTTCTGTTGGCAACTGTTGAATTGTAAAAATATCAGTAACGTCTTTAAGTTTGACAGCTGTCACATTTTAAAATCATTTTCACGACCGTAAGTTATTTATTATTACAAGTTTAATTCCAATTTTGATTTGGTTGATGGCAACAATTAAGGAAAAATTATTTCTTTTCCTATCCTGACACTTACAAAATATGCAGATATCTCTGACAGCTGTCAAATTGTAAAAATAAAACAGTATTTTCGACGATTTTAAATATCTGTTGGTAATCGAAATTTTTATGTTGGCAATTACTGTTGAATTGTAAAAATATCAGTAACGTCTTTGACTTTGACAGCTGTCACATTTTAAAATCATTTTCGTAAGGAACCGCAATTTATTTATTTTTACAAGTTTAATTCGAATTTTCATTTGCAATTAAGGAAAAATACTTTCTTTTCCTATCCCGACACTTGAATGACCATCAAGATTTTCTTTTTTGTATTGAAATGACATTCGAGAACATTTGACAGCTGTCAAATTGTAAATATTTTCGACATTTTTTCTAATACAAGGACACGCAGTGGTTTTAATTAGAATCCAGAACAGCTGCATAATTAATTTGAGTTTGTGGTACAACAAAATACTTACTTGCGCATACAGAATTATCTTCATCGGAAGCGGCGAAATATTTATCTCTACATGCAACAATTTACGAGTACTATATATTCGTGTATTCGAAATTAATTAATTGAGAACTGTCAAACGTCAATGTGACCAACCCCTTTGCATATAAAATAAAAACTCGACTATTCGGATGAGATTTCTATCATTTGACACGTTTATTAAACGTCAATTTCTCAATTCTAGTTTTATTGACCTATAATAAGAGCGGAAAGATATCGGGGAATAAAAGGTTTAATATAATTAAAGATGACGTCAACGATTTTACATCCGTTATTCTATCTTCGTATTTATTAATTAAATTGAGTGAGAAATTAGATTCCCAGACAGATTAAGTTATTGAGTAGAAAATATTTTCTTAAATGCAGGTCACTTTATTGTATATTATGCAAAATTATACATTCCTTACTATTAATAGCGCATACTTACGAGTAATTAGAACAATAATTCGAACGGGAATGTTATCTTGCGAACTACAATAAATTCTATTATTTTGAAATTTGCAGAATGCCATATTACGTCACACAAAACACGCATACATAACCTCAATAACAACAACATTTCTTACTCAACCTAGTTTTCTAATTTTTAACTATTGTGGATC
This sequence comes from Holotrichia oblita, assembly GCA_023690525.1. Taxonomy (NCBI): domain Eukaryota; kingdom Metazoa; phylum Arthropoda; class Insecta; order Coleoptera; family Scarabaeidae; genus Holotrichia; species Holotrichia oblita. Next base: position 4,159,505 of record CM043019.1, on the reverse strand, counting down.
TTACCTCGGTTAGATTATTAAGAAAGAACGACGAAGAATAAGTCTGCGGTGGAAAATTCGTAGGCACTTCTGACATGTTCATGTTCGACAGCACTTTCACAGCAATTTTCATCGGTTGATTTATATTAGAGAGCACTTATTTTACCGTTTAAAACCGCACCGATGTCATTCGGGATGAAGACTGAACGATTATTAACATAATTATTACGTTTATTAATACATGTTTAAACACCTATCAACATCGAATTCCATGTGTTCAACGACTACATGTGTACACTGCGCTTGAATGTGGCCGAACGTAGAATTGCGGTTTAATTTGTTGTGTTTATTTTCTTTTGCTCTCGGGTTGTGTGTGATTGTGTGTGTGTGTCTGCGACGTTTAGCGATGATTTAGAGAGAATGGAGTTGCGCGATACTATTTTATTAATGTCAATATATTTTAATTGGTAATCGTTTGCTTTCAATTAATAGCTGACGCTTCTTTATATGAAACGAACTCTTTTGATTGTTATAAATAGTTGTGTCGTTTAGATTGCTCTGCTGCTTTTAATAAAGGCGATCTAATATTATTCTATTTATAATACGCGATTATAATATTTAGGAATGGAGTTATTGAACCGTACGATTTAAAATTAGCCGATTCATACGACCTAGTTTTTTTTTTTTTTTTCGATTTGGGACAACCACCTATAGTTATATATATATAAGTTTAAAATATAAACAACGGGGGATATTCCTTAATTTATTTGCATAAATTTTTATACATTTTATAGCTTTCTTCGTTCCCAGAGGGACTTATCACCTTTTAGATGCATTTTTATAATGGAAAATGTCACAATTCGCAATCAAATCCCTTTATATAACATTTATAAAGTGCAAAACTTTAATAATTCGACATATATATCGATCAATTATCATTTTGATTGATTAAAATTAACGAATAAATTAGCTGAACACATTTTTAAAAATCGAAACGTCAAAACATTGATACAAACCATTTAAGTTCATGCTTTTTTTGATAGAGGTCGCTAGCGCGCTTCTAAACTAAACGTCAATTTTGACAACTTAATAGGCGGATGACATTTTTTCAAATATAAAGGGTGAAGCTGATAAAAAAAGAGATGTTTGTAGTTATTCTACGGCGCCGTATTCCAGTGGCGTGTTTTTTTTTAATTTAAACAATATACAGGGTGTAGCATCTTCCTGGGATCAGCTGATTGTGTCTTTACTATTAATTTTATCGAAAAATGTTCTTAGTAAAAGATGTTTAGAATGAAATTCTCTATAGCAAGAAAATATTTTTTATATACAGGGCGTTCAATTTTGTCTGTACGACAGTTTACTTTGTTTATTTAAATGGAACACCCTATATATTATTGCATTTTTAGATTCCTTGATGTAATATAAGGTAATTTTAATTAACACACTCCGCCATAAAACCCAACAGTTTTCGAGATATTTCGTTTCGAAAGGAAACAAAATTCAATTTACACAGAGTACTTAAAAAATTAATCTAACCTTTTCTAATAATCTTTTCGAAACAAATTGTTGGTATTATTATAATGATACTTCAAGCTTTATTTTCCATACTAAACATTCATATTATATTATACTGGGTGTTTAATAATCGCACTCAAAATTAAATAACTTCAAACGATTAAAACTCGTTTATTTCAAATGGAACATCCTGTATATTTTATAACATTCCCTATACCTAAAGTTCTATACATTTGAAGTTCTAAGTAATTTTGTACAATCCTCATCAGTGACGTTGCTGTATTCCAGTGGGGTAGGAAAGGGGAAGAATGAGGGCCGCTTAAGCAGATTTGTGTATTTTTCGTGCATTTTTATATTTTTTTATTTGGTTTTATCATTTTATCAATTAAAAAACAAGGACAAAAGAAAGTCTAATTGTTTTTCTTGCCTTAAAAAAAAAAAAAAAACTTGAAATGTCCCTTATTACCCATAAACCTGGGGTAATTGTGGCCTAGGCTCAAATTACCGTTTTCAGTACATCATGAAATATAAGCCCAATAGATGGCGCACACAAAAACTAAAAAGCAAATAATTATATAGGTACCACTATTACCCCAGTAGCCCCCCATTCCCCCTCTTTCCCCTAATATATAAGTAGTAAGGCTAAGTCACCATCAACGCTATAAGCTGTATTTTGACAGCTAAAACATGTGTGAAACCACCAAATTGTCATAATTATGACAGTTTGACAGGTTTTAATTGTCAAAATACAGCTTATACAGGGTGTCCACGAAGACTGGCTGCGTTTGATGGCGACTTAGCCTTACTACATGTTGTTTTTTAATGGAACAATATAATATTGTTTGCTTTCCGAAAGCCCTCAATGATACTTTATTTTTCTTATATAACGTCATACTGATTGAGTTCCAAGCTGGTCTAACTTGGTATTCAGCTATTCTGAATGGGTTTTGACCTCATTTTAGCTTTCTTTCTGATTTAGTTTTATTCCGGTGCGTCCTGGTCTGAACTGGTTGACATCTATTTTTGAACTAGTGCTGATCAGAGCTTGAACGTCTTCAATCATTATTTTTATGACCCTAAACTATCGTTTTGATTAGTATAGGCTATGGTTTTGATAATCAAGAGTCATATTAGTTCTGAATCATAATGATATTGATAGCCTTGAGCTATGATTCTAACCTCAATTTAATTTTAAGCTAGTCTAACTTAATATTTAGCTGTTCTAAATTGGTTCTAACCTAATTTGAGCTTTTTCTGATCTAGTTTTGTGCTGGGCGTCCTGGTCTGAACTAGTTGACACCTATTTTTGAACTAGGCTTTTCAGAGAAGTTGTAGTTTGTTAGATTATATAGACCTGATTTTGTTCTGGCATCGTCTGTTCTAAATTGATTCAGGCCTAATTTTCAGCTGATTCTGACTGGATTTCGACCAAGTTTGAACTCACTTCTACTTATGGTTTTAAGCTGGGTTTGAGATCATCAAAACCAGGTCAAAAACAAGCCAGTCTACGTCAAAACCAAGATGAACTAATTCAAAACTCCAACTCCAAACTAGGTCTAAATCAATTCAGGTACATAAGCAAGGAAACCTGTTTGAGATATGGTTAGATCACGTCAAAACCAGTTTAGAATCATGGTCAAAAATAAGGACCATAAACTGTTGAACTATTATTTGAGTAGAAGTGTAATAATATATAGGCTGTTCCATTTAAAAAAAGTGACTTTCATCGATGTGAACTTGCTTGAAATGAACGTTAATTTTAGACGACCCTGTATAAATTACGATAAATTTTAGGACGTCAATTTTCTGCAATGCTATTTCGGCTAATAACATGCCCGATATGAGGTCTTTACCTGCACTCCCTTCAGAAATACAGAATTTTGAACATAACCTTGAAATTGGCCCTATATTCGAAAAAAAAATTGAATAACTCAAAAACGGCTGATTTTTGACATAGAGTGTCTTAGTAAGTTTTGACGCAGAATTGTATGCCCGATACAAAAAACTCATAAAAAATATACCGTGATATTTAAATTAAGAAAGTTGACGTCAAATTTTCAGAAATGTTGAATTTCAAGAATATCACCCTGTATATAATATCATGGTGCGATAGACCTAAGCACATGATGTCCATAAAGGATTTCTACCGACAAAAATAAAGGAGAGGGTGAAATAATTATTAAATAATGAAGTGTGTAACAGAAATTTTATTAAAAAAAAAAAAAAAAAAAAAAAAAAAACAAGTCAATTTAATTTTTTTTCCTATTAAATAATACAATAATACTTACATAAATAAGTATGCTATTTTAAAACAATGAAAAAATAATAGGACACACAAATTTGTTTAAAATAATTCTTTGTTCGAAAAAAAAAAAACAAAACATTTCGAAAATATTGCCAACTTAAATATGTATATATTTAAGGAATATGTCTTTTACAATCTCTAAATAAGTATTATTTCCTCGCAACAATTTTAAGTTGGCAACACTGTACAATTGTGTCAATTAACAGGCATGAACACCGGGGACGGTTGTCTTCTTAATTAAAATTAAAATTCGAAATAAATAACGAAACAAAATACTCTAAAAAAAATCAAAATAACAATAATTAAAAGAAAAATTGATGTTTTTTCCGATGGAACAGATTTAATTTTAAATTTGTACTATTATTTTTAAAGATTACTTTCCGTTTCGTTTGAATTTATTACATTTTATTACTTTCTTTTCACTTATCACTTTCTTTTTTTTTTTTTTTTTCGATAATTTATAATTCATATGTTTAAGATTTGAGATAAGACAAATAAATTCTTATTGCACTTTCGCAACAGTGCGGTTCGAGTGTGGTAACGGTGTGATATTAGCGACGTCCGATAACGGTGTCGCCGGTGATTGGTTGTGGGGTTTCCCCCGTCCGCCTCGTTTACCCCTGCTTTTCTTAGCGCCGCAGCGTTGGGACAAATTTTCACGTTTGTCAGTGCTACCTTCGAAAGCTGTCTCCGTCGTGGCCGTTGCGACTTCAGCGAACTGTAAAATAAACATAAAAATAAAATTTCGCTTTTTTTTTAATATTAATTGGTTTGTTCAATATAAGAAAAAAATCAGTTCCCTTCTTAGATATTCTTAAATATTGTTTAGTTTGTCCAATTAATTCAGGATATGATAAGTAGATCCAATTCGTAATTTCATCCGTTTAAATAAGAATTAAATGCAATGTTCTGTGTCAAATTTATTATAAAAACATAAGGAAATCAGTTGTATAATTTTATCTTTAAATATTGTTTAGTTTGTCCCTATATTTCGTTGTTGATTACGATCTTTATTAATTTAGAATTAAATAGATTAGATACCACTTTTTATCGGCGATTTGATTAAAGAAATGAAAAATCTGGTAATACCAGTACAAAGTAAACCTCTTTTAACTATCGTTTAGTTTGTTCGAAATCACAAAAATTTGACCTAGATTAATCGTATGCATTTTACCGGTATAGTTGTAAATATAAAATTTTGAAGTGTTTGAGCAAGAATATTACGTCGAACAATTTTTTTATCTATCATTCGATTAATGCCACGTTCTATGTCAAATTTTTTGTCTTTAAATATTGTTTAGTTTGACCCAAAATTTCGTTAATTAAACATAATGTTGTTCAGCGTCCTAACTTAAAAATGCTTGAACAAAGACTAAGTTTTTTTCCGGTAGTGTTGTCTTTTTTAAATAATGTTTAGTTTGACCCAATATTATTATGTAATTAGATAATAGCTGTCAAGCGAACATTTTTTTGTCATTTGATAAAACAAAAAATTAATTTTTTCAAAAATTGACAGTTTTGAAGTTTTAGGAAATTTTAATATTTATAATTTTGAAAATTAGAAAAGACAAATTCCAAAATTTTCAGATTTTTCAACATTTTTAATTTAGAATTTTGGAAAAATTTGAAAAATTTTAATTTTTTTACAATTTTCAAAATTCAAATAGGTATTTCGAAAATTGACAATTTTGAAGTTGGAATTTTTTCTGAATTTTAATATTTAGAAATTTTGGAAAATGTTAATATTTATAATTTTGAAAATTAGAAAGAGACAAATTCCAAAATTTTCAGATTTTTCAACATTTTTAATTTAGAATTTTGGAAAAATTTGAGAAATTTTAATTTTTTTAGAATTTTCAAAATTCAAATAGGTATTTCGAAAATTGACAATTTTGAAGTTGAAATTTTTTCTCAATTTTAATATTTAGAAATTTTGGAAAATGTTAATATTTATAATTTTGAAAATTAGAAAGAGACAAATTCCAAAATTTTCAGATTTTTCAACATTTTTAATTTAGAATTTTGGAAAAATTTGAGAAATTTTAATTTTTTTAGAATTGTCAAAATTCAAATAGGTATTTCGCAAATTGACAATTTTGAAGTTAGAATTTTTTCTCAATTTTAATATTTAGAAATTTTGGAAAATGTTAATATTTATAATTTTGAAAATTAGAAAGAGACAAATTCCAAAATTTTCAAATTTTTCACATTTTTAATTTAGAATTTTGGAAAAATTTGAGAAATTTTAATTTTTTTACAATTTCAAAAATTCAAATAGGTATTTCGAAAATTGACAATTTTGAAGTTGGAATTTTTTCTAAATTTTAATATTTAGAAATTTTGGAAAATGTTAATATTTATAATTTTGAAAATTAGAAAGACAAATTCCAAAATTTTCAGATTTTTTAACATTTTTAATATAGAATTTTGGAAAAATTTGAGAAATTTTATTTTTTTTAGAATTTTCAAAATTCAAATAGGTATTTCGAAAATTGACAATTTTGAAGTTGAAATTTTTTCTAAATTTTAATATTTAGAAATTTTGGAAAATGTTAATATTTATAATTTTGAAAATTAGAAAGACAAATTCCAAAATTTTCAGATTTTTTAACATTTTTAATATAGAATTTTCGAAAAATTTGAGAAATTTTATTATTTTCAAAATTCAAATATTTCGAAAATTGACAATTTTGAAGTTTGGAAATTTTCTCAATTTTAATAATCATTTAGAAATAATCGAAAATTAAATTTGATTGAAATTAAAAACCGTCAAGTGTCAAAATTTTCAGATTTGAAAAAAAAAGTTTAATCCAGAATTTAAACATTTGAAAAATTTGGAAAAATTTGACAATCCGGGAGGCTTTTTCAAAATTCAAATTTTCAAAAATTGAAGCTTTTTAAGAATTTTCAATATTTTCAAAAATTGAAAATTAATTTTAGAAAATTTGAACATTTTGATTTTAAAAATTTTCCATTTTTTTGCAATATTAATCCATTTGGGTATTGACGAAAAGGTCTAAAGGATTAGTTTGCTGATTTTTCAAAATTTTTAAGATATTTGAAAAAATTTGACGATTCAATTAATTTTTAAAATTTTTTTTAAAAATTTTAAATTTAGAAATTTTAGAAAATTTTGGAAATTTTCAAAATTTTATAATAAAGAAAAAGCTATTGACTAAAAAAAAAAATTTTCAAATTTTTTTGCAATAGTAGTTGGCTAGTAAAAGGTCTAAAGGATTTGTTTGCAGATTTTTCAAAATTTTTAAAACATTTGAAAATTTGAAAAAATTTAACGATTCGAGGAACTAAAAATTGAAAATTTTGAAATTTTAGAAAATTTGAATATTTTAATTTTGGAAATTTTCAACATTTTTATAAATATCTATATTGATTAATAAAGAAAAAACTATTTTTTGGTAATATCTACATTGGCTAGTAAAAGGTCTAAAGGATTAATTTCCAGATTTTTCAAAATTTTTAAAATTCAAAATTTGAACATTTTGAAATTTTGAAAAAATTTTGACGATTCTAGAAATTTTTAAGAATCTCTAAAACTTAAAAATTGAAAGTTTGAAAATTTTAGAAAATTTGAAAATATTTTAATTTTGGAACGTGTTAACTTAGAAACGCTTGAACAGAGACCAAGTGTTTTCTTTTTTTAAATAATGTTTAGTTTGACCCAATATTATTAATTAGATAATAGTCATTTGTAACAAAAAAATTGCAAACTTTTTTTTAATTATCGTCAATATTACAAAAATTACGATTTTTAACCATTAAATAACAAATTGGTAAAAGAGTCTAAATCTCCAATTTTTTAATTATCGTTTAGTTTGTCCTATACGACAAAAAATTGCAAAATTTATCAATTTAGACATTTACATCGATTAGAAATTATACTAATTTATTATTTTAAAATGAAATTTTGGTAAAGCGTGGCAAAACTGTTTTTTTTTAATTATCGTTTAGTTTGTCCCGTATGACGAAAATTGCAATGTTTGTTAGTTTTGTTTGTTTTTGTTGTTGGTAATTAGATGTAATTGTAAATCTTAATTTCATGTGAAAATTTACAAACATTAGAGAGTTGGTTGTATATTCTGATCTTTAAATGTTGTTTAGTTTGACCTATTTTTTTATGAATGCGGAAAGGAATAATTAGATTAGATATAACTGTTAATAAAACAGATTTTATTAGTTAATTACATGGATTTTTTAAATAAATAATTACATAAATATATATTAAATTATATCATCTGTTTCGGTTTTGTATCAGGCACTCCCAGTGTAGCTTCCGGATAACAAACTCCTTCGTAATACATTCTAGATGAACTCTACATTCTTCCATATCGATTGTGTAGGAGAGCACGTCAACTATCTCCTTCTGAATATAACCGCTGAGTTTGGTTTTCCTCAATTTATCGTTGAAAACTTTCCTAAAGATCTTCAGCCCTCGTTCGATATATTTCAAGAAAATGGGACTCGGTGAGTGCAACCCTCGAAATGCTATTTCGCTCAAGCCGAAACCTCGAGAGAACTGCGACAGATCAGGGATATCATCGAGAATCAGATCGGTCTGCAACATTTTCCTGCACCGATCACAATTGAACCTCTCCGAACCAAATTTAATCAAATAACCGGCTAGATATAAATTAGTTTGATCATCGTTGAATTCCTTCATCTCGATTTCAAATTGTTTACCATCGCTTTTAATATTTCTACCATTCCGATCAATTAATTTGGGCATGACGAGCAGGTTATCGATGCAATCATTCCTGAAGTATCGTCTGAAGGCTGCGACAGTCCTCGATGGGTGATTGGATTCGAACAATCTGAAGAAATCTTGTAGGTTATCGAGATTAAATTTCGAGGTTAATAATTGATCGAAACCGACGTTCTCTTGTTCGCGATAGATCATCAAGATGGCGTTTATCGTCTGGATCAAACCTGAAAACGAACGTGGGACTTTCGGACCAAATTCTGTTAATTTTGAGAGTTTTTCGATAAAATTTTTCGATTTAATTAAATCCGGTAACGCTTTGAGTTTAATTTGAGTATTGAGGATGTCGAATAGATCGTTTAAATCGATTAAAAATTCCGCTGTGTTTAAAACAGTTTTTGAGGTTAATTTCCCTTCGCTTGCGAACAACTTCATACAGGTACCAACTGCGTTACTAAAAGTCTCCAACGCTAGGGATATTTCGAATTTCTCCGCATCCGTCGGTTTCACATGACTATCTGTCAATTTCAACTTGCGTTGGGCGCCATTTTCTTTATCGATATTATAGGTATCGACGACATCTTTAAACGAGACCGTATCACCTTTATAGGATAAATCAGCTCCTACAAAATTATTCTTAATACTCTTAAATAAATTAGGAACATCGAAGATGGCGTAAATCCGCTTGGAATTAACCTCGAAATACGGCGTCTCCGTACCGACGCCTAAACGCTTAGTCGCAGGGAAATTATTATGACCTTGATCGCTTACGATACTGACGAGGTTCAAACCGGTTTCGACCACCTTCTTAACGGTTTCCGCGATTATCTTGGATAGGAGGTAAGTTTTTATCCCTGAAGATGATACGAAGTAAGCGATCGGTATCCTCCAATCAGAATAGATCCCCTGCAGCATGAACACCATGATCTCGTTACCGATATCGCTTAGACGGCCGAAATGACCGAAATCTTCGAAACCTTCGATCTCATCCAAGATTTCCGAATATTCCAGTCGACCTTCGATGGCCATCTCGTCGAAGATTAAATTGCAATATTTTTCGGTCTCGTTCATCGTTGATACCTTCGATTTTAATTGCGAGAATAATTGCGGGTTGTAACCGGTTTTGCAGGACTTCAAAACATCCTCTAACATATCTCTGGTTTTCTGCAACTGTGGGGGATTCGAGATCGGTTCGATTTTCTCCGGTTTCGATTGTTTTTGAACGATTTTGTTCTCTTTAGGTTGGTATGGGTTCGGGTTGGCATCTCTTCGAAGCTTAGTCTTGGTCGAATCAGCGTACGAGGTGGTTTCGAAGTGATCCGAGCAAATATATTTCCTGTGCAGTTGATCGAAGCTCAAGTTCTTCAAGGATTGATTACCTAAAAGCGTAAATTGGTATGAAAAAAATAATATAAAAAATGATTAATAGATGCATGTTAGTTGGATAAAATTTGGGTTAATCAATATACTTTTAAATCATAAGTTCATTATCAATGTTGGCGCCCAACGTGGGGCTTCATAAGAGGAGAAATGTTTTAGGTAAGATTTTCCTGATCGTCCCGACAATATTGAAACGTAATTCAATTGTTTCAGATTACAGCGTTTTTGTCATTTTAGGTTAGAGTCGATTTAGTTTCCATAGTTAACTTTGGCGCCCAACATGTGGCCTGACCGAAAAGAAACAAGGACAAATGCAAAACGGTTAAAAAGGACCTTTGCGACGTCTTTCTTTTTCGGTTTATATAAAAATATCGTAAACAAACATTTGGCGCCCAACGTGGAGGAGACTATCGTGTTAGAGTGGGTGATTTGAATACACAGACGTGGTATAATAAGCCTGAAGGCTGCGGTGGTCAATAGGACCCTGAATTGGTCAGTAGGACCCTTTTAGGTTTATCTAAAAAGTAAAAAAAAATTTAGCGCCCAACGTGGGGCTGGCAAAAGGGAGGCAGGTCTAGCAAAACGAGGTTAAACGCAGAAGGGATTAATAAGACCTTTGTGACGTCTTCATTTCTAGATTTATACAAAAGCGCAGTAAAAAAAAAAAACTTTGGCGCCCAACGTGGAGCCTGGCAGAAAAAATCTGGCGACTCTAGGGTAACGAGAGTAAACGCAGAACGGGTTAAGAAGGCTTTTGTGCCAACTTTCCTTGTAGATTATTTTGGCGCCCAACGTGGGGCTTCATAAAAGGAGGGATCTTCTAGATAAATTTTTCAGGTTTAGTAGGGCGTATTTTAGCGCCCAAGGTTGGGGGCTGGCAAAAGACAGGCAGGTCTAGCAAAACGAGGTTAAACGCAGAACGAATTAATAAGACCTTTGTGACGTCTTCCTTTCTAGATTTATACAAAAGCGCAGTAAAAAAAAAAAACTTTGGCGCCCAACGTGGGGCCTGGCAGAAAGAATCTGGCTACTCTAGGGCGACGAGATTAAACGCAGAATGGTGTAAGTGCCAACTTTCTTTGTAGGTTTGGCGACCAACGTTGGCGCCCATTTTGGATGGAATAAGCTGTAATAGGGGGAGGGGGAAATAATTCTAAACTCCATCTTGGCTTTGATGTAGGCGCTTTTAGGCTGGATTTTTCGATTGGAATATTTAGGATATGGATTAGTGTTTTGTTTTAGCGTCTCTTTTTTAGGATTCCCGAGTTTAGTATCGGACCATTACCTCAATTTTGCATTTTGCTGCATTTTACGTGAGGTTGTTCCATTTTTCTTTTATTCCAAAAGATAATTACTTATTTTGGTTGGAGACGCGGCGACAAGGTCTGAAGGATTAATTTGTAGATTTTTCAAAATTTTTAAGATATTTGAAAATTTGAAAAAATTTGACGATTCGTGGAATTTTTAAGGATTTTTAAAATTCTTAAAAACCAAAAATTTAGATTTGATTTTGGAAATTTTCAACATTTTTTTTCAATATATCTATCTGTATTGACTAAAATCTAAAAAAACTATTTTTCAAATTTGTCAAAATTTTTAAAATTCAGAATTAGAACTTATTTGAATATTTGGGAAAAATTAACAATTTGAGCAATTTTTAAGAACTTCCAAAATTTTCAAAAATGGAAAGTGAAAATTTTAGAAAATTTGAATATTTTAATTTTGGAAATTTTCAATTTTTTTGCAACATGTTGGCTAGTAAAAGGTCTAAAGGATTAGTTTGCAGATTTTTCAAAATTTTTGATATTTGGAAGTTTGAAAAAATTTGACAATTCGCGGAATTTTTAAGGATTTTTAAAATTCTTAAAAACCAAAATTTTAGAAATTTCAGAATATTTGAATATTTTGATTTCGGAAATTTTCAACATTTTTTCAATATATCTGTATTGAGTAAAATAATCTAAAAAAACGAGTTTTTCAAATTTGTTAAAATTTTTAAAATTCAGAATTAGAACTTATTTGAATATTTGGGAAAAATTAACAATTTGAAAAATTTTAATTTTCAAAAATTAAAAGTTTAGAAATTTGAGAATATTTCTATATTTTGATTTTGGAAAATATCAATTTTTGGTAAAGGGTCCAAAGGACTAGCAGATTTTTCCAAAATTTTTAAGATATTTGAGTTCGAAAAATTTGACGATTCAAGAAATTTTTAAGGATTTTTAAAATTCTTAAAAACCAAAAATTTAGAAATTTCAGAAAATTTGAATATTTTGATTTCGGAAATTTTCAACATTTTTTCAATATATCTGTATTGAGTAAAATAATCTAAAAAAACGAGTTTTTCAAATTTGTTAAAATTTTTAAAATTCAGAATTAGAATTTATTTGAATATTTGGGAAAAATTAACAATTTGAGAAATTTTTAATTTTCAAAAATTTCAAAAATTAAAAGTTTAGAAATTTGAGAATATTTCTAGATTTTGATTTTGGAAAATATCAATTTTTGGTAAAGGGTCCAAAGGACTAGCTTCCAGATTTTTCCAAAATTTTTAAGATATTTGAGTTCGAAAAATTTGACGATTCAAGAAATTTTTAAGAATTTTTAAAATTTTTAAAAATTGAAAGTTCGAAAATTTTAGAAAATTTTAAAATTTTAATTTAGGAAATTTTCAAATTTTTTTTTGCAAGATCTTTGTAGGCTAGTAAAAGATCTAAAGGATTAGTTTGCAGATTTTTCAGAATTTTTAAGATATTTGAAAGTTTAAAAAAATTTTTTTTAGAATTTTTAAAATTTTTAAAAATTGAAAGTTTGGAAATTTTAGAAAATTTTTATAGTTTAATTTTTTACATATTTATTTGAATATTTGGAAAAATTGACAATTTGAAAAACTTTGTGGATTGTGGAAAATTAATTTAGCATTCAGATTTTTCCAAAATTTTTTAAATTCATAATTTGAACATGGTTGAAAATTTGGTAAAATTTGACAATTTGGGAAACTTGAGTATTTTCAAAATTTTAAAAAATTTAAAGTTTGGAAATTTTATAAAATTCGAACATTCTGATTTTCGAAATTTTCAAATTTAAAAAATACGGCTACAAATTTTGGCGCCCAACGTGAGGCTTAGCCGTTTTAGTGGCTTGCAGATCATTTTTCCATTAAAAAATTTGCTTTGGATTGAGGAATGGAGTGGAGGGGGTGGCGCCTTTTAAAAACAAGTGACTATTTTAGGTAGTAAGCTGCTATCTAGAGCCCGTTTTGGATTTACAATTTTAGAATTTTAGAATCGCAGTCTTCGTTTTAGTTTCGATTACAAACGTTAATAGCAAGTTTGGCGCCCAACGCGGTGGGGGTTCACGAAACTTTATCCAACCACTCATACATCCATAGATAGCAGATATTAAAAAAAAAACAGCAATACGAGCTGGTGGGAATCTGAACCCTAACTTACGTGAATTCGTCAGCCATTTCTTGCAGCGCTGGTCCCTCGGAAACGGAAACAATCTCAAACCTGGATGAGACGTTTCCGTCTTACCGCAACCGATATATTCACATTTCCGTTCATATTTTAACTACACATCAAAACAATTTCAATGATTAATATCCTGTACACACTGAGATCGCAATAAGCCACGGATAAAACATAAACGATCGACAATCCACGATACATACCTGCTGTAAACTCTGTCCGGTTGTGTGCGACATCTGTACCGAATTAACGAAATGATTATGACTCGTTTTACCACCGCTAGACGGTTGCGACCGGTAATGCTGCTGTTGTTTGCTAGTTTTCGATTTGGTTCCGATCTGGGACACGGGGATGTGGGTGAATATCTTCACGACGTTACCGACGGCTTTCGTCCGTCCCTCCCTGAAGACCATCCTCTGACCGGGGACCATGTATTCGGGATATTTAATGAAGCGGAAATGTATCAGGGCCTTGTCTCCCGTCCTGAGGCACTCCTGCGACATCGATATGATACTGGCGGTTTGTCTGATGCTCCCACAATGCACTAGAATATTATTATTATTAAAAAAAAAAATTTTAATTATAAAATAAAAAATAAAACGCACCCATAGCTTGATACCTCGAACTGATCGTAGTCGGATGATGCAAGACTAAAATCTCACCTTCGAATTCCCAACAAGCTTGCGGATTCAACGACGGACACACCATAACCATCCCCTTCCTAATTTGCGATCGTTTAATCTAAATCAACACCCTCAATTAAGATTAATTTTATCGATTAACATTAACGACAGAGGTACGCACTTTCTTCAAGGCGAAACTGGCGGTTTGACCGGCCCTCACCTCCCTAACGGCCATCCTCTTCCTGTGGATGCTCTTGACGGCTATCGATTGGAAATGTCCCAGCGGATCCGGGCCTAGCATTAAGGTGTCGTTCAATCTGATGACGCCCTTCAATGTGGTCCCCGAAACGACGGTGCCGACTCCCTGAAAAATTAACACGATGGTCGGCGAATTCGTCGATTAAATCGGGAGGCAAACTTACCGGCACCGAATAGGTGTCGTCGATTTGGAATTCGGCCGGTTCGTTCTCTTTGTATTCCATTCGAGTCGTTAATAGATTCAAGAACGTTTTCAGGAGTTCCAAGTTTTCGCCGCTCACGTTTGAAACTTGGAATATTGGACATAATCTGATGATTAAAAAAAAATTAGAATTTTTATTTCCAAAATTCACATTTTTGAATTTTTCTCAATTTTAATATTTAGAAATTTTGGGAAATTTTAATATTTATCATTTTGAAAATTAGATTTGGAAAGAGAAATTCCAAAATTTTCAGATTTTCAAATTTTTTAATTGAGGTTTTTGCAAAAATTTTATTTAATTTTTACAATTTTCAAAAACATTTCGAAAATTGAATTCAATCAACCAAAAACCGTCATGTCAAAATTTTCAGAATTTTCAAAATTTTAAATTATTTTTTAACAATTTTTAAAAATATTTTCAAAATTCACAATTTTCAAGTTTCGAAATTTTTCTCAATTTTAATAATTATTCAGAAATTTTGGAAAATGTTGATATTTTGATTTTGGAAATTGGATTTGAAAACTTACAAGTCAAAATTTTAAAAATCAAGAATCTGAAAATTTGAAATTTTAAAAAATTTTAAATTATTTTTTAACAATTTTTAAAAACATTTCGTAAATGTACAATATTCAAATTTCGAAATTTTTCTCAATTATAATAATTTACAAATTTTAAAAAATTTAGTATGTATTTTGATTTTGGAAATTGGATTCAGAAACTGACAGTCTCACCATTTTTTTATTCAAAATTTGAAAATTTGATTTTTTTAAATTTTTAAACAATTTTTGAAATTTGAAATTGACAATTTTAATTTTAATATTTAAAAATTTTGGGTAATTTTAATACTTATAATTTTGAAAATTGGATTTGGAAAGAAACAAATTAAAAAATTTTCTAATTTTTGAAAAAATTTAATTTTTTTAATTTTTTAGAATTTTCAAAAATATTTCGAAAATTGACAATTTTGAAGTTGGGCAAATTTTCTTAATTTTAATAATTATTTAGGGATAATGAAACATTTAAATGTGATTGAAATTAGAAACCGTCAAGTGCCAAAATTTTCAGATTTTTCAAAATGTTTAAAATCCAGAATTTCAACATACTCGTATTTGAAAATTTGGAAAAATTTGACAATAATTTGGAAAGCTTTTAAGAATTTTCAAAAATTGAAAGTTTGGAAATATTAGAAAATTTGGATACATATTTTGATTTTTGAAATTTTCAATTTTTTTTGCAATGTGTTGGCTAGTAAAAGGTCTGAGCATTGGTTTGCAGATTTTTCAAAATTTGTAAAATCAAGAATCTAAAAATTTGGAAAAAAATTGAGAAATTTTAAATTATTTTTTAACAATTTTTTAAAAATGTTTTGAAAATTCACAATATTCAAATTTCGAAATTTTTCTCAATAATAATTTACAAATTTTAAAAAATTTTAATATTTTGATTTTGGAAGTTGGATTCAGACAGTTTTCAAAATTTTTTAAATTCAAAATTTGGAGTTTGGAAATTTTTCTCAATTTTATTTTTATTTTATTTTACATATTTCGAAATTTTAATATTTTTATTTTTTAAATTGGATTTGAAAACTGACAGGTTCCAAAATTTTCAGATTTTTCAACATTTTTAAAATGTAGAATTTGAGCATATTCGAAAATTTGACAGTTTCAGAAATTTTTAAGAATTTTCAGAATTGAAATTTTGAATATTTTAATATTTTTATTTTGGATTTTTTTTAACATCTATGTTAAACCAGTAAAAGGTCTAAAGCATTAGTTCCAGATTTTTCAAAATTTTTGACGTTTAAAATTTGAACATATATTGGAAATTTTGAAAAATTACAGAAATTTTTAAGAATTTTTTGAACTTTCAAAATTTAGAAATTTTAGAAAATTTGAATATTTCGATTTCGGAAATGTTCAAAATTTTTGAAATTATAATTTGAACATACTAAAAAAATTTATAAATTTTTCAAAAACTGAAAATTTGGAAACTAGAAAATTTGAAAAATTTGATTTTGGAAATGCTTAAAATTTATTTCAATATCTACAGGAAGTGGTACTAAAGGGTCTAAAGGACTAGTTTCCAAATTTTCAAAATTTTTAAAATTCGGAACAATTGAGAAATTAAAAAAAAAAATTTTAAAATTAAATTAAAATTTCAGGTTTTTTTCTTGTTAAAATTCAGAATTTAAACATAATTAAAAATTTTGCAACATTTTTGAATAATTTTTAAAATTGAAAATTAAAAAAAAATTGAATGTACAAAAACGTTAACATTCCTTCAATTTCATCTTTATAATATTGTTGTTAGTTAAGAACTGGCACAACAGAAGTGGAATATCAAAAAAATAATAAAAATGGCACCCAACGCGGAGCTTGGCAAACAAAGGGCACTTTTAGGTCAAGACTGGGTACAAAAGAACTGGAATAAGTACAAATTTGGTGCCCAACGTGAGCCTTGAAAAGGGGAGGGCACTTTTAGCTAGTAGACATAGTCACCTTCTAAACGGCCTGATAGGATTTCATTTTGGATTTATACGCAAATTTGGCGCCCAACACAAAACTTTACAAACGAAAGGTAGGTACTTTTAAGTCGACAAAGTAAAATTGTGAACGTTTTGATACGATTTGAGTTTGATTTCATTTTAAACTTGTGCAACCAAATTTTGGCGCCCAACATGAGGTTCTTCAGTTATCGCTTACCTTTCAGAAACGAAATTTGTAGCGCTCAACACCACATCGTCAGTTGTTTTAACCATAACCGGCACCTTCCGACACCCGGGCGACTTCAAAATCCTAACCAACATCTTCAGATTATCCTGCAGGACGTTAGCCGGACACATATCGATCTTGGTGACCACGACAAAAACAGGAACCGACAGGGCCAACGCCAAACCGAGATGCTCCTTGGTCATACCGATAATACCAGCATTCGCGCCTATCTGAAAGGAATTTAAGGAGGGGTAATCAAAGATTATTTCGCACTTTTGACATGTTTACCATCAACATTCCGAAATCGGGTGCGTGCCCGGTCATCCCGAACACAGTAGTCTTTAAGTACCTTTCGTGACCGGCCAAATCGATGAACGTAATCACTTTAGAGCTCTTCTCGCAAATCTTAACCCAATCTAGAGAGCCGTGCTCAGGTTTATTCACGACATTACCTTCGCAATCGAAGCCTAATATATCGTTACCGACGGAGCTGGTCCTACCGGATTCCATCTCGTGTTTGTGCCTGAATAATTTCTGCCTGGCGTGTCCTCGTCCATTGTCCAATTCGCCGTGAGTCAAAACTCCCAGGAGAGTTGATTTTCCAGCATCAACGTTACCGACTACAGCTACGCGGATCTCCAAGAAATCTAACGTGATACCAACGTGAAGGGATTAAAGTGATTTGTCTTATTTTGGGGGAATTACCGCTCTGATCCAGTAGCCGCCTTATTAGGAATTGGGCCACCGTCCCGTGCTGGTGTTTCCTATCTCTGAGCTTGACGCAACTGCATTCTAAACTGCTCGCTAGCGATTGCAAGGTGGCTATGGCTGCCTCTAGTTCGTCATCGTTTAGACCGCTATCGGAACCATCTTCAGAACTCCCTATCTATCGAGAGGAAATTTCAAATTTCAATACTAATTGTTGTTGTTAAATAAAATAAACGCCTCTACAGCATAAAAATACTTTGTCATATACAGAGTGTTCAGTTTTAATCTATACGAGACGTTACTTTGCCTGTTTTGAACGCAACACTCTGTATATTATTAGCAGTAAAAGTGTTGCCAACGAAAAAAAAAAAAGACAGTAAGAGACAACATGGCAGCTGACAGTTCAAGGTTATTAGAGATGAAGTAGAGAGAGATAAAGCAAAGCGATTAATAGGTGATGTGGTGCAATCAAGCCACAATCGCAATCATTGTGTGGTTTCGTGAGGTGTGGTTGGCAATTGCAAGCGTGAAAACACATTTGACAGCTGAAAAATTGGTAAAATCAATTGTTTCCGACAATTGCGATAATTGAAACTACCAAAAAAAAACTCGTACTTTCTGCCATTTTGACAGTTTAGCTATCAACAGCATATTTCTAACAGTTTTCGGATTAAAAAGAAACTATCACGTGTATAATTTTGACAGTTTTACAATGACATTGTTTCGGCAGATATCAAATTGTTTGATACCGACAGTTGAACTATCAATACATTTCTGACAGCTGTCAAATTTCAAAAAAGTTATTTTTTTACAGTGTTGAGTTTCGTAACAATAAAAAAAAATACCCAACGGCTCTCTCAAATTGTAAATTTTTTTTTTATTTTGACAGATTAACCCTTGAGCATTTGACATGTTACGTCTATCTCATAGTAAACGATGCTTAGTTAAGAGAGATAGATATCAAATTGTAAAAATCTAATTTTGTATACAACGTCGAATGTAGAAACGATCAAAAGGCGGCCTTTCGACATTTCAAAAAAATTTTTTTTTTGACAGCTGTCAAATTGAAAATACCAACATAACACTGTATAGTTGTCTGAGCGGAGTAACTGTTTGAAACGGTAGTGAAAACTGCGTTTTTTTCTCAAATTTGACAATAATTGTAACTGTCAAAGTAACTCGTTGAAACTACAAAAAAAATGTCGTACAGATGTCAAATATTTTAAATACTATTTTTTGTTATAAAGTTGCGTATTGTCCGTCCGCCCCCTCGCGCTAAAAAAAATAACTTTCTTAATTTTGACAGTTTAAACTATGACAACTCGTCGTTTCATTGCGACAGTTGAACTGTATCAATACATTTCCGACAGCTGTCAAATTTTTTAATAATTATTTTGTTACAACGTGGGGTGTTTTAACAATTGAACGATAAAAAAAATCTGACAGCTGTCAAATTGTAATTAAAAAAATCTTTTCCGCAAGCTGTCTAACAAATGTCAATAACAATTGAAATAAAATTGTTATAAACTTGCGTATCGCCCCTCCCTCCTCACCTACCGCGCGTTCTTCCCCTATTTTTTGCCAATTTTGACAGCTCAATTATCGACAGTCTTCAAATTAGAAAAAAATAAAAACTTTCTTAATTTTGACAGTTTAAATATGAAAACTCATCATTTCATTGCAACAGTTGAAGTATATCAATACATTTCCGACAGCTGTCAAATTTTTTAATAATTATTTTGTTACAACGTCGAGTAACAATAAACATCGGTATCACCTCACACCACAACTTTGATTAATTATTCGGGACACGTGTTTCGAAAACGCATGGGTTTTCATCATCAACCGTTGCGTCAAACCCATGCGTTTTCGAAACACGTGTCCCGAATAATTAATCAAAGTTGTGGTTTGATAATGTTTATTGTTATTACGAGCCCACAGTCCTTGAAATCACTCACAACGTCGAGTGTTTTAACAATTGAACGATAAAAAAAATCTGACAGCTGTCAAACTGTAATTAAAAAAATCTTTTCCGCAAGCTGTCTAACAAATGTCAATAACAATTGAAATAAAATTGTTATAAACTTGCGTATTGATCCCCCCCCCCCTCCATCCCTTACCTCCCGCGCGTTCTTCCCCTATTTTTTGCCAATTTTGACAGCTCAATTATCGACAGTCTTCAAATTAAAAAAAATAAAAACTTTCTTAATTTTGACAGTTTAAATATGAAAACTCATCGTTTCATTGCGACATTTGAAGTATATCAATACATTTCCGGTAGCTGTCAAATTTTTCAATAATTATTTTGTTACAATGTCGAGTGTTTTAACAATTGAACGATTAAAAAAAATCTGACAGCTGTCAAATTGTAATTAAAAAAATCTTTTCCGCAAGCTGTCTAACAAATGTCAATAACAATTGAAATTGTTATAAAGTTGCGTATTGCCCCCTCCCCCCCTCCATCCCTCACCTCCCGCGCGTTCTTCCCCTATCTTTTGCCAATTTTGACAGCTCACTTATCGACAGTCTTCAAATTAAAAAAATAATAATAACTTTCTTAATTTTGACAGTTTTACTATGAAAACTCATCGTTTCGTTAACTATGAAAACTCATATATTTTCGACAGCTGTCAAATTTTGGAATAATTTAATAATTTTTTACAATGTCGAGTGTGTTTTAACAATTGAACGATTAAAAAAAATCTGACAGCTGTCAAATTGTAATTAAAAAAAATCTTTTCTGCAAGCTGTCTAACAATTAACAATAACAATTGAAATAAAATTGTTATAAAGTTGCGTATCGTCCCCCTCCTTCCCCTATTTTTCTCCATTTTGACAACTTTCTTAATTTTGACAGTTTAACGATAAAAACCCATCGTTTCATTGCGACAGTTGAACTGTATCGATACATTTCCGACAGCTGTCAAATTCATTAATAATTATCTTTTTACAACGTCGAGTATTTTAACAATTAAACGATAAAAAAGATCTGACAGCTGTCAAATTGTAATAAAAAAATCGTTTCCGCAAGCTGTCTAACAATTGTTAAATACTTCAGCTGTCAAATAATTTTTTTATAATATTGTGTGCCTGAATTATTAATTAAATGTCGAAATTTTTGGCAGCTGCCCCTTTTGACAAATCTCAAAATATAAACAACAAAAAAAAAGTAATTTTTGACAGTTTCGCCACATAAGCATATCTGGCAGATGTAATTTTATACGATGTGTTGAGTGTGGGAACGATCAAAAAGTGGCTGCCAACCATCACGTCGTAAAACCAGTTTTTTTTTTCGCCCTTGTGACAGGTGAATAATTAATTTTTTGACACCTGTCAAATTACGAATAATTATTCAATAGATGTCAACATCTTCCACATAATTATAAAAGCACTTTTTTTGACATTTTGAAAAGTGTAACAATTAAAATACTACAGCTGTCAAACAGCCCGTTTTGACAGATCTAAAAAAAATTTTCTGACAGCTGTCAAATTGAAATAGGATCGGTTACTGTATTTTCTGCGAATTTGCACAATTCGACCTTGAAATTACGAAGCATCCGGTATATTATATAATAAATACCAGTTTCAATCGAATCGTAATTTATAAGGAACTACATAATTAGGTTCTAAAAAAAATTGATTTATTTTTTTTTCTAATTAGAATCTCAGGTCGGGATTTCCCCCATTAAATAAATTTTAATACATATAGAGGTAATAGAAAATTAATTTGGATATTCTATTTTATGTATATTGTTTATGAATTATGACTAATATCTAATCTTTATCTTATCAGTACCTATATAAATTAAATATTGCAATATCTGTAATATTTCTTGCAAATGTGTATTATTTATTTATTAATACTGATTAGATAATACATAATAAAGAATAAAATTCCATCGTAATTAAAGCATAAAAAAAAAACAAAACGACGAAGCAACATTTTAAGTCATATAAAGCTTAACGATTAAATCGTTTTTAAAACCGCAATTAAGAAAAATATTAAATTAACGTACCTCTAAAATCACCTCACCACGTCCTTCACCCAATTGCTGTTTAAGTCGCTTTAACAGCAACTCGTACTGTTCCTCGTTGGGACTCACTAGAATAGTACGCCCTAGAATCTGATTAAATTCCGATACTGTCTTTTGAGACTTATCAGCGAAAGTGCTCAACGATTCTTTGTTGTCACTCATACTAACTTCTTCGAACTTATTATTACCTTTTAATTTTTTTTTTTTAATTATCCTATTTCGATATACAATACGAACTGATATAAATTTTACTATTATAATAAGATATGACGTTTATATATATACTTATCATTTATATTATATCACGAGTTGTTACATCTCTGCCTTTTTTCCTACGCAAATAACACAGAAAAATCATCGATGCAATCTTTTTTCTAAAACATATGGATGAACAACACAACACACAATACCCCACGATTACATTCGGTAATGTATTAAAATTACATAATCCGCACTATTTAAAAATAAATACGTTTACTTTCACTGCGCACGCTAGGCTACGCTTTCTTTCAACCGATACAATTATTTTCGTTTAGATCTCACTTTCTATTTTGTATTATTTATCAAGACAAGACTTATGTCAAATACGTCAAAATTTATTCTTTTTGACAGCTCATCTATTGTATACTACGGATATAAATTTAGTGCGTTCAGCTGGACGGGTCATCTTCCTTTTATACATTATAATCCCGTATTGTCCCTTCCGGTAGAATTCCCCGCAAAATATTTACAGTTTATAGTTTCATTATCGACTGAAATTGTGAAATATTATTTTTTTCATGAATTACGGGGAATTTAAATGACAGCGAATTCACATTATTAATTTTGGCTGAATACACCATATCACCCAATCAATTCAATTTTGAATTAATTAAATTAACATTTATTAACACGATTGTGTTTAAAATCGATATTCATTTTATCCTTTTTTAATTTATAAATCATTTAAAACTTAATCGTCGACGATTAACCCAAATCCTTAGCAAAATATCCAAAACGTCAATACATCCAATCTGTCAATAAAATTCTTGTTTATGAATAAGTACAAAGCAAAAAATCGCAAATTTAAACAAGAATTACATCAGAAACCTCAACGGAAATTCGATAACTTATCCCTCAAAATAAATACGTCATTTTTCCTTGTAGAAACAATTTAATTTATGTTTACATGTTGCGTAATACTGCGTTTAAAAACTTAATTTAATTTTTACCTGTTGTTTTGGTTAATATGCGCATAAATTACACATAAATAATTTTATAAACGATCTACGCAATAATTCAGGTCCTTTTAAATAAATGTGCGCGCTATTTTTAAAAATAGCTTTAAAAATTCGTGCTCTAAATTTGAATTAGTATACCGGGCGATTGATTCAATTGATATAACGGGTGTCTCCATCTCGGAATTAGTTCTAAATTAAAATAAACAAATTAAAACCATGTAAATATAATTTTATTTATATAATCTCCATGAATATAAACGAGTTACACCAAAATATTAAAAATTCTACGTATAGGTACAAAAAAAACGCTTTAAAAATCGGCCATTTTTTTTTAAATTTAATCAACAAATCCTGCATCTCCATAACCGCCGCGTTCAGATTTGTAAACGGACAAAACCAGACCTCATACTATCAATGACAGAACGATGTCTACCAATTGCCTGGATTACCTGAACGAATTGCTCGATGTGATTGGTGGTTTGATTGCCGTTTCCAACCCGGTTACATGTCAAAATATTGACAAGTGACAACCGCGTGTTGATTTTTGTCAATTCCCATCAGCTGGCGAAATCTGCAATCGTCGAATCTTACGTTTAATCACCAGTGACAGAACCAACCAAATCAACATCGACAAATTTCTCACGTTTTTTCTTTTAATACGAAAATTAACGTAAAAAATGCGGTTACGCTTACGCGGCGATAAACACCACGTGGAGACGCAGCTTAATGTTTGACATTTATATTTATAGGTTAGAACTAGATAACAACTGTCATTTATAAACGTCAAAGAGGTGTATGTTATGATATAAAACAAAAATTATATTTTAATTTATTAATCAAACATAACCTACAAATTTCCAGCTATCGAATCAAATGATAGAACATGCAGCCATGAAATTGTGAAATCGTAATTTTTTTTCACAGTTCCTATAGTTGTAGCTCCCAAAATATCATCGACGGCCATAAATTTTAGAACAGTGACGCTTTATAACGATCAAAAAGTCTCTGACAGCTGTCAAATTGTAAAAAGAGTTATTTTTCCCATTTTAACAGTTATCTTATTGAAATGAATTTGACAGATCTCAAATCTCAGCTATCAAACAGTATAAGTATATTTTTGACAGCTGTCAAACGAGGACAATTCTAACAAAATACATTCGAAAGTTATATAATAAAAATACTATTTTTTTCTCAAATTTAACAATCGTAACTGTCAAAATATATCTGAGAGTTGTAAAATTGGCAAAGTCAATTCTAATTGTTGAAATTATCGGACAACTGTCAAATTTTAAAAATGACTATTTTTTTACAAATAAAATGACAACCATAAATTTTAGAACAGTGACGTTTTATAACGATCAAAAAGTCTCTGACAGCTGTCGAATTGTAAAAAGAGTTATTTTTCCCATTTTAACAGTTATCTTATTAAAATGAATTTGACAGATCTTGAATCTCAGCTATCAAACAGTATAAGTATATTTTTGACAGCTGTCAAACGAGGACAATTCTAACAAAATACATTCGAAAATTGTATAATTAGTCGGTAAACAAATGAAAATACTATTTTTTCTCAAATTTAACAATTGTAACTGTCAAAATATATCTGAACTGTCAAATTTAAAAAATGGCTATTTTTTTACAAATAAAATGACAGCCATAAATTTTAGAACAGTGACGTTTTATAACGATCAAAAAGTTCCTGACAGCTGTCAAATTGTAAAAATTTTTTTTCCATTTTAACAGTTATCTTATTTTTTTTAAAGTGTTGAAAATGAATTTGACAGATCTCAAATCTCAGATATCAAACAGCTATAACCGTCGAAAATTTGACATGTTACGTCTAACAGATGTCAAACTGTAAAAACAAACAGTCTGTCAAATTGAGAAAACTCTAACAAAAAATACAGTTAAAATATTACAGCTGTCAATCGAAAATTGTATAATTGGTCGAAAAACAAATGAAAATACTATTTTTTCTCAAATTTAACAATTGCAACTGTCAAAATATATCTGACAACTGTCAAATTTTAAGAAAGAGTGTCATAATAATCAAAATCGGCGGTTTAACTGCAACAACTTTTTCGACAGGTATCAAATTATTTCATCTCGATAGTGGAACAGCTGTCAAATTTTAAAATATATTTTTTTTTACAGTGTTGAGTGTCGTAACAATAAAAAAAGAGTCCGGCAGCTCGCGAATTGCAAAAAAACGGTATTTTTTTCTCATTTCGACAGCTTAACGGTTGACAATTTGACATGTTATGTCTAACAGATGTCAAACTGTATAAACAAATGCTCGATAAACGTCAAATTGTAAAACTAGTCATTTCCGATAACTGTCAAATTGTGTAGCAGTTAAAATATTACAGCTGTCAAACTGTTTTCGTCAGGTTTTTTTTTCTGACAGTTGCCAATAAAATGTATTTTGACAGATCTCAAAAAAAAACTTTTTGACAATTTCACT
Organism: Holotrichia oblita; assembly: GCA_023690525.1. Taxonomy (NCBI): domain Eukaryota; kingdom Metazoa; phylum Arthropoda; class Insecta; order Coleoptera; family Scarabaeidae; genus Holotrichia; species Holotrichia oblita. The sequence continues at coordinate 4,133,915 of CM043019.1, read as the reverse complement.
ATGAAAGCATATCTGATAGATGTCAAATTAACTGTTACGCATCTCAAAACGGGGAAAAAAAAATTACAATTCTTAAAAAAAAACAATCCAGCACCCATTCAAACAATATGCAATACAATTATCAAACATTCCAATATAACAATAATTAACAGTCGATTAAAAAAAAATAGCCCGGGTTATGCTGTGGCAGTGATCGAATATAAGGCACAAAGATCATTTTTAAAGCGCTTCATTGCTAATATAAAAGGATATGCGATATAATAATGAATATATAATAAAAATATTAATATATGTTATAAGACAACCCCAACTTATTTAACGAACACATATAAGGCTCCAATAACGGTAGAGGAATAGCCAACGAGTGATTAAATATAGACTCGTAATCAGTTAACTCACGACAAACATCGTTAATGATAAATTTCCTCTCGTTATTGGTTTCATCACGGAAACTAATTTCAATTTTGCAATCTTTAGTGGGTAATGTTTTGTTTAATTTCTGGAACGACCATTGAGCGATACCATTCGGCTTCTTTCCATGCTTAAAAGACAAACGATACAATTCACCCTTATATTTAATGAGATTATGTTTGCTATCCATAAGATTTAAATCGTAACTGATATCGGAATTCAATTGCACGAACACGTCTTTGTGTGTATCGGATAAATGCTCGTTTAGAGATACACTCGAACCCATTTACAATTATATGGTATGGGACAAACGAACTGATCATATTTGCATGAGATTTTATGTTTTTGTATTGCGACTAGATTCCCCAGTTATCTTCATTACGACACGGAAGTTGAACTAGATTCGCCATGTTTTCTAAGGTGTAATTTCTGGTATTTCCGTATTCTTCTTTCGATTTGCAATCGCTACAAATACTGTGACCGGAACTGCAGATCATGATAGGCGGGAACATGTATTCCTGACAGACGGGCATTCGAATTCTCGAATTATATCGTTTTGACGACCATTATCCGCCTTTGGTTTTTGCTCTTTCGGACCTGCTTCTTTCGATGAATCTGGAGTAGTGTTGGCATTCTTCTTCTTTTTTGATCTTTTTTGTCTGATTTATTCTTATTTTCAGTACCTGGTGTTGCGTTAGAGCTACCAGCTTCATTAGTCTTCTTTTCTTGATTAGCCGATGCTAAACGAACATTAAAAATACAAAAATTTAAGTTAAATTATATATTTTTGAGCTGAACTTCCGTATTTCGACCACTGAATTGGGAATTTATATGCAGTTTAATGGAAAGTACACGTTTTACTGAGTTCAAAATTGACCCCCTTTTTTGGCGGAGATCAGTCTAAGATACCTAAAAATCGATCTAAAAAGTGCTATTTCTAGGTTATGTTTCGCTAGTGTTTTGACATTTCTGCGAGGGGATTTTCAGCTGATATCCAATCAGAATCCTGAAAATCCTCGGAGAAATGTCAAAACACAAGCGAAACATAACCTAGAAATAGCACTTTTTAAATAGATTTTTAACTATCTCAGACTGATTTCCGCAAAATAAGGGGGTCCGTTTTGAACTCGGTAAAAAAATTTTACGTGTACTTTCCGTTAAACTGCATATGAATTGACAATTTAATGGTCGACATATGAAAGTTTACCCCATTTTTTTTATGTAAACGATGCTTCAATCTTCAATCGTAAAAAAACACTTACCTTTCGGTTTCGATTTCTTTTCCTTTTTCTGTCCCTTCTTTCCGATCTTAATCGAGCATTCCCAAATATCGACAGACTGTATATTATGCTCGACATCAGTCTTCTCGCTTAAATTCGCAAAATCACTATAAACTTTCATTTTCCCATTATATAATTTAGTCGGAGTTTGTTTCGTATTCGGGTTACGAATTTCAGCCGTATATTCGAATTTACTCGCATCGAATGGTTTTCCTATATATTTCACGCTCAAAAAGAATGTTAGATCCTTAACGTACACTTGAACCAAAAAGATCTCATCGTTCAAGTACATTGCGTGTAGGCTCTGCATATCGTTGAGCGGAACTTTAAAACAACCATTCCGCAATATTATATTCGGATGAAAATTTAAAATGTGCGTCTTTAGTTCAGTGATCGTGCCTTCCCAAGCGCAATTCATCGCGATGCATTGATAAATTCTATGATCGCAAGATCTTTCGTGATCCAGAATACCATTCATCGTAAATTTTTTTGTGCAACCGAAAGTTACGTACCTGCATGGAACTTTTACAGACGTGGGACCTTCGGATGTTGCGCCACCCTTATTCTTCGAACATCCTTTACAAGCAATATTACCTTGAGCATCAGGTTTGGTAATTTCTGATGTAGGTATTAAACTTGGACAATAGGCACATGGTACACCTTCTTTGTTGAGATCATCGAATAGATTAAGGAAAGACATCTTTGTTCTGTTGAATATGCAGTTCAAACTATGAAAGTTGTTTGCTTAAAACTGCTGAATGATAAGAGTTTTAAATCTGTGGTTTTGATGATTACAATTATCTCTTCCAAACTAAACAACAAAAACAACACGTAACCTTAATAGTACCGTTATTTATATACACTCAGATTATTTATGTACTCAAACGAGTTTATAACCAGATTATATAAAATTTTTACTTGTACGTGGATTGCACAAATGCGGGGATTCCCCCAAACCCCTCAACACCCATTTATCAACAAACTAATTTTTTTTTTAATAGTAAATTTAAGTACGCGTTTGAATTAAAATATAAATCGATATTGCACAAATTCTTTTATCAATTTATATTATTGTAATATTTATAATATATAATATAATCAAATTTGATTGTATGTAGTAGGAATTATTGGACATATAAGTTTGCTACTAACTTAGGGAGTTTAAGATTCTCAATGTTGGTGCGATTGTATTTTTTGACATTTGACGTTCACACTTTTTCGATATATTTTCGTTGTAAAGTTAAAAATGAGTGCAATCAACGTTAAAAGGACAAAATCTCTAAAGTTAGCGTATTTTTGAGTAGCAATTTGTGTTTTATAAATTAAAGGAAGTGTTAAAATTTATTTCTTGTCGCAAAATTAATTGTACGGCTCCATCTCTCGTAAAATATTCGTACCATTCGTATAATGACAGTACGGTAAAAAGGTTACCTGTAACAAGGATGTGGGTCGATAAAGTAGAACACTATCGCATACAATCAAGTCCAAAATATAGTTTCAAAAATAAACTTATAGATGTCTCGTTTAAAACGTGTGTTTTAATGTCATTAGATGTATAAAGTACCGCAATCTGCCATTGTTGGACTTTGTACATTAAATTTGTACTGACTACTAACTTCAGATCTAATCACTTGAAATTACGATAAAATAACTACAAATGCTGCCATCTACGGGCAAAAATAATACTCTCTCTCTCTATTCAATACACGGGTTCAATGGATTTATACATTTAGTGACTTTAATGTGTTTTATTTGTTTTGTAAATCAATAATCATTGTAATTTTCAATAAATGATTTATTTAGAAATTCTATAAATTGTTTTATCTTTTAATAAACATCAATTTAGCCTCCGTTGAAAGTGAAATTCGTGCTATTTGACGTAGAAATGACCTTCTACGTACGAATCACAAGATTTGACCTTGAACTACTAAAAATTGGACATCATAAACCTCACAAGTCGATTAAGAGTGCAGTGTGAAGTTCTTACAAGTCATTTATATCGAAATATTGCTTTACTTACCTTTAAATGCTCTAAACTATAGTGTGAAATTAGTGATTACGTCATACAGGGTAGTTAGGGTGTTTATTTAGAGTAGCACGTCCTTACGTCATATTAACGTTATTTATCAGTCAAGTCGCTCGTCAGTTCGCTGAAATATCACGGTGTCAAAACGTCAAATTGGGAATCGAAAAATTCCCCGACAAACAATTCCCCGACTACAATTCCCCGACAGGAAAATTCCCCAACAATAACAAATTTCTCTTCCCACTTTATCTCGGCTTAGAACGAACAGCATTACACTAGCGTGTTTAGATTTTTTTTTTGTTTTGCTTAGTTAAGGTATGTTTATAATATAAAAACCGTGTAATTAGAAATTCAGATCAGTCGGGGAATTTTCCATTCGTTGAATTGTTTGTCGGGGAATTTCCTAGATCCAATCAAATTGTGACGTCAGAAATACGTCAATACGTTAAAGAAATACAACTTTTGTGCTTATAACTAAATTTTTATTAAATTATATTAATTGCTCTTGTAATAATCTTAATTAATTATATTTTTTTCCTTATTCTATCTCTTCCGTTTTACGAGAAAAACGCTGATTGAACTGAGCAAAGATATCCACAGCAAACACATGCCTATACCGTACAAGACCTCGACGTGCTCCAAGCTCCACCCTTTCTTCATGACGTCTCTCAGTGAGGTTATGGTGATCGTGAACGGTAAACACATCGATATGAATCTCAATACTGGCGGTTGAGCTTCCAACGGCCACACCAATCCTGGTTTTAGATAAGTTGAATTACGCGAACGCGATTTAAATTTTGTCGTGACTTACCGCAAAGTAAGATCATGGGGTAGAAACTTCCTGTCGTTACGATATTAGCCATATTATGGTTGTCTGTTACTACGGATACCCAAAAACCTATACATCGCGGAGATAATAAAACAAATCAAGCTTTTTAATATGGACAAAAAATTACCGAAACACATTCCGCACAGTCCCTCTAACACGACCAAGCAGATTATTAACGTTAAACTTCCGATATATTCGGTTTTATATATCAGAAACGTTAAGACCATCACCTCGACGGTTTGCATGAGGATTATGATAAATTGCGTCGCGAAATGCGTCAGTAATATCTCGAACGACGATACACCAGCGACGATCGATCTATCCCAAACGCCCTCTAGACGATCGGTGATGATTATCGTTGATGTCATCGTGGTGCCCATGAAAAACATGATCCTGGAACAGATTCGAGGCTAAGAAATGACGTTTTTATTTACATTATCGGTTCTTATAGCTAACAATACACGTGAATAGCGAACGGGGAGTTCCTATTCTGGGCCCACTCCTGTTTGTGCTCAATTAATACATGCGTCATGATAATAATGTACGCTGACGACACCACTACCGGAACATCCTGTATATCGTCGACTTTTCAGATGGCTTACGTTCTTGTCTACAAAAAAGCTATAACCAATTAGGAACCTAGAATCAATAGTTTTGGAGATATTTAGAGTTTTCGTGTCGAAACACTTTTAAACCGGTAGGATTTCGGAAAACAAATCTAAATATCTCGAAAACTATCAACTTTAGACTATTAATTGGTTATACGTTTTTTGTAGATAAACACGTAAGGAATCTAAAAAGTCGATAATATACAGGGCGCCCCGTTAAAAAAAGTATAACCTTGCTTAATTACTTGTTTACGGGACACCCTGTATAGTTCGGTATAATTGTAATTTATGCGCATTTAGTCGAAATATATGATGCCCCAATTAGATTTTGAATAAATTTCGTTTTGTGGCCACAATCGAAGGTCGAAGCATAGATCTCAGGTGCTGTATATTGATTTGATGTTACATTTAGGTTTTGTTTCGTTTATGAAATCGTTATAAAAGTGCACGTACACGTTTTACCACTTTACATTCAAAATTGAGTGATCCTGTGTACCAACAAAGGGCATAAGGTCCTAATATATAGGGTGATAGGGATTAAATGACTATATAACATCCTGTATATCGTTGACTTTTTAGATTGCTTACGTTCTTGTCTACAAAAAAGCTATAACCAATTAGTAACCTAGAATCAATAGTTTCGGAGATATTTAGAGTTTTCGTGTCGAAACACGTTTAAATCGGTAGGATTTTCAGAAAACAAATCAAAATATCTCGAAAACTATCAACTTTAGACTATTAATTGGTTATACGTTTTTTGTAGACAAACACGTGAGGAATCTAAAAAGTCGATAATATACAGGGCGCCCGTTAAAAAAAGTATAACCTTGCTAAATTTCTTGTTTACGGGACACCCTGTATAGTTCGGTATAATTGTAATTTATGCGCATTTAGGCGTAATATATGATGCCCTAGTTAGATTTTGAATAAATTTCGTTTTGTGGCCACAATCGAAGGTCGAAGCATAGATCTCAGGTGCTGTATATTGATTTGATGTTACATTTAGGTTTTTGTTTCGTTTATGCAATCATTATAAAAGTGCACGTACACGTTTTACCACTTTACATTCAAAATTGAGTGATCTTGTGTACCAACAAAGGGCATAAGGTCCTAATATATAGGGTGATAAGGATTAAATGACTATATAACATCCTGTATATCATTGACTTTTTAGATTGCTTACGTTCTTGTCTACAAAAAAGCTATAACCAATTAGGAACCTAGAATCAATAGTTTTGGCGATATTTAGAGTTTTCGTGTCGAAACACGTTTAAGACGGTAGGATTTTCGGAAAACAAATCTAAATATCTCGAAAACTATCAACTTTAGACTATTAATTGGTTATACGTTTTTTGTAGACAAACACGCGAGGAATCTAAAAAGTCGATAATATACAGGGCGCTCCGTTAAAAAAAGTATAACCTGGCTAAATTTCTTGTTTACGGGACACCCTGTATAGTTCGGTATAATTGTAATTTATGCGCATATAGGCGTAATATATAATGCCGTCGTTAGATTTTGAATAAATTTCGTTTTGTGGCCACAATCGAAGGTCGAAGCGTAGATCTCGGGTGCTGTATATTGATTTGATGTTGCATTTAGGTTTTTGTTGCGTTTATGAAATCGTTATAAAAGAGGACGTACACGTTTTAAGGCATAAGGTCCTAATATATAGGGTGATCCAACATGGAAGATTAAACTTATACTTACGTCAGCAAGACTCCAGGTGTCATAAAAACCGTATAAGTCTCCCCATCGTTACCGTATTCATAATTAAAATGTATAGGGATCTCGGCGAGTTTCTTCGGTAGCCGGCAATCGTTAGTAAGATCGCGTTGGAAATCCACGAACTTACTCAGCAATTTAAACTTGAGGGTGGCTCCGATCTGACGATCTACAAAGCGAGCGTTTTATATCTTTTACGTTTACGTACAAACTAAATACGCACTCGACATGTCTAACCAAACTTTAATCTGGCTAGAATCCAAAGTTCCGTTGTCGGCATCGCCGCCTTTGATCAACCTATCCTGGTAGGATTCCGAGAAATTCTGAGCGATATGCAACACGCCGATGATCTTACCGTGACTGGCGTCGTCTACGGCGGATTGGAAGTCGTTGTAATAGACTTTAGTGATCATGGGATCGTGGACGTCCTCTAGGAATCGGCAGCTTAATTCGGTGAAATTGCAATCGCCGAAGCTGTACGGGAGAGCTGTCATTTTTCGGTTGTAATGGTTGCACGAGGTTAATGTGTGTTCGTCGTTTACGATTCCTAATCCGATATTTTTAACGTCGCCGCCTATAGCTGATAGGAAGGCTAACATTTCTATTACGGGGAATATTAAATTGAAGACCAAACCGCTAAAAATTTAAGGTTATGTTAAAATTAACTCTATATAAGTGTCAACTCACGCTGTGTTTCTAAAATATTGGAGATAATTCTTGGCCATCAAGGCTTTGAGATGGTTTTTGTTTAGATTAAAAGTTCCAATGTGTTTGTTACGTTTCGCTGGAGACGGTTTCTTGGTCAAGATCTGTAAGAAAATTAACACACAATTTTAAATTAATTATATCGAACAAAACAAACGACGTACGTCTAGAGAGCCGTGACCGATCTCCGACATGGCCATACTAGATGCCGATTCGGCGTTTTGAAGGACGCCGTTTTGATGGTCGTCAATGGAATATTCCAGATCGCTCACCTGGCCCTGCTCCTGTCTCATGCACAATATTAAGAATACATCTTCTAAGGTATCGCACCGGAACGAATTCAATAGATTTTCGGGCGAATCTTCGGCTAGAAGACGTCCTTCGCGCATCAAACCTACCTGCGAAATATAACCAGTATTTATTATAGTCAAAATATGTACGTTAGAGGCAATCTTTTGTTAATAACCGTTAATGTTTATTTATTCAAATTTCGAGATTCCTTTGTGTTTGCCATTGACTGGAGTTGGAGCTTCTATAGATTATGTTGGTCGCCGTAAAGTTCGCGGAAATTAGGAAACTTTTTTGATCACCACACAAGCATTGGCAAAAATTGAAAATTTTGACGTTTACAGGTGTTTAAATTGTGGAAAATTATAATTTGACAGCTGTCAGAATGATTTTGATTTAATTTCAACCAAAAACGCAATTTGTTTTGGATTTTTTTTTTGGTTTGTTAAATAATTTTCGGGAGTATTTTTAACTGTTTCAAAATTTACAATTTGACAGATTGGTAGAAGAGTCAGAATAGGAAAAACAATTATTTTTACAATTTAACAGCTGTCAAATTTTGTTTTAACGTTTATTACAATAAAACATATTTTGCAACAGCTACAACGTTATGCAAGTACCAAGTAAGCGTTTCAATTGTAAAAAAAAATATAATTTGACAGCTGTCAGAAATATTTTGATATAAGGTATAAGTGTCGAAATAGGAAAAAAATAATCGATTTTACAATTTTTACAACTGTCAGATACAATTTTGACAACTATAATTTTTAAATTTTAAAAGAAAATACTCTATTTACAATTTCTAACTAACTGTTTTTTTTTTCAATTTGACAGCTGTCAGATATTTTAATTATTTCTGTCAAAATCGTATCTAATTTTGACAGCAATAATTTTTAAATTTGAAAAGAAAATTCCCTATTTACAATTGCTGTCTTTTGTCAATTTGACAGCTGTCAGATATTTTCATTATTTCGCTCGTCAAAATCGTATCTAGTTTTGACAGCTATAATTTTTAAATTTGATAACAAAATACTCAATTTCGAATTGCTAACTAACTGTTTTTTTTTCAATTTGACAGCTGTCAGATATTTTAATTCTTTCGCTATCAAAATTGTATCTAATTTTGACAGCTATAATTTTTAAATTTTAAAAGAAAATACTCTATTTACAATTGCTGCCTTTTTTAATTTGACAGCTGTCAGATATTTTAATTAATTCGCTGTCAAAATCGTATCTAATGTTTACAGTATTAATTTTTAAATTTGAAAAGAAGATACTCTATTTACAATTGCTAACTAACTGTTTTCCTTTTAATTTGACAACTGTCAGATATTTTAATTATTTCGCTGTCAAAATCGTATCTAATTTAGACAGCTATAATTTTTAAATTTGATAACAAAATACTCAATTTCCAATTGCTAACTGTTTTTTTTTTCAATTTGACAGCTGTCAGATATTTTAATTATTTCGCTGTCAAAATCGTATCTAATTTAGACAGCTATAATTTTTAAATTTGATAACAAAATACTCAATTTCCAATTGCTAACTGTTTTTTTTTTCAATTTGACAGCTGTCAGATATTTTAATTATTTCGCTGTCAAAATCGTATCTAATTTAGACAGCTATAATTTTTAAATTTGATAACAAAATACTCAATTTCCAATTGCTAACTGTTTTTTTTTTCAATTTGACAGCTGTCAGATATTTTAATTATTTCGCTGTCAAAATCGTATCTAATTTTGACAGCTATAATTCTTAAATTTGAAAAGAAAATACTCTATTTACAATTGCTAACTAACTGTTTTCCTTTTAATTTGACAACTGTCAGATATTTTAATTATTTCGCTGTCAAAATCGTATCTAATTTAGACAGCTATAATTTTTAAATTTGATAACAAAATACTCAATTTCCAATTGCTAACTGTTTTTTTTTCAATTTGACAGCTGTCAGATATTTTAATTATTTCGCTGTCAAAATCGTATCTAATTTTGACAGCTATAATTCTTAAATTTGAAAAGAAAATACTCTATTTACAATTGGCTGTCTTTTTTCAGTTTTGACAGTTGTCAGATATTTTAATTGTTTCGCTCGTCAAAATCGTATCTAATTTTGACAGTTATAATTTTTAAATTTGAAAAGAAAGTACTATATTTACAATTGCTGTCTTTTTTCAATTTGACAGCTATAATTTTTAAATTTTAAAAGAAAATACTCTATTTACAATTGCTAATTAACTGTTTTTTTGTTTTCAATTTGACAGCTGTCAGATATTTTAATTGTTTCGCTCATCAAAACGGAACGGATAGCTACCATTCCATAGTGCCCAGGTTTAAAACAGACGGAATAATTGTCGTTTTATAGTCCCCAAAATTATCAAAGTGTGTACATTGTAAAAGAAAAATTTTGACAGCTGTCAGCAATATTTTGACAGTTATATGATTAAATCTAAAAGTACAAAATTTCTGTTTTACTGTTTGGTAATCTCATACCTCATGGCAACTGTATAGTAGGAAACTGTCAAAAATATTTTAATTTAGGCTTAAATGTCATAATAGGAAGAATCACCGTTTTTACAATTTTAACATTTGCCAGAAATATGTTGATAGCCGCAGTCGAGAATTTTAACGAAATCTTAATTAAATTTGCGAAACAGTCTTTAAGTTTTGGAGATTATTCTGATGCATAAATGCTCTGTCTTGATGATTGACAATCAATATGACAGATAGACGTCCATATTTCTTTATCTGTCAAAATTGACAGCTCCCATGGATTGGATCAGTAGAAATGCATTTTTGAAGGTGTCTAATAGAGTCATATGTATGTACCAGATTGGCATCGCTAGATTTAAATTGGTAAGACTGTAATGTTGTCTACAGTGACTAGGTAACTTCATTGTTATCTGTTTATTTGTCAAAACTATCTATATATAGATGTAGATAATAGAACAAGTTTTATGTTAAGTACATACATTGTACCGGAAAATTGTCATTACAGTTGCCGTTTTATAGCAATTCTAATGAATAAGTACTGCGACAAAAATTAAAAAATAATATAAAGCAAAACAACTTCAAACATTATACACATCACAAACTGTATTTATGTTGTATAATTGCTACATAATTTGCATGATTATTCTCAAGAGCCGTGGAATACAATCGCGAATTACCTCCGCAGTAATGACTAATTAACTTGTATTTTTTTATTAAACCTCATATTTATTAGGTATCTAATTAGTTTCCGTCTAATTTAAAATCGTTGAAGGTCTAATAGCGATGACAATCTTATGTTTATTATGTGATATAATTGAACGACTTTTAAGTATTTATTTTTTTATTTATATACATTTTTATACTTCTTGTCGTCTGTTTTAAACCTGGGCACTATAGAATGATAGCTATCCGTTCCGTTTTAACAAGCGAAATAATTAAAATATCTGACAGCTGTCAAATTGAAAAAGAAAACAGTTAGTTAGCGATTGGAACAACAAACACTCAACCCGGCAAACACATTTTAACCATTGTTGCAAAATATGTTATTGGAATGATCGTTGAAACAAAATCTGACAGCTGTCAAATTGTAAAAACATTTTTTTTATTCCTATTCTGACACACTTCTACCTATCTGTCAAATTGTAACTTTTTAGCTGGGGGAAGGCGAAACACTTAAACATATTTCCGATAATTGTTTAACAAACCGTGTTTCATTGACATTAAATCAAAATACTTCTGACAGCTGTCAAATTATAATTTTCCACAATTTCAACATCTGTAGGCGTCAAAATTTTTTCAATATCTGGAAGCCATTGAAAGCCAAAGAAAATTTCCTAAATTTTTTTTTAAAGATTTCGTTTAGGCGTCAAATTTTTGGCCGTGGAAATTTAAATTGAAATCTTCACCGATCATAGCATAGTCTTCCGTAGCCGCTCTCTCTCTCTTTCTGTCTTCTGCTGAACACTCGCGATGTCAAACTTGTGTACATTTTAAAAATTGAACTTGTCAAACTTTTCTATATTTGACAACAATTAGGCAAATTAAACTTGTCAAACTTGTACATCCATATTTGATAAATTAAATTTGTCAAACTTGTTTATATTTGACAGAATTAAATATCCATTTGTCTATGTTTAACGAAAATAAACGTCAAATTTGTCGCTATATTTGACAAACACAAACGTCAAACTTGTCTAAATTTAACAAATATAAATTTCAGAGTTGTCTTCTTCGTTAATGCGCCATTTAATATTGACAAATTTGAATTGTCAAACTTGTCTATATTTGACAATGTCAAATTTTCAAACTTTTCAATATTTGACAAATTCGAATTGTCAAACTTGTACACATTTGACAGAATAAAGTTTTCTATACTTGACAAACATTTGACGAGATTAAATATCCGCTTATCTATGTTTGACTAATATAAATGTCAAACTTGCCTATGTTTGACTAGTATAAATGTCAAACCTGTTTTCTTCTTTAATATTCCATTCGTTATTTCACAAATTTAAATTGTCAAACGTACAAATTTGACAATTTATACTTGTCGTTTTTTTTTCTATATTTTACAAACTTAAATATCCATTTGTCCATGTTTGACAGATATAAATGTCAAATTGCTGCGTATTTGACTAATTAAACTTGTCAAACTTACACCTGAAAATATTTTTGACAGCTGTCAAATTGTAGAAATACTTTACAATGTTGTGCGCGACACAAAGAAAGGTGTCAAAAAGTATCCCATTTTGACAGTTCAACTACCAAAATAGTTTTGACAGCTGTCAAATTGTAAAAACAACGTTTCTATATTTGACAAACTCAAATATGCACTTGTTCATGTTTGACATATATAAATGTCAAACTGCTGCGTATTTGACAAATTAAACTTGTCAAACTTATACATATCTTAACAATTTAAACTTGTCAAATTTTTTCTATATTTGACAAATTTAAATATCAATTTATCCATGCTTGACAGATATTCTATACCTATATATATATTTTGACAATTTAACTTTGACAATTATAAATGTCAATCTTCTGTGTATTTGATAAATTATACTTGTCAAACTTTTCTATATTTGACAAACTTAAATATGCACTTGTTCATGTTTGACAGATATAAGTATCAAACTTCTGTATATTTAAACTTATCAAACTTTTCTATAATTTGACAAATCTAATATCCATTTGTCCAAGTTTGAGAGATATACATGTCAAACTGCTACGTATTTGACAAATTAAACGTCTCAAAATTTGTACATATATTGACAAATTAAACTTGTCAAACGTCAAACGTTTCTATATTTGACAAACTTAAATATGCACTTCTTCATGTTTGACAGATATAAATATCAAACTTTTGTGTATTTGACAAATTAAACTTGTCAAACTTATACGTATTTTAACAATTTATACAAATTAAACTTGTCAAACGTTTCTATATTTGACAAACTACAGATTACATATCAATTTATCTATGTTTGACAGATATAAATGTCAAACTGCTGCGCATTTGACAAATTAAACTTGCCAAACTTGTAATATATTGACAGATTAAACTTGTCAAACGTTTTTATATTTAACAAACTTAAATATCCATTTGTCCACGTTTGACAGATATAAACGTCAAACTCGTGCGTATTTGACAGATTAAACAGGTCAAACGTGTTCAATTTTTTCCTTAGCAAAATATAAATGTCAAACTTATCTATGTAATCGAATGTAGGCTTTCACGGCCACTGTTATTGACGATGTGCGAATTTAGTCGAGATTTTGTTAAACGTCAAAATGACAGAGGGGAGACATTTTTTGACAGCTGACGTTTGCAACGCTCTCCTCTGATAGGAGAAAACGAACGAATGTCTATCGATAAGTAAAAGTAAACCTTTCATTAGTCGATGGTTATAACATTTTAATTGAACGCAAAAATAAATCTTCGGTAACAAGCTAAATAATAATTAAATAATAGGATAGGTATAATGCCTAAACGACAGTTTTATACCTGTAATTTTTTTAATAGTTCCTATCTATAAAAAAAAACGATAACTTTGTTGTTGTCATGCTACTGCCATTATATAGGCACGTAATTAGTAAGGTAATAATTATTAAGAAAATAAAAAAAAACACTCACGTAATTAGCTTGTTTCGCTTCTTCTATATAATGGGTAGTAATTACAATCGCTGTGTTCTCTTTCTGGGCAATCTCAACTAAATAATTCCAAATACTACAAATATAAAAAAAACAATTTTATTATTAACAAATTAAATCTGGATGATATTTAATTAATAATCTAACCTATCACGTAAGACAGGGTCTAAACCGACAGTCGGTTCATCCAAAATCAACAATTCAGGTTTATGGACCATAGCAGCTGCGAAGGACACCCTCCTCTGTTGACCACCACTGCAATTTTTGATCATCCTGAAAGAATATGTCTAAGATTTATTCGATTTTAATTCATCGATCTAATTCAATATAAAAACCTATCATCCGGTGGCAGATCCAATAATTTCTTCAATAATTCGAATCTCTCTTCGATCAATTCATCGGCCATATCTAAAATCCGTCCGAAATAATATATGGCGCCCTTAACTGTGAATTCGCCAACTAGATTGATATCCTGCGGCATATATCCGACCCTACATCCTGGTACGCCACTGTTTTCTGTACCCGGTACACCTCCTAATACCCAGACGTCACCCGAATCTAATTTTTTTCTACCGACGATGCAGCTTAATAGTGTTGTTTTGCCGCAGCCGCTGGCGCCGAGTAAACCGTATATGGAACCTTTTTGTACCCTCATGTTTAAATTTTTTAAAATCTGCTTGTTTCCGTACGATTTATAAGCGCTCTTTACTTGCACAGCGTATTCAGCCATTTTTAAATTAATGTCCTGTAATGCAACATTAAATTGCTAAACAACTTAATCATTTCATCATCATTATTGTAATAAATAAAGGTACAACATGTCAACTAATAAATTGGTCGTTATCGCTATAATTTATTCTACTAATTTAAAATTTAAATTAAATTAATTTTATAATTAAGCTGTCATAAATTTGACGTTTTATTCGTAAACTTTAGAAATTTAATCGTTTCGACGTTGGTCACACTGATTTTTAACTTGACATATCGGACATATCTGAAATATTCTAACCTATTCCTTTATTTCACTTGATTGACATTTAAAACTCAACACACTTGTACCTATATAATTAGGAAATTTAATTTACTTGCAGTTGGTATCTAGAGCGCAACGAAGTCGGACACGTATTCTCGTCCGTTGCCAACCTCCCTTTAGGCGGCAAATGTCAACGCAATTATTTTCCCCATTTTAATTGCGTTCAACTCAATTGTAATTTCAATTAATTGTATTAATTCCGATAGCCATGACAGTTCGGTTACCAATGACAGCTGTCAAATTGTAAAAGAACGCTATTTTGACGTTTATCGACGTTCTATTGACAGTTATAACTATTAAAGCATTTCTGATAGTTATCTAACAGTGACAACTGTCAAATTGTTAAGTCTTCGATGGATAAAATTGTCAAAATAATTCCGGTAGCTGTCAAATTTCTTAAAGCGGTCATCTATCTCGAATTGTAACTGTCGAAATACTTCTGACAGCTGTCAAATTGTAAAAATTCTTTACAATGTCGAGCGACACAAAGAGGGTTATTTCCCATTTTGACAGTTCGACTACCAAAATATTTGTGACAGCTGTCAAAAATATTCTGGTATTTGGCAGTTTTGGTAGTGTTATAACTGTCTAAATATTTCTGACAGCTGTCAAATTGTAGAAATTCTTTACAATGTTGCAAAGGTGTCAAAAACGGTCCCATTTTGACAGTTCAACTACCAAAATAGTTTTGATAGCTGTCAAATTGTAAAAACAACGTTATTTTTCTAATCTTGACGGTTAAACTATCAAATTTCAATTTATTTCGCACAGCTACAACTGTCAAACTGCAAAAGTCCGTTCTTTTTAATTCAATTAATACTTAAAATTCAAATGACAGTTGTCAAACTGTAAATATACGTATTTGTTACGGTTTAACCGTTGTAATTATCAAAATTAGGGTCCTATTTTGACAGTTCGACTATGAAAATATTTTTGACAGCTGTCAAATTGTAGAAATTCTTTACAATGTTGCGCGCGACACAAAAAAAAGGTGTCAAAAAGGATCCCATTTTGACAGTTCAACTACCAAAATAGTTTTGACAGCTGTCAAATTGTAAAAACAACGTTATTTTTCTAATCTTGACGGTTAAACTATCAAATTTCGCAATTTATTTCTTAACAGCTACAACTGTCAAACCGCAAAAGTCCGTTCTTTTTAATTCAATTGATACTTAAAATTCTAATGACAGTTGTCAAACTGTAAATATACGTATTTGTTACGGTTTCAACCGCTGTAATTATCAAAATTTGGGTCCTATTTTGACAGTTCGACTATGAAATATTTTTGACAGCTGTCAAATTGTAGAAATTCTTTACAATGTTGCGCGCGACACAAAAAAAGGTGTCAAAAAGGATCCCATTTTGACAGTTCAACTACCAAAATAGTTTTGACAGCTGTCAAATTGTAAAAACAACGTTATTTTTCTAATCTTGACGGTTAAACTAAAATTTCGCAATTTATTTCTTAACAGCTACAACTGTCAAACCGCAAAAGTCCGTTCTTTTTAATTCAATTGATACTTAAAATTCTAATGACAGTTGTCAAACTGTAAATATACGTATTTGTTACGGTTTCAACCGCTGTAATTATCAAAATTAGGGTCCTATTTTGACAGTTCGACTATGAAAATATTTTTGACGGCTGTCAAATTGTAGAAACAACTCTATTTTTCTAATCTTGACCGTTAAACTATCAAAATATTTCTGGTAAGCGATCACATTGAAAGAAAGACATTTTTCAATGTTCTAACTTATTTCTTAACAGCTACAACTGTCAAACTGTAAAATTTCATTCTTTTTAATCAATTTATAGTTAAGATTCTAATGACAGCTGTCAAACTAAAATATACGTACTTTTTACGGTTTTAACCGTTGTAATTATCAACAGTGAGGTCCCATTTTGACAGTTCGACTATAAAAAATATTTTTGACAGCTGTCAAATTGTAATAAATCCACTTTGACACTTAAACTATCAGTATGTTAAAGTATAACAATTATTAAACTGAAAAAAAAATTGGCAAATATAATAATATACCTTTTCAGTACTTGTGGACTTTTGTTCGGATACCTGTCAAAGTGCAAAATCCCTTTCTTTTACTATTATGAAGGGTGTAGCAGTTAAAATGCTTACGATGACAGGAATATTATGATTTCAACACTTATAATATTGTCATGATATTAATGACAAATTTTGACAGTTGATAATTAAAAAAATGTTGTAAAAAAAAATCGGCATTTTGACAGATTTATAGCCATCAAATTGTAAAAACATCGTTTTTTTTGCCGTATTAGCGCTTAGTTTCTTACTGGGTTTGAGAGTAAGTGCTAAAACACTAATGACAGCTGTCATGTAATTGTCAAAAGTAGAGTCCTATTTTGACAGTTCAACTATAAAAATGTCTGCCAGCTGTCAAATTGGTAATAAACTAGCTATTTTGACATTTAAACTGTCAATACGATTTTGACGAACGAATAGGTATCATTCCGATTTTTTTTCGACAGTCAGAAGTATATTAACTGTCTCACCCGTTACAATAACAATAAAGTAACTGTTTTTTATGTATTTTTTTCCAATCATAGAAAATTGCAATTTCGATAGCTGCGATGGTGGAATTTAAAAAGAAACAACAATCTGCTGGCAGCAATATTTTGACAGTTATTTGGTTAGATCTAAAAATTAAAAAAATTACTGTTGTTACCATTTAGGAACTATTTGTTTTCAGCTGTCAAAAATCTTTTAATATGATTAAATGTCAAAATAAGAATTTTAACAGCTGTCCGAATTGTTTTAATGAGCTCGCACTTGTATATAGTGTTGTTTTCGTGATTTTTTTTCAACATACGAAACTCTCATCGATTCGAATTTAATTATTGTCATACCACACTTAGATACGAATGCAAACGTTTTTGCAATTGATAACTAGACAAACTAAATTAATTTGTTATGTATTTCAATAAAAAGCGAACTAAACAGATTCCTTATTAATCAATCAGATAGTTATCAACGATATTTTGATTAATTAAAAGTTGATTATGGAGGCGAACTCGTTATATATAATTGTAATAAATTTATTTCAATTGAGTTTTTACAAACTATTAAAATATTTTTCAAGTACTATCAACATAATTATTTTACAATGTTAATGTTATTAATATTGTGTTAGAATCTTATATAATTTTATGTCGAGTCACTTCTCTTGGAGTTATAATTGCCCCTTCGTTTTATTTAATTCTTTCTAAATGCTAATTTACCTACTTAAGAAAAATATACAAATGTAACTTATTCATTGTTCAAGTGAATGTCAGTGAATGCTCATAATAATTCTTTTTTTTTTAATGAAATTATTACTTACTTCAGACGACCTTAACATACGATTGTTTGTAATTAAATACGTTCCATACAACAAAATAAAAAAATATATAAATATTATATACATAATAGCAAGGTTACATTGTATACAGGTGCACTGCATGCACAGGTACTGTCGATATAAGAATTTTTTTAACAAATTAATATTTTAACAGATCGACAACCACCGGAAAACATCTAACTGTCAAAAATTACTACATTTCACAATTCTTTTCGACATCAACGCCAGTCGAATCGTTACGATCCTAAACTAAAGATTCGATAGCTGTCGAACAATATAATAATTTGACAGCTGTCATAAATATAGTAGATGTTAAAGTCATAACAAATAGGTACCTACCCGGAAACAAATTTTCTGACAGCTGTCAAATTTTGAAATTTGACACTTTTGTCTAATTAGGAAAAAAACCAATTTTGTTGACAGTTTTCATGTAAAAATATTTCTGGCAGACGTCAAATTGTAAAATTTGGCAATTTTATCCAATTAGGAAAAAAACTATTTTTTTGACAGTTTTCATGTAAAAATAATTCTGACAGCTGTCAAATTTTTTAATTTGGCACTTTTATCTAAATAGAAAAAAACAATTTTTTGACAGCTTTTCTGCAAAAATATTTCTGACAGCTGTCAAATTATAAAATTTGGCAATTTTATCCAATTAAGAAAAAAACATAATTTTGTTGACAGTTTTCCAGCAAAATATTTCTGACAGCTGTCAAATTGTCAAATTTGGCAATTTTATCCAATTAAGAAAAAAACATAATTTTGTTGACAGTAAATTTCTAAAATCGATAATTTTCTTGCAAAAATATTTCTGACAGCTGTCAAGTTGTAAAATTTTGAGTAATTTTATCCAATTTTCTGAAAAAAAAAATTTTCTAATTAGGAAAACAGGATATTATTTTGTTGACAGAGATCCTGTAAACAGGTTTCTGATGTCATTTTTTTTTATCATTTTTTTTGTAAAATTTAGTAATTTTATCCAATTAAAAAAAAAACATTGTTTTTACAACTTTGCTGCAAAAATATTTCTGGCAGATGTCAAATTGTAAAATTTGGCGCTTTTATCCAATTAGAAAAAAAACAATTAAAAATGTAATTGTAAAAATATTTCTAACAGCTGTCCAATTTTGAAATTTCGAACTTTCATCTAAATTAAAAAAATCTAAAATCGATAATTTTCTTGCAAAAATATTTCAGACAGCTGTCAAATTGTAAAATTTTGACAATTTTATCCAATTAAGAAAAAAAAAACAATTTTGTTGACAATTTTCCTGCAAAATATTTCTGACAGCTGTCAAATTGTCAAATTTGGCAATTTTATCTAATTAGGAAAAAATTTGGCAATTTTATCTAATTAGGATATTATTTTGTTGACAGAGATCCTGTAAAAAGGTTTCTGACAGCTGTCAAACGAAAAACTTTTTTAAAAAAATTGGCAATTTTTTTATCCAATTAGAAAAAAACACAATTTTTTGATAATTTTTTTGCAAAAATATTTCTGACAGCTGTCAAATTGTAAAATTTGGCAATTTTATTCAATTAGGGAAAAAAAAACATTTTTTGACAGTTTTCTTGCGAAAATATTTCTGCCAGCTGACAAATTGTAAAATTTGGCAATTTTGTCCAATTAGAAAAAAACACAATTTTTTGATAATTTTTTTGCAAAAATATTTCTGACAGCTGTCAAACTGTAAAATTTGGCAATTTTATTCAATTAGGGGAAAAAACTATTTTTTGACAGTTTTCTTGCGAAAATATTTCTGACAGCTGTCAAATTGTATCTAAAATTTGGCAATTTTATCCGATTAAGAAAAAAACATAATTTTATTGATA
This sequence comes from Holotrichia oblita, assembly GCA_023690525.1. NCBI lineage: Eukaryota > Metazoa > Arthropoda > Insecta > Coleoptera > Scarabaeidae > Holotrichia > Holotrichia oblita. The sequence goes on along the minus strand of CM043019.1, from coordinate 4,113,660 downwards.
GTTTTCCTGCAAAAATATTGAAAATTGAAATTTAGCACTTTTGTCTAAGTAGAAAAACAAACAATCTTGTTGACAATTTTCTTGCCAGCTTTCTTGCAAAAATATTTCAGACAGCTGTCAAGTTGTAAAATTTTGACAATTTTATCCCATTAAGAAAAAAAAACAATTTTGTTGACAGTTTTCCTGCAAAATGTTTCTGCCAGCTGTCAAATTGTCAAATTTGGCAATTTTATCTAATTAGGAAAACAAGATATTATTTTGTTGACAGAGATCCTGTAAAAAGATTTCTGACAGCTGTCAAGCTTTAAAATTTGGCAATTTTATCCTATTAGAAACGAAAAACAATTTTTTAACGGTTTTTTTGCAAAAATATTTCTGCCAGCTGACAAATTGTAAAATTTGGCAATTTTATCCAATTAGAAAAAACACAATTTTTTGATAATTTTTTTGCAAAAATATTTCTGACAGCTGTCAAATTGTAAAATTTGGCAATTTTATTCAATTAGGGGAAAAAACTATTTTTTGACAGTTTTCTTGCGAAAATATTTCTGCCAGCTGACAAATTGTAAAATTTGGCAATTTTGTCCAATTAGAAAAAAACACAATTTTTTGATAATTTTTTTGCAAAAATATTTCTGACAGCTGTCAAACTGTAAAATTTGGCAATTTTATTCAATTAGGGGAAAAACTATTTTTTGACAGTTTTCTTGCGAAAATATTTCTGACAGCTGTCAAATTGTATCTAAAATTTGGCAATTTTATCCGATTAAGAAAAAAACATAATTTTATTGATAGTTTTCCTGCAAAAATATTGAAAATTGAAATTTTGCACTTTTGTCTAAGTAGAAAAACAAACAATCTTGTTGACAATTTTCTTGCCAGCTTTCTTGCAAAAATATTTCAGACAGCTGTCAAGTTGTAAAATTTTGACAATTTTATCCTATTAAGAAAAAAAAACAATTTTGTTGACAGTTTTCCTGCAAAATGTTTCTGCCAGCTGTCAAATTGTCAAATTTGGCAATTTTGTCCAATTAGAAAAAAACACAATTTTTTGATAATTTTTTTGCAAAAATATTTCTGACAGCTGTCAAATTGTAAAATTTGGCAATTTTATTCAATTAGGGGAAAAAACTATTTTTTGACAGTTTTCTTGCGAAAATATTTCTGACAGCTGTCAAATTGTATCTAAAATTTGGCAATTTTATCCGATTAAGAAAAAAAAACATAATTTTGTTGACAGTTTTCCTGCAAAAATATTGAAAATTGAAATTTTGCACTTTTGTCTAAGTAGAAAAAAAACATAATCTTGTTGACAATTTTCTTGCCAGCTTTCTTGCAAAAATATTTCTGTCAAATTTTTTAATTTGGCACTTTCATCTAATTAGACAAAAAAAAACATAATTTTGTTGACAGTTTTCCTGCAAAAATATTGAAAATTGAAATTTGGCACTTTTGTCTAAGTAGAAAAAAAAATAATCTTGTTGACAATTTTCTTGCCAGCTTTCTTGCAAAAATATTTCTAACTGTCAAATTTTTTAATTTGGCACTTTCATCTTATTAAACAAAAAAAAACCTAATTTTGTTGACAGTTTTCCTGCAGAAATATTTTTGACAGCTGTCAAATTTGGTAATTTTATCCAATTAGGAAAAAACAATTTTTTTGACAGTTTTCATGTAAAAATAGTTCTGACAGCTGTCAAATCATGAAATTTGGCATCTTTATCTAATTAGAAGAAAAAACGCTTTTTTACAGCTTTCCTTCCTCCTTATTATTATTATTATTATAAAATACGTTTCTTTTCCAAATTTTGACAGTTCTAACAACAAAATATGTATTTCCGATAAAATTGTAAAAACAGTCATTTTTCCCCTTTTTCAACTACTAAAGTATGTCTGACGAATGTCAACTTATTTAAAAAGTTGTTATTTTTTCCCAATTTGGCAATTGAAGTATAAATATATTTCTGACAGCTGTCAAAAATTGTAAAATTAGTCAATTTTATAAAATTTTATTACCGTTTTACTATCAATACATTTCTGACAACGATTGAATTATATGTAGAAACAGAGTTTCTGTATTATTTTCACTTTACATTTTTGACAGTTCTGCTATCAAAATGTTTCTGACAGCTGTCAAATTGTAAAAATAAAAACATTAACTTGTAATATATTGACTTTCTTTCTTTTTTGGCGGTTTAAGTAGGTTATCAAATTAGAAAAAAAAAACAGATTTTTTAACAGTTTTCCTGCAAAAATTATTCTGACAGCTGTCAATTTGGCAGCTTTATCGAATTTTTTGACCGTTTTAACGAAGCATGTATGACAACTATTAAATTATAAGATTATTTTGTTTTCATCGAATTATAAAAAGATTGTAACTATATATTTATATATGTAGAAAGACTCATCTCCTTAAAATTTAAATTTAAAAGTCGCGAATTAATGCGATCAATAAAGTGCGGTAAGTACATATGTATTTGTAATGCCGCCAACACGATCATTATGCAAATTACTATAAACTATAAGACTTAAGCGTAGATGTACTGAGGTTAGTTTTATTGAATCTTAATAAGTTAACTTACCCGAAAACAATTCGCAATGTGTACTTTAACTGATACAGAAACGTACTGTTGTGTTAATATCACTTCCCACGATGTTTTTTTAATGAAATAATGACATTCAGGACATTTTACGAAGTATATAATTTAAATTTGCTGACTACTTTTATAAAGTTTGTAATTTATAGCGGTAAAACATTATTTATGTTCGCATAAAATTAGAATGCATATTGTTTTTTTTTTTTCTTTATAACTATGTATGTTTATGAATTGGAAGGTAGTTTATAAATAACTATAATATCAAATGAAATGTCAAATGTATTTGATTATACTTCAAATAAAAAAAAACTGTTAGGTATGTATAAATGCATCAGACCATATCCGCAAATATCAACTGCGAAATAGCACTTATCGAGATGATAAAGATATTTAACTAATAATTAAAAACATTTTCGTGTTTTTTAGAGTGTGCGTTCGCAATGAAAGATGTAAATATTTTCTTACAACAAATAAAAACGCTTCCAATACGTAGAATTATTTAGTAAGTACATTAACATTGTTTCTCTAATTCTTTTATCCACTTATAACGTCATTATCGCCTAAACTAAAGTCTTGCCGCTGCTTGCGTCGAACCAGGGTTATTGAAGGATTGTTATTTTAAAGTCTGGTTTTATATCTGTTGATTTTTCTGGGTCAATAGATTCTATTACTGTTACAGTCTTTTTAGATCTTTCTGGTTTCCGTTAACACTTTTTTTTAGTAATATTTTATTTTGTGCTGACTACACTTTTTAATGACATACACGTCAAAACAACTTCAACTCTCATACAAGAGCTGTTTGAATTATTAAAAAAAAACAATTATTTTCCTCTACTTTGACACTTGCATCTGTCAAAACATTTCTTACAGCTGTTAAACTAACAATAAAATAGTTACTCTTTATGATATTAGTTTCCTTCCAGATTTGAGAATTCCAGCTATAAAAATGGTTTATTTTCTTTCAAACTGTCAAATTATGACAGTTACCGTCATAGCTGTCAAATTGTAAAACAGTAATTCTTGTTTAAATTCGATAGCTGTTACTGTAGTGAAAAATTTTGATAAGACTTCTAATTGTAAACACATTATTTTTGTATTTTTAGATTTAGCTATTATAGCTGTCAGCATGTATTTGACAGCTGTCAAATTTAACACAGCTGTTGTTTCTAATTTAGCAATTTTGTAAATATATAGCTGTGAAAAACGTATCCGACAGCTATAGAATTGTAAAATCGCTTTTTTTTCTTATTTTGACATTTATACATATCAAAATATTTCTGACAGCTGTCAAATTTGAATTATGTATAATTTTTCAAAGTTTAAACACTTGCGAACGTTAGATGTTTATTTCGATACTGAGAAATTATAAAACGATAGTTATCCCTTCTGTTTTGGTGGGTGGAAGTGCTAAAATATCTCTGACAGCTGTCAAATTTAAAAAGCAATTTTTTTTGTAATTTAGCAATTTTGTAAATAGAGTATTGTATATTCAAATTTAACAATCATAAGTGGTAAAAACGCTGCAAAATTGATTTCTTTTCCTATTCTGACATTTAGACCGACAAAATATTTCTGACAGCTGTCAAATTTAAATTGTAAAAAACTTTAAACGCCTGCAAATATTAGTTTCTTTTACTTCGATACTTATAAATTATACAGCGATAGTTATCCCTTCTGTTTTAGTGGGTGGAAGTGCTAAAATAACTCTGACAGCTGTCAAATTTAAAAAGCAATTTTTTTGTAATTTACCAATTTTGTAAATAGAGTATTGTCTATTCCAATTTAACAAAATATTCTTTTTTTTATTCTGACATTAACGCTTGCTAAAATTATAATATTTCAAAATTTAAACGCTTTTTTCCTTCGATTCTTGAAACTATTTTATCCTGTTTTGGTGAATGGCAGAGCTGAAATATTTTTGACAGCTGTCAAATTTGAAAATAATTTTTTCTAAATTTAAACGCTTAAAAATGTTAGTCTTTTTCAAATGTAACAACCTTTCGTCATTCTTGGAAACTATAGAAACGAAAATCGTATTCCATTTTTTATACCCATGAATTTTTGGCAAAGCTGCAATATTTTTTGACAGCTTAATTCGTCAAATTTTCAATAAAAATCAATGTCGTTTCTAGTTTAGCAATGCTGTAAATAATGACTCTTTGTATAATTTAACTTTATTCAAATGTAACAAATATAGTAATCAAAATCGCATCTTTTATTTTGATAATTTGACAGCTGTAAAATTGTAAACTTGTAAAAAAATCACATTTGACAATTTATTATATTTCGTCAAAATATTTTTGACAGCGGTTTTAAAATTAGAATTTTTCAAAATTTAAACACGTAAAAAAATTGTCTGAAATATTCAATGAAAACTTCGATAAAATGTAATGTCAAACAAAAGGTTTTTTTTTTATTTTGATAATTTGACAGCTGTCAAAAATATTGTGATACTAAAGAGAAAACAATAAAAAAAATCACAGTTTGTATAATTTAACAATGGTCGGAAATATTTCGATACTGGAAATATCGTAATGGACAAAAAAAACGCTTTTCTTTTATTTTGATAATATGACAGCTGTCAAAAATATAATTATACTAAAAAGAAAACAATAAAAATCACAGTTTGTATAATTTAACAATTGTCGGAAATATTTCGATATTGGGAATGTCGTAATGGACAGAAAAAAATGCTTTTCTTTTTTTGATAATTTGACAGCTGTCAAAAATATTGTGATACTAAAGAGAAAACAATAAAAAAATCACAATTTGTAATTCATAATTTAACAGTTTGTCGGAAATATTTCAATACCGGAAATGTCGTAATGGACAAAAAAATGCTTTTGTTTTATTTTGATAATTTGACAGCTGTCAAAAATATAGTGATGATACTAAAGAGAAAACAATAAAAAATCACAGTTTGTATCGTATAATTTAAGAGTTGTCGGAAATATTTCAATACTGGAAATGTCGTAATGGACAAGAAAACGATTTTTTAATTTAAAATTGTCATAATTTCACAGCTGTCAATGGACAGAAAACGATTTTTTTTTAAATAATTTGACAGCTGTCAAAAATATTGTGATACTAAAGAGAAAACAATAAAAAAAATCACAGTTTTTGTATAATTTAACAATTGTCAAATGTCGAAAAACGTATTTCGTATAATTTAACAATTGTGGAAATGTCATAATGGACAGAAAACGATTTTTTTTTGATAATTTGACAGCTGTCAAAAATATTGTGATACTAAAGAGAAAACAATAAAAAAATCACAGTTTGTATTTTATAATTTAACAGTTTGTCGGAAATATTTCAATACTGGAAATGTCGTAATGGACAGAAAACGTTTTTTTTAAAATAATTTGACAGCTGTCAAAAATATTGTGATACTAAAGAGAAAACAATAAAAAAAACACAGTTTTTTGTATAATTTAACAATTGTCACAAGTATTTCGATACTGGAAATGTCATAATGGACAGAAAACGATTTTTATTGATAATTTGACAGCTGTCAAAAATATTTTGATAGTAAAACTGTCAGAATAATGATTTTTTTTTGTAATATAATTCGATCAAAATTGCAAAATTATTTGACATTTATTTTTTTTAATTCGACAATTGTAGCTGTCAACACATTTGACAATTGTAGTTTTTTTTCCTTCTAATTTTGACACTTGTATACTTTATTTAGAAACTATAAACGGACAGTTATTTCATTCGTAGTTTGGAGGGTGAAACGGTTAAAATAGTTCTGACAGCTATTAAACTAGCAAAAAGTTATTTTTTGACAGTTCTAGCTATCAAAAACATTTTTAGCATCTTTTTTGTTGTTTAATTAATAAAATGTTGCAATAAAAATGTTGCGACGTTAGTACGTGTTTAATATTAAATAAAATATTAAACAAGGACGAGTTATGTATGTAAATATATGATGATTCCTTTTTTAACGTTCTATAGTCTAATGCTGTTTTAGGATTATTGTATAATTACATTTTAATCAGGATCGATTTAAAATTATAATTGAGGTGGATTTTGGTGAGATCGCATTTATGTTTCGTATAATAATCGTGCAGCAAACGCATTATTTGATGCTTATTGAAACTAAGATTTATATTTCGTTCGAATTTTGATGAATTTCGAACAAAATTGCATAAGTTTTTAGATGCGCAGCATAAACGACATTCCTGAAATCGTTTTTTGCTCTTTTTTTTATTACTTACTTAGAATTTGTAATTATCGGTTTCACTTTAAGGCATCGACAATTGTGTTTAAAAACCGGCATATCTAGTTTATTCGGTTTTTACACAATATTCAAGTTTGTAATATTCGATTATATAGGTAAAATATTGAATGTTAAATGTCATTATTGCAGTTATATTTAAAGATATAACTGTTAAAAGTTTCCACCCTTATTAAATCGTGTTTATTTATTTAAAAAAATTCTAAATTAGATTAAATAAATTAGATCTAATAAATAAAATTAAGAACTCACCTGTTATCATTAAGAAAACGTTTAAATATCCAAAAACGTCACTTTTCATATAAAATCGAACCATATATTATAATCGCGCGATGTTAGCGAAGCTCTCAGCGACTAACCTCCATTTAAGAAGACTCTTACCTTTATACGCGTCGCTGCAGCAACTTCAGATATTAAATGACAGGTGCGTAAAAGTAATACGCATTTAAGTGGAAAAATAGTTAAAGTCGAACTTGAACTTACGCTGGGAGTGCTTTTAAAGAAAAAGTCGAGGGTTAATCGAACGGATATATAATAAATCTCTTACTACATTATTATCTTGTCCTCAAAGTCTCAATTGAAGTTCATATATAATATTTTAAATAATAATACAATCGTAACGATAAAGTAATAAACGAGATATTTCAAGGAAAAAAAAAGTTAAATCAAGATGAATTTAGAAGAAAAATTAAATTTCTGTCAAAATGCCCGTGACATTAGCGTGTGCTGCCATCTTACGTATAAAAGAATAATCGTGCTAGATTCAGTTCTGTAGGTAATACAGATTTCTAATCTAATATTTAATAAGAAAATACATTCTTTCACAATAAGATGGCAGACTAGAATAATCAGGTATTACATTTATCCATTTTACGAACAACTTAACATAGTTGTTGAACCTCCGATAGAAATAACAATCGTCAATTATTTGACACAAATTTTTGGAGAAAGGATCGTTCAATTATTTGTTGGACGATCCTGCTCGATATATTAATTTCAGTCAAAAGACGTACCATGGTAGTAGAATGTTGATGGTAGAATCGATATATTTATAACATTGTCTCCTTAATTTCAATGGTCAAAATCGAGACAAAATAACGGTATTTTATAATTTGACAGCTGTCAAAAAATTTTTGACTATATTTAGAGCAGTTTAGTTATGAAAATATTTTGTAGCACTCTCAATTTATTTAAAAAAAAACACTATTGTTTATTATAGGAAAAATGTACCGTTTTGACAGCTGTCAGAAATGTTTTATCCACAGCCGCCTACGTTTCAAAAAAAGTAAGTATGATTTAATATTTGTTACAAATTTGTACATATATTTGATATTGGAACTGTCACATATGTTTTGATAGTAAAACTGTCAAAAAGATCTATTTTTTTAATAATTTGACAGCTGTCAGAAATAATTTTAAAACTGTCGGAGAAATAACTTTTTTTTTTACTAACTTGATGAAGTAAAATTACTACTCATTGTAAACTTACTAAAAAATTAAATCTGAACTAATACCTGTTTCTATCACTTAATGGTTGTGACAAATATGTTGATATTACTGTCAAAATAGGTCAAAAATAGTTTTTTTTTTTTAATAATTTGACAGCTGTCAGATATATTTTTAAAATAAAAAAATTTCAGAAATATTTCAATACGAGAAATAATAATTAATAATAATAGACAGAAATCGTTTTTTTTTAATAATTTGACAGCTGTCAAACACATTATTGTTAAAAAAATATCAGAAATATTTCGATAGTGGAAATGTCATAATGAACAGAAAACGGTTTTTTTTTAAATAATTTAACAGCTGTCAGAAATTTTTTCATAGTAAAAAAATTATAGTAAATATTCCGATGCTGGAAATGTCATAATGGACAGAAAACAATCTTTTTTATAATTTGACAGCCAGAAACATTTTCAAAATAAAAGAAAATGTCAGAAATATTTCGATACTGGAAATGTCATAATGGACAAAAAACGATTTTTTTTTTATAATTTGACAGTTAGAAATATTATAAAACCAATGTCAAAAATATTTCGAACCTGGAAATGTCATAATGGACAGAAAACGCTTATTTTGATAATTTGACAGCTGTCAAAAATATTATAAAACAAATGCCAGAAATATTTCAATACGAGAAATGTAATAATTAATAATAATGGACAGAAATCGTTTTTTTTTAATAATTTGACAGCTGTCAAACACATTATTGTTAAAAAAATGTCAGAAATATTTCGATAGTGGAAATGTCATAATGAACAGAAAACGTTTTTTTTTAATAATTTGACAGCTGTCAGTAATTTTTTCATAGTAAAAAAGTTATAAGAAATATTCCGATGCTGGAAATGTCATAATGGACAGAAAACAATCTTTTTTATAATTTGACAGCTAGAAACATTTTCAAAATAGAAGAAAATATCAGAAATATTTCGATACTGGAAATGTCATAATAGGCAAAAATCGATTTTTTTTTATAATTTGACAGTTAGAAATATTATAAAACCAATGTCAAAAATATCTCGATGCTAGAAATGTCATAATGGACAGAAAATGCTTATTTTGATAATTTCACAGCTGTCAAAAATATTATAAAACAAATGTCAAAAATATTTCAATACTGGAAATGTCATAATGGACAGAAAATGTTTTTTCTTTATAATTCGACAGCTGTCAAAAATATTTCCATAGTAAAAAAAAATCCAGAAATATTTCGATACTGGAAATGTAATAATGGATCGAAAACGTTTTGTTTTAATAATTTGACAGCTGTCAGAATTTTTTGATAGTAAAAAAATTATAGGAAATGTTCCGATGCTGGAAATGTCATAATGGACAGAAAACGATCTTTTTTTTATAATTTGACAACTGTTAAAACAATTTTCATAATAAAAGAAAATGTCAGAAATATTTCGATACTGGAAATGTCATAATGAACAGAAAACAATCTTTTTTTTTATAATTTGACAACTGTTAAAACTATTTTCATAGTAAAAGAAAATGTCAGAAATATTTCGATACTGGAAATGTAATAATGGGTCGAAAATGTTTTTTAAAATAATTTGACAGCTGTCAGAATTTTTTTTCATATTAAAAAAATTATAGGAAATACATATTTCAATGCTGGAAATGTCATAATGGACAGAAAACGATCTTTTCTTATAATTTGACAGCTGTTAAAAATATTTTCATAAAAAAAGAAAATGACAGAAATATTTCGATACTGGAAATGTTATAATGGATCGAAAACGTTTTGTTTTAATAATTTGACAGCTGTCAGAATTTTTCATAGTAAAAAAATTATAGGAAATACATATTTCGATGCTGGAAATGTCATAATGGATAGAAATCGATCTTTTTCATAATTTTATAATAAAAAAAATATCAGAAATGGGCAGAAAATGGTTTTTTTTATAATATAATTTGACAGCTGTCAAAAATATTTTCATAGAAAAAAATATCAGAAATATTTCGATACTGGAAATGTCATAACGAATATTTGACAACTACACCATCAAAATATTTTTGACAGTTATCGAATTATTTAAAAAAAAAAAAACATTTATTTTGACAGTTTTTCTATTGGAAATATTTTTGAGAGCTGTCAAATTATCGAAAAACCGTTTTGAAAGTTCGAATATCAAAATTTATTTCTGATAGCTGTCATATTGTCAAATTATTTTACTTCATGAAATTAGAAAAAAAACTGTTAAAATATAGTTATTTTTTGCGTAATGTCGGTTGTTGAATAAAGCATTTCTAATAGCTGTCAGATCGTTAAAAAAACTATTTTAAATAATAGCTAGGAATGGAATATTATCCACAAATTGTCAATTGAAATTAATATTTAATATTGTAAAGAATAATAAAACCGTAAAAATAAAGTAACAAAAACTAGCAAGTGCTGCCATCTTATGTATAGAAGGACGATTATGGTATAATCGGTTCTGTAGGTAATCTAGATATCTGTTTTTATTTATTAATAAAGAAAATAAATACTTTTAGACAGATGGCAGTCTAAAATAATCGGATATTATATTTGTCCATTCTTCAAATAACATAATATAGTTGTTTATAAGTTACTATACCTTCCTGGAAGAACTATTAATTGTTCCGAAATAATTTTTGTATATTGGTTGATGATCCTCGCTAAAATTAAGAAGTGTGCAGAATATTTTCATAACGTTAACAGGTTATGGATATATTTCACCAAGCATTCAATATTCTAAACAAATGTTTTTACAATTTGACAGCTGTCAGAAATATTTTGATAGATCAACTTACTACCAAATCGAAAAACTAACAGATACAGAGTGTTCAGAATAACGATTCAAACGTTAACAAATGAAAATATTTATTTCCATAAAAAGTACAATGAAACTAATTAATGTATGTATAATAAGCAAGTCTTTATAGTGTATAATGATACCTTAAGTGTTTTAAGTACACAAATAATTCTATTTTGCTTTTTTTTACGTTAGATCAAATTTCGTAAGAATGTGATTTTCGCGTTGCTATAATACAGCACCTAATCCGTAATTTATTTACAGCAACCGGTGTATAAATATATTTTCACAAAATTAAAATTTTTATAAAAAAAAATTCCACGATTTCTTTTAGACAAACCTCCATCGGCTACGGGACAAAGTCTGACGAACTTTTCCAACTTTCACCTCGTTTGATTATTATTAATCCTGGCGCCAAATTTAAATCGGTATCAAACAGCACCCTCTCGTGACGAAATTGCTAATTAAAACGGGAGAAAGAGAAGATATGGAGTAAGATTAACCTGCCACGATTATAAGAAAAAGAATAAGAAAAGAAAAGGGCGGGGAGGGGGAGGGATTAGAGAGGTCGAAGTAAGCAAGATACCAACGACGGACATTGATAATTTGACAGCTGTCAAAAATATTGTGCTACTAAAGATGAAACAATAAAAAAAATCACAGTTTCTATAATTTAATATTTGTCACAAATATTTCGATATTGGACATGTCATAATAGGCAGAAAACGTTTTATTTTTTAAATAATTTGACAGCTGTCAAAAATATTATGATACTAAAGATGAAACAATAAAAATCACAGTTTCTATAATTTAATAGTCGTCAGAAATATTTCGATATTGGACATGTCATAATAGGCAAAAAACGTTTTCTTTTTTTAATAATTTGACAGCTGTCAAAAATATTATGATACTAAAGATGAAACAATGAAACATCACAGTTTCTATAATTTAATAGTCGTCAGAAATATTTCGATATTGGACATGTCATAATAGGCAGAAAACGTTTTCTTTTTTTTTTGATAATTTGACAGCTGTCAAAAATATTCTGATACTAAAGATGAAACAATAAAAAAATCACAGTTTCTATAATTTAATAGTCGTCAGAAATATTTCGATTGGGCATGTCATAATAGGCAGAAAACGTTTAATTTTTTTAAATAATTTGACAGCTGTCAAAAAATATTATGATACTAAAGATGAAACAATAAAAATCACAGTTTCTATAATTTAATAGTCGTCAGAAATATTTCGATTATTGGGCATGTCATAATAGGTAAAAAACGTTTTCTTTTTTAATAATTTGACAGCTGTCAAAAATATTATGATACTAAAGATGAAGTATTGATTTTCTATAATTTAATAGTCGTCAGAAATATTTGATATTGAAAAATGTCATAATAGGCAGAAAACGTTTTCTTTTTTTTTGATAATTTGACAGCTGTCAAAAATATTCTGATACTAAAGATGAAACAATAAAAAAGTCACAGTTCCTATACTTTAATAATAGTCAGAAATATTTAGATATTGGAAATGTCATAATAGGCAGAAAACGTTTAACGTTTTTTTTTATAGTTTGACAGCTGTCAAAAATATTTTGATATAAAAACCGCCAAATAAATGTTTTCTTTAAATATATAATTTGATTACTGTCAAAAATATTTTGGATAGTAAAGTTGGCAAATTTTATAATTTGACATTTATCGGAAATATTTTGATAGCTGAATACGAGGAAAAAATTCCTGCTTTTGCGATCTGACAGCTATTAAAAATGTTTATTCGAACAACCAAGATTGATTTATAATTTTCTTTTTCGAATTTGATAAAGTTGAAAAATTTGACAGCTGTCAGAAATACTTGTTAGAGTAAAATTATCAAAAAATTAAAGTTAAAACGATACAAAAAAATTAAAATTAACTGTCAAAATGAGACAAAAATATGACAGCTGTCAAAAATATAACAATTGTCAAAATAAATATTTTTTTTTAATAATTTGATAACCGTCAAAAATATCTTTATAGTTCAGTTACCAAACACAATTTGACAACTGTCAAAATTATTTTGGGTAGTAAATATTAGCAAATTTGACATTTATCGGAAATATTTTGATATCTGACAAGGGGAAAAAATTTTTTTTGCGATCCGACAGCTTATTGTACTAGCATTAATTAATTAATCGCCTAATTAGATAAAGTTGAAAAATTTGGCAATACAGCTGTCAGAAATACTTTTTAGAGTAAAATTGTCAAAAAAATTAAAGTTAAAACAATACAAAAAAATAACTCTTTCTATAATGCAATGAAGTTGTCAGAAAAATTTTCGAACTGTCAAAATGCGAAAAAATGTGACAACTGTCAAAAATAAAAAAAAAAATTTTTTTAAATAATTTGATAACTGTCAAATATATTCAATAGTACAGTTGCCAAACATAATTTGACAACTGTAAAAATTATTTTAAAAACTGAACTGTCCGATGTAAAAAAATACCATTTTTTTTTATGATCTGACATTTGTAGGAAGTTGTGTGAGGTGACAGCTAGAAATGGGAAAAAAATTACAGTTTTTGCAATTTGACAGTTGTCAAATATTTTGATGAAACATGTGTCAAAATAAACGCTTTGACGTCAAAATATTTTGAAAACTGAACTGTCAAATGTAAAAAAACAATAACCATTCATCTCGTTATCTTCATTTATCTATTACGAGCTTTCAGCAATTTCGAGACTGAAACTGTATTTGAGAAACAACAAAAAAATCCTCTAAAAACTCTAAAATCGAATCTGTGGGCTTAAACTAAAATCAACATTGTTTCAATTCCTGTCAAAATCAATGCTTACTATATAGATAGGACTTTTGGAGTTTTCGGAGTAGGTATAGGGAAAGGCATACCGAATCGATAATATACAGGGTGTTAAAAATGAAAGAGAATCTGGACTAAACCTGGAGCCCCAAAATTCAGAATTCTAATTTTTTTTCTAACCACGGAAACTTTTAACGAACGGCTACCGTGAGACACCCTGTATACTAACACTGCAACTGCATGTCTGTCTTGTATTGAACAGTCCCTTTATAGAAAATTCTCAAATATTCTCTAAAAATCTAGAAACCAGCAGCAGAAGCAGCTACAAAAGGGAGATGTTAGTCAGTCGAAGTTAGTAAGTCGAATCAAATAGTCCAGATCTATTATGTTTGCTCCATTATTTCGGTTGTAAATTACTTGTTCTTAACAGTTGCAACTAAGATTTTAATTTCATTGTCAGTTTTGCATTCAGAGCTCCAAAATTAACAAAGAAAATACACTTTTTAAGCAAGAGCTTAGGAATAGTTTTAAAGAGAAAGCTGGAAGAGATTGATAGAAAAAGAAAGAGAAATAAGAGATCACTGTATTATAAACCGGCTGCTGTACTTAATTAAAAAAATCATAATTAAAAATATCTCGAAATAATAGATCCAATCAAATCATGCACTCTAATCCGACTCAATCGTTTCACTCCATCGATAGCACCTTCCGTTAATCGTCGGAATTTTAAATTGTAAAAGTAGAGGACTCGAAAACGAGCCTTGAGGAACACCAGCACTAAAAAGAGAGTCATTTCGCGGTAACAGCATGCTCTTTAGTCATATGAGCTTGCATATGATGCTTGTACCGGAAGGTCTTTCCGCACTCACCGCACGGGAACGGCATCTCACCGGTATGAGTCCTCATATGGAGTCGTAAGACGCTCCTCTGTCGGAAATTCTTATTGCACAGTTTACATTGAAACGGTTTCTCGCCGGTGTGAATCAGGATATGCGACACTAACACGGATCTCTCAGCGAACTCCTTCCCGCACTCGGTGCAAACGTGTTTTTTCCGATCGGAATGCCGTCTTATGTGAGTGTTCAAGAGCGATTTCGAATTGAAACCTTTATTGCAGATGCTGCAGATGAAATTTTTATGCGGATTGTGCGTCTTCCTGTGTTTCAAGAGGCTGCTATGTTCGCTGTAGGACTTCCCGCACTGCTCGCAAATATAATTCTTCCGATTACTCTCGTTGTGAATCAAACAATGTTTATTATAGGTGTTCCTCCATTTAAACGCTTTATTGCAGACGGGGCAGACGTGAGGTTTCGCATCGGAATGCGTAACTTTATGCCCTTGTAATAAGCCTAAGGTGGCGTACATCTTCCCGCACTCCTCGCAAGCGAATTGTTTCACGGCGTGAGTATTCATGTGCTGCTTTAAAAAGAACGATTTCGGGAAATATTTATCGCAATGTTCGCATTTATATTTTAAATTCCCCGTATGCACGAAACAATGGACGCTCACGTAATAACGAAAATTGAAATTCCGATTGCACAATTTACAGAACACTTTCGCGTGATTCTTCTCCGTCCGGCTCATACTACTGTTGATTATCCTTTCGACGTCGGAATTCCCCAACATCAGCGCCTGTTTCTCGTTAGGGTTATTCAATTTCCGCTTATCGATGTTCCTACGTCTACCGCCAGTTTTCGTGGGGCTCGCCTTTTTCTCACCATCTTCTTTCGTTTCGGAATTGCTATCCGAGTACTCCCCGTCCGACGATGAGGACTCTTCGGAGCTGCTATCGTCGCTGATGAAATTTCCAAAGTTGTCGGGTTCCGTATTGATGAAATCGATCGAATCGCTATTTTCGTCCTCTTTATAATCTTCGTTCTCTTTAATTCTGTCTTCGAGTTTAGGTGAGGCGTCATCACGTTCGCTTGTCGAGGACGCCATCTTTTGGGAATCCTGTAAAAACAATAAAATAGATTCATTTATTTTTAACAAAACGTAAGTGACAGACACGATTGAAAAGTATCGCGTTAGAATTGAAGCGGAAACGCTGCCATCTTAATTTTTTAAATTTTAGAAAATGACGTTATCCTCGTTACGATGAATACATCTGCTTACGAGGTCTATTAATATAGCGTTTAGGGACCGCTTAGGTGGTACGAGCGGTTAAAGTTCTTACCGCAACCGGAATTTTCGGATTTAAACGGTAATATTTCCGCGAATCGGAATTTTTTTTTTTCAAAACAAAGCATGTGACGTTTTAATATTATTTTGCACGTTTCCCTGACCGTAAGAAAATCTCTTATAGACTCGTCTCTACGTCAACTACACCAAATGATAAGTTTAAATTTAAAAAACAACTGAATTTTTTTTCCAAGATGGCTGCTATACACGGGAAAGAGGAGAAAACACACTTTTTCCTTTTTGAGGTATTTAAAAGCGAGCTAGAGCGAAATAATGAAAAAACAGGTTTCGAGAGCGTAACTCGTCATCGGAAACGGCGCCATCTTGATTTTTTTTAATTGAGCTATTTGATTGTTTATCGGGATTTGGAACCTCTGGCGTGCCAATAATACGATTTCGTAAAAATTTTTTCCGATATCGGCTCAAATCGGCGTGAAAACGGGGAGGTTCTAATTACAGCGGTAATAGAAACGAT
Source organism: Holotrichia oblita (assembly GCA_023690525.1). Classification (NCBI taxonomy): domain Eukaryota; kingdom Metazoa; phylum Arthropoda; class Insecta; order Coleoptera; family Scarabaeidae; genus Holotrichia; species Holotrichia oblita. The sequence goes on along the minus strand of CM043019.1, from coordinate 4,097,081 downwards.
ATTCGTTTTATTATACTTCTAACAAAGATAAAGATTTGAAATTTTCAGAATCGATATTGTTAGACGAGTACTACCGGATGACACGCATTTCGAAAGTGAAATGTCACTTTCGTCATCGGGATTGGCGCCATCTTGCTTTTTTAAAATTGAGCTATTTGATTGTTTATCGGGATTTGGAACCCCTGGCGTGCCAATAATACGATGCCGGCAATTTTTTCCAGATATCGGCTCCGATCGGGGTGAAAACGAGGATGAGGTTGTATTTCCAGCGATAATAGCGACGACATTCGTTTTATTATATTTCTAGCAAAGATAGAGATTTGAAATTTTCAGAATCGACGTTGTTAAAGGGACCCAGCCGGATGACACCCATTTCGAAAGTGAAATGTCACTTTCGACACCAGGATTGACGCCATATTGTTTTTAAAAAATTGAGCTATATGATTATTTCTCGGGATTCGGAACCCATGGCGTGCAAATAATACGATGCTATCAAAATTTTTCCCGATATCGGCTCCGAGTGGGGTGAAAACGAGGATGAGGTTATATTTCCAGCGATAATAGCGACGATATTCGTTTTATTATATTTCTAGCAAAGATAGAGATTTGAAATTTTCAGAATCGACGTTGTTAAACGAGCCCAACTGGATGACACCCATTTCGAAAGTGAAATGTCACTTTCGTCATCAGGATGGGCGCCATCTTGTTTTTTAAAAATTGAGCTATATGATTATTTCTCGGGATTCGGAACCCATGGCGTGCAAATAATACGATGCCATCAAAATTTTTCCCGATATCGGCTCCGATTGGGGTGAAATCGAGGATGAGGTTATATTTCCAGCGATAATAGCGACGATATTCGTTTTATTATACTTCTAGCAAAGATAGAAATTGGAAATTTTCAGAATCGACGTTGTTAAAGGGCCCAACCGGATGACATCCATTTCGAAAGTGAAATGTCACTTTCGACACCGGGATTGACGCCATATTGTTTTTAAAAAATTGAGCTATTTGATTGTTTATCGGGATTCGGAACCCATTGCAAATAATACGATGCTATCAAAATTTTTCCCGATATCGGCTGCGATCAGGGTGAAAACGAGGATGAGGTTGTATTTCCAGCGATAATAGCGACGATATTCATTTTATTATATTTCTAACAAAGATAGAGATTGGAAATTTTCAGAATCGACGTTCTTAAAGGGACCCAACCGGATGACACCCATTTCGAAAGTGAAATTTCACTTTCGTCATCGGGATGGGCGCCATCTTGTTTTTTTTTATATACGGTAACGATACGATTTTTTTTCGAGAATAAAATGTACGTACGAAGATGGCCGCCACCTTGATTTTTTTTTTTTAAGTAAAGATGCACTTTTTATAATAATTTTGGTTTTGACATATATCACATGACCACCACAATAGAGGCGATTAAGAAAAATTCATTACGAATGGACAAAAATAATATTTAATCGCAGTAAGTTATATATATCGGGAAACATTACCTCTTGAGATTCTTGTAATTGATCCGCAACTGTGAAGTAAATATATTTCTGACAGTTGTCAAAAATTAAAAAATTAGTCAATTTTATAAAATTTTATTACCGTTTTACTATCAATATATTTCTGACAACGATTGAATTATATGTAGAAACAGAGTTTCTGTATTATTTCACTTTACATTTTTGACAGTTCTGCTATCAAAATGTTTCTGACAGCTGTCAAATTGTAGAAATAAAAACATTAACTTGTAATATATTGACTTTCTTTTTTTTTAATGGTTTAAGTAGGTTATCAAATTAGAAAAAAAAAACAGATTTTTTAACAGTTTTCCTGCAAAATTATTCTGACAGCTGTCAATTTGGCAGCTTTATCGAATTTTTTGACCGTTTTAACGAAGCATGTATGACAACTATTAAATTATAAGATTATTTTGTTTTCATCGAATTATAAAAAGATTGTAACTATATATTTATATATGTAGAAAGACTCATCTCCTTAAAATTTAAATTTAAAAGTCGCGAATTAATGCGATAATAAAGTGCGGTAAGTACATATGTATTTGTAATGCCGCCAACACGATCATTATGCAAATTACTAGAAACTATAAGACTTAAGCGTAGATGTACTGAGGTTAGTTTTATTGAATCTTAATAAGTTAACTTACCCGAAAACAATTCGCAATGTGTACTTTAACTGATACAGAAACGTAGTTGTGTTAATATCACTTCCCACGATGTTTTTTAATGAAATAATGACATTCAGGACATTTTACGAAGTATATAATTTAAATTTGCTGACTACTTTTATAAAGTTTGTAATTTATAGCGGTAAAACATTATTTATGTTCGCATAAAATTAGAATGCATATTGTTGTTTTTTTTTTCTTTATAACTATGTATGTTTATGAATTGGAAGGTAGTTTATAAATAACTATAATATCAAATGAAATGTCAAATGTATTTGATTATACTTCAAATAAAAAAAAACTGTTAGGTATGTATAAATGCATCAGACCATATCCGCAAATATCAACTGCGAAATAGCACTTATCGAGATGATAAAGATATTTAACTAATAATTAAAAACATTTTCGTGTTTTTTAGAGTGTGCGTTCGCAATGAAAGATGTAAATATTTTCTTACAACAAATAAAAACGCTTCCAATACGTAGAATTATTTAGTAAGTACATTAACATTGTTTCTCTAATTCTTTTATCCACTTATAACGTCATTATCGCCTAAACTAAAGTCTTTCCGCTGCTTGCGTCGAACCAGGGTTATTGAAGGATTGTTATTTTAAAGTCTGGTTTTATATCTGTTGATTTTTCAATAGATTCTATTACTGTTACAGTCTTTTTAGATCTTTCTGGTTTCCGTTAACACTTTTTTTTTAGTAATATTTTATTTTGTGCTGACTACACTTTTTAGCAATATAAACATCAAAACAACTTCAACTCTCATACAAGAGCTGTTTGAATTATTAAAAAAAAACAATTATTTTCTCTACTTTGACACTTGGCATCTGTCAAAACATTTCTTACAGCTGTTAAACTAACAATAAAATAGTTACTCTTTATGATATCCGTTTCCTTTTCCAGATTTAACAATTCCAGCTATAAAAATGGTTTATTTTCTTTCAAACTGTCAAATTATGACAATTACCGTCATAGCTGTCAAATTGTAAAACAGTAATTCTTGTTTAAATTCGATAGCTGTTACTGTAGTGAAAAATTTTGATAAGACTTCTAATTGTAAACACATTATTTTTGTATTTTTAGATTTAGCTATTATAGCTGTCAGCATGTATTTGACAGCTGTCAAATTTAACACAGCTGTTGTTTCTAATTTAGCAATTTTGTAAATATATAGCTGTGAAAAACGTATCCGACAGCTATAGAATTGTAAAATCGCTTTTTTTTTCTTATTTTGACATTTATACATATCAAAATATTTCTGACAGCTGTCAAATTTGAATTATGTATAATTTTTCAAAGTTTAAACACTTGCGAACGTTAGATGTTTATTTCGATACTGGGAAATTATAAAACGATAGTTATCCCTTCTGTTTTGGTGGGTGGAAGTGCTAAAATATCTCTGACAGCTGTCAAATTTAAAAAGTAATTTTTTTAATTTAGCAATTTTGTAAATAGAGAATTGTATATTCAAATTTAACAATCATAAGTGGAAAAAACGCTGCAAAATTGATTTTGTTCCTTTTCTGACATTTAGACCGACAAAATATTTCTGACAGCTGTCAAATTTAAATTGTAATTTTCCAAAATTTAAACGCTTGCAAATATTAGTTTCTTTTACTTCGATACTTATAAATTATACAGCGATAGTTATCCCTTCTGTTTTAGTGGGTGAAAGTGCTAAAATAACTCTGACAGCTGTCAAATTTAAACAGCATTTTTTTAGTAATCCAATTTTGTAAATTTTGTAAATAAAATATTGTCTATTCAAATTTAACAATAATAAGCTGTCAAATTTCAATTGTAAAATTTCAAAATTTAAATTTTGTTTTTCCTATAACGATAGTTATTTATGAATGGCAGAGCTGAAATATTTTTGACAGCTGTCAAATTTGAGTTTAGCAATTATAATTTTTCAAAATTTAAAAAATCGCATCTGGAAAAATTGTTAGTTTTTTTATTATACCTTATTTTTGACAGATTCAAATTATAATTTTTTAAAGGAAACTATAGAACGATAGGAAAACGTCATAATCCTTTTTTTTTTTAATTTGACAGCTGTGAAAATATTGTGATATTAAGCAATAAAACATCGCAGTTTTTTTTAACAGTTGTCAAATTTAAAAATCAGTCGTTTCTAGTTTAGCAGTGCTGTAAATAATGACTCTTCTTTATTCAAATGTCAACATATTTCGACATTGGGAGTCGTAATGGACAAAATCGCATCTGGCAGCTGTCAAATTGTAAACTTGTAAAATCCTATTCTGATATTTATTATACCCGTCAAAATATTTTTGACAGCGGTTGTAAAATTAGAATTTTTTAAAATTTAAACATGTAAAAAAATTGTCTGAAATATTCAATTCAATACTGAAAACTTCGTAATGGACAAAAAAAGGTTTTTTTTTTGTTTTGATAATTTGACAGCTGTCAAAAATATTGTGATACTAAAGAGAAAACAATAAAAAATCACAGTTTGTATAATTTAACAATTTGTCGGAAATATTTCGATACTGGAAATATCGTAATGGACAAAAAAACGCTTTTGTTTTATTTTGATAATTTGACAGCTGTCAAAAATATAATTATACTAAAAAGAAAACAATAAAAAAAATCACAGTTTGTAAAATTTAATAAAAAATCACAGTTTGTATAATTTAACAGCTGTCGGAAATATTTCGATATTGGGAATGTCGTAATGGACAGAAAACGTTTTCTTTTTAAATAATTTGACAGCTGTCAAAAATATTGTGATACTAAAGAGAAAACAATAAAAAAATCACAGTTTGTAATTCATAATTTAACAGTTTGTCGGAAATATTTCGATACCGGAAATGTCGTAATGGACAAAAAACGCTTTTTTTTATTTTGATAATTTGACAGCTGTCAAAAATATTGTGATGATACTAAAGAGAAAACAATAAAAAAATCACAGTTTGTATTTTATAATTTAAGAGTTTGTCGGAAATATTTCAATACTGGAAATGTCGTAATGGACAGAAAACGTTTTTTTTAAATAATTTGACAGCTGTCAAAAATATTGTGATACTAAAGAGAAAACAATAAAAAAAACAGTCACAGTTTTTGTATAATTTAACAATTGTCAGAAGTATTTCGCTAGTGGAAATGTCATAATGGACAGAAAACGATTTTTTTTTTTTTGATAATTTGACAGCTGTCAAAAATATTGTGATACTAAAGAGAAAACAATAAAAAAAATCACAGTTTGTATTTTATAATTTAACAGTTTGTCGGAAATATTTCAATACTGGAAATGTCGTAATGGACAGAAAACGTTTTTTTTTTAAATAATTTGACAGCTGTCAAAAATATTGTGATACTAAAGAGAAAACAATAAAAAAAACACAGTTTTTGTATAATTTAACAATTGTCACAAGTATTTCGATACTGGAAATGTCATAATGGACAGAAAACGATTTTTATTGATAATTTGACAGCTGTCAAAAATATTTTGATAGTAAAACTGTCAGAATAATTTTTTTTTTTAATATAATTCGATCAAAATTGCAAAATTATTTGACATTTATTTTTTTTAATTCGACAATTGTAGCTGTCAACACATTTGACAATTGTAGTTTTTTTTTTCCTTCTAATTTTGACACTTGTATACTTTATTTAGAAACTATAAACGGACAGTTATTTCATTCGTAGTTTGGAGGGTGAAACGGTTAAAATAGTTCTGACAGCTATTAAACTAGCAAAAAGTTATTTTTTGACAGTTCTAGCTATCAAAAACATTTTTGGCATCTTTTTTGTTGTTTAATTAATAAAATGTTGCAATAAAAATGTTGCGACGTTAGTACGTGTTTAATATTAAATAAAATATTAAACAAGGACGAGTTATGTATGTAAATATATGATGATTCCTTTTTTAACGTTCTATAGTCTAATGCTGTTTTAGGATTATTGTATAATTACATTTTAATCAGGATCGATTTAAAATTATAATTGAAGTGGATTTTGGTGAGATCGCATTTATGTTTCGTATAATAATCGTGCAGCAAACGCATTATTTGATGCTTATTGAAACTAAGATTTATATTTCGTTCGAATTTTGATGAATTTCGAACAAAATTGCATAAGTTTTTAGATGCGCAGCATAAACGACATTCCTGAAATCGTTTTTTGCTCTTTTTTATTACTTACTTAGAATTTGTAATTATCGGTTTCACTTTAAGGCATCGACAATTGTGTTTAAAAACCGGCATATCTAGTTTATTCGGTTTTTACACAATATTCAAGTTTGTAATATTCGATTATATAGGTAAAATATTGAATGTTAAATGTCATTATTGCAGTTATATTTAAAGATATAACTGTTAAAAGTTTCCACCCTTATTAAATCGTGTTTATTTATTTAAAAAAATTCTAAATTAGATTAAATAAATTAGATCTAATAAATAAAATTAAGAACTCACCTGTTATCATTAAGAAAACGTTTAAATATCCAAAAACGTCACTTTTCATATAAAATCGAACCATATATTATAATCGCGCGATGTTAGCGAAGCTCTCAGCGACTAACCTCCATTTAAGAAGACTCTTACCTTTATACGCGTCGCTGCAGCAACTTCAGATATTAAATGACAGGTGCGTAAAAGTAATACGCATTTAAGTGGAAAAATAGTTAAAGTCGAACTTGAACTTACGCTGGGAGTGCTTTTAAAGAAAAAGTCGAGGGTTAATCGAACGGATATATAATAAATCTCTTACTACATTATTATCTTGTCCTCAAAGTCTCAATTGAAGTTCATATATAATATTTTAAATAATAATACAATCGTAACGATAAAGTAATAAACGAGATATTTCAAGGAAAAAAAAAAAAGTTAAATCAAGATGAATTTAGAAGAAAAATTAAATTTCTGTCAAAATGCGCGTGACATTAGCGTGTGCTGCCATCTTACGTATAAAAGAATAATCGTGCTAGATTCAGTTCTGTAGGTAATACAGATTTCTAATCTAATATTTAATAAGAAAATACGTTCTTTCACAATAAGATGGCAGACTAGAATAATCAGGTATTACATTTATCCATTTTACGAACAACTTAACATAGTTGTTGAACCTCCGATAGAAATAACAATCGTCAATTATTTGACACAAATTTTTGGAGAAAGGATCGTTCAATTATTTGTTGGACGATCCTGCTCGATATATTAATTTCAGTCAAAAGACGTACCATGGTAGTAGAATGTTGATGGTAGAATCGATATATTTATAACATTGTCTCCTTATTTCAATGGTCAAAATCGAGACAAAATAACGGTATTTTATAATTTGACAGCTGTCAAAAAATTTTTGACTATATTTAGAGCAGTTTAGTTATGAAAATATTTTGTAGTTCTCTCAATTTATTTAAAAAAAAACACTATTGTTTATTATAGGAAAAATGTACCGTTTTGACAGCTGTCAGAAATGTTTTATCCACAGCCGCCTACGTTTCAAAAAAAGTAAGTATGATTTAATATTTGTTACAAATTTGTACATATATTTGATATTGGAACTGTCACATATGTTTTGATAGTAAAACTGTCAAAAAGATCTATTTTTTTAATAATTTGACAGCTGTCAGAAATAATTTTAAAACTGTCGGAGAAAATTACTTTTTTTTTTGCTAACTTGATGAAGTTACATTACATTACATACTCATTGTAAACTTACTAAAAAATTAAATCTGAACTAATACCTGTTTCTATCACTTAATGGTTGTGACAAATATGTTGATATTACTGTCAAAATAGGTCAAAAATAGTGAGTTTTTTTTTTAATAATTTGACAGCTGTCAGATATATTTTTAAAATAAAAAAATTTCAGAAATATTTCAATACGAGATAATTAATAATAATAGACAGAAATCGTTTTTTTTTAATAATTTGACAGCTGTCAAACACATTATTGTTAAAAAAATATCAGAAATATTTCAATAGTGGAAATGTCATAATGAACAGAAAACGGTTTTTTTTTAAATAATTTAACAGCTGTCAGAAATTTTTTCATAGTAAAAAAATTATAGGAAATATTCCGATGCTGGAAATGTCATAATGGACAGAAAACGATCTTTTTATAATTTGACAGCCAGAAACATTTTCAAAATAAAATGTCAGAAATATTTCGATACTGGAAATGTCATAATGGACAAAAAACGATTTTTTTTTATAATTTGACAGTTAGAAATATTATAAAACCAATTTCAAAAATATTTCGAAGCTGGAAATGTCATAATGGACAGAAAACGCTTATTTTGATAATTTGACAGCTGTCAAATATATTTTTATAATAAAAATGTCAGAAATATTTCAATACGAGAAATGTAATAATTAATAATAATGGACAGAAATCGTTTTTTTTTTAATAATTTGACAGCTGTCAAACACATTATTGTTAAAAAAATGTCAGAAATATTTCGATAGTGGAAATGTCATAATGAACAGAAAACGTTTTTTTTAATAATTTGACAGCTGTCAGTAATTTTTTCATAGTAAAAAAGTTATAGGAAATATTCCGATGCTGGAAATGTCATAATGGACAGAAAACAATCTTTTTTATAATTTGACAGCTAGAAACATTTTCAAAATAGAAGAAAATATCAGAAATATTTCGATACTGGAAATGTCATAATAGGCAAAAATCGATTTTTTTTTATAATTTGACAGTTAGAAATATTATAAAACCAATGTCAAAAATATCTCGATGCTAGAAATGTCATAATGGACAGAAAATGCTTATTTTGATAATTTCACAGCTGTCAAAAATATTATAAAACAAATGTCAAAAATATTTCAATACTGGAAATGTCATAATGGACAGAAAATGTTTTTTCTTTATAATTCGACAGCTGTCAAAAATATTTCCATAGTAAAAAAAAATCCAGAAATATTTCGATACTGGAAATGTAATAATGGATCGAAAACGTTTTGTTTTAATAATTTGACAGCTGTCAGAATTTTTTGATAGTAAAAAAATTATAGGAAATGTTCCGATGCTGGAAATGTCATAATGGACAGAAAACGATCTTTTTTTTATAATTTGACAACTGTTAAAACAATTTTCATAATAAAAGAAAATGTCAGAAATATTTCGATACTGGAAATGTCATAATGAACAGAAAACAATCTTTTTTTATAATTTGACAACTGTTAAAACTATTTTCATAGTAAAAGAAAATGTCAGAAATATTTCGATACTGGAAATGTAATAATGGGTCGAAAATGTTTTTTAAAATAATTTGACAGCTGTCAGAATTTTTTTCATATTAAAAAAATTATAGGAAATACATATTTCAATGCTGGAAATGTCATAATGGACAGAAAACGATCTTTTGTTATAATTTGACAGCTGTTAAAAATATTTTCATAAAAAAAGAAAATGTCAGAAATATTTCGATACTGGAAATGTTATAATGGATCGAAACGTTTTGTTTTAATAATTTGACAGCTGTCAGAATTTTTTTCATAGTAAAAAAATTATAGGAAATACATATTTCGATGCTGGAAATGTCATAATGGATAGAAATCGATCTTTTTTCATAATTTTATAATAAAAGAAAATATCAGAAATGGGCAGAAAATGGTTTTTTTTTATAATATAATTTGACAGCTGTCAAAAATATTTTCATAGAAAAAAATATCAGAAATATTTCGATACTGGAAATGTCATAACGAATATTTGACAACTACACCATCAAAATATTTTTGACAGTTATCGAATTATTTAAAAAAAAAAACATTTATTTTGACAGTTTTTCTATTGAAATATTTTTGAGAGCTGTCAAATTATCGAAAAACCGTTTTGAAAGTTCGAATATCAAAATTTATTTCTGATAGCTGTCATATTGTCAAATTATTTTACTTCATGAAATTAGAAAAAAAACTGTTAAAATATAGTTATTTTTGCGTAATGTCGGTTGTTGAATAAAGCATTTCTAATAGCTGTCAGATCGTTAAAAAAAACTTTTTAAATAATAGCTAGGAATGGAATATTATCCACAAATTGTCAATTGAAATTAATATTTAATATTGTAAAGAATAATAAAACCGTAAAAATAAAGTAACAAAAACTAGCAAGTGCTGCCATCTTATGTATAGAAGGACGATTATGGTAGAATCGGTTCTGTAGGTAATCTAGATATCTGTTTTTATTTATTAATAAAGAAAATAAATACTTTTAGACAGATGGCAGGCTAAAATAATCGGATATTATATTTGTCCATTCTTCAAATAACATAATATAGTTGTTTATAAGTTACTATACCTTCCTGGAAGAACTATTAATTGTTCCGAAATAATTTTTGTATATTGGTTGATGATCCTCGCTAAAATTAAGAAGTGTGCAGAATATTTTCATAACGTTAACAGGTTATGGATATATTTCACCAAGCATTCAATATTCTAAACAAATGTTTTTACAATTTGACAGCTGTCAGAAATATTTTGATAGATCAACTTACTACCAAATCGAAAAACTAACAGATACAGAGTGTTCAGAATAACGATTCAAACGTTAACAAATGAAAATATTTATTTCATAAAAAGTACAATGAAACTAATTAATGTATGTATAATAAGCAAGTCTTTATAGTGTATAATGATACCTTAAGTGTTTTAAGTACACAAATAATTCTATTTTGCTTTTTTTACGTTAGATCAAATTTCGTAAGAATGTGATTTTCGCGTTGCTATAATACAGCACCTAATCCGTAATTTATTTACAGCAACCGGTGTATAAATATATTTTCACAAAATTAAAATTTTTATAAAATAAAATTCCACGATTTCTTTTAGACAAACCTCCATCGGCTACGGGACAAAGTCTGACGAACTTTTCCAACTTTCACCTCGTTTGATTATTATTAATCCTGGCGCCAAATTTAAATCGGTATCAAACAGCACCCTCTCGTGACGAAATTGCTAATTAAAACGGGAGAAAGAGAGGATATGGAGTAAGATTAACCTGCCACGATTATAAGAAAAAGAATAAGAAAAGTGGGCGTGGAGGGGGAGGGATTAGAGAGGTCGAAGTAAGCAAGATACCAACGACGGACATTGATAATTTGACAGCTGTCAAAAATATTGTGCTACTAAAGATAAAACAATAAAAAACATCACAGTTTCTATAATTTAATATTTGTCACAAATATTTCGATATTGGACATGTCATAATAGGCAGAAAACGTTTTATTTTTTTAAATAATTTGACAGCTGTCAAAAATATTATGATACTAAAGATGAAACAATAAAAAATCACAGTTTCTATAATTTAATAGTCGTCAGAAATATTTCGATATTGGACATGTCATAATAGGCAAAAAACGTTTTCTTGTTTTAATAATTTGACAGCTGTCAAAAATATTATGATACTAAAGATGAAACAATGAAACATCACAGTTTCTATAATTTAATAGTCGTCAGAAATATTTCGATATTGGACATGTCATAATAGGCAGAAAACGTTTTCTTTTTTTTTGATAATTTGACAGCTGTCAAAAATATTCTGATACTAAAGATGAAACAATAAAAAAATCACAGTTTCTATAATTTAATAGTCGCAGAAATATATTGGGCATGTCATAATAGGCAGAAAACGTTTAATTTTTTTTAAATAATTTGACAGCTGTCAAAAATATTATGATACTAAAGATGAAACAATAAAAAATCACAGTTTCTATAATTTAATAGTCGTTAGAAATATTTCGATTATTGGGCATGTCATAATAGGTAAAAAACGTTTTCTTTTTTTAATAATTTGACAGCTGTCAAAAATATTATGATACTAAAGATGAAGTAATAAAAAAATCAGTTTCTATAATTTAATAGTCGTCAGAAATATTTCGATATTGGGCATGTCATAATAGGCAGAAAACGTTTTCAGCTTTCAAAAATTTGACAGTTGTCAAAAATATTCTGATACTAAAGATGAAACAATAAAAAAATCACAGTTCCTATACTTTAATAATAGTCAGAAATATTTAGATATTGGAAATGTCATAATAGGCAGAAAACGTTTAACGTTTTTTTTTATAGTTTGACAGCTGTCAAAAATATTTTGATATAAAAACCGCCAAATAAATGTTTTCTTTAAATATATAATTTGATTACTGTCAAAAATATTTTGGATAGTAAAGTTAGCAAATTTTATAATTTGACATTTATCGGAAATATTTTGATAGCTGAATACGGGAAAAAAATCCTGCTTTTACGACCTGAAAGCTATTAAAAATGTTTATTCGAACAACCAAGATTGATTTATAATTTTCTTTTTCGAATTTGATAAAGTTGAAAAATTTGACAGCTGTCAGAAATACTTGTTAGAGTAAAATTATCAAAAAATTAAAGTTAAAACGATACAAAAAAATAACTCTTTCTATAATTCAATAGTTGTCAGAAAAATTTTAAAATTAGAACTGTCAAAATGAGACAAAAATATGACAGCTGTCAAAAATATAACAATTGTCAAAATAAATATTTTTTTTAATAATTTGATAACCGTCAAAAATATCTTTATAGTTCAGTTACCGAACACAATTTGACAACTGTCAAAATTATTTTGGGTAGTAAATATTAGCAAATTTGACATTTATCGGAAATATTTTGATATCTGACAAGGGGAAAAATTCCTGTTTTTGCGATCCGACAGCTTATTGTACTAGCATTAATTAATTAATTAGCCTAATTAGATAAAGTTGAAAAATTTGGCAATACAGCTGTCAGAAATACTTTTTAGAGTAAAATTGTCAAAAAAATTAAAGTTAAAACAATACAAAAAAAAATAACTCTTTCTATAATGCAATGAAGTTGTCAGAAAAATTTTAAAATTCGAACTGTCAAAATGCGACAAAAATGTGACAGCTGTCAAAAATAAAAAAAAAAATATTTTTTTTAATAATTTGATAACTGTCAAATATATCTCAATAGTACAGTTGCCAAACATAATTTGACAACTGTAAAAATTATTTTAAAAACTGAACTGTCCGATGTAAAAAAAATACCATTTCTTTTATGATCTGACATTTGTAGGAAGTTGTGTGAGGTGACAGCTAGAAATGGGAAAAAAATACAGTTTTTGCAATTTGACAGTTGTCAGAAATATTTTGATGAAACAACTGTCAAAATAAACGCTTTGACGTCAGAAATATTTTGAAAACTGAACTGTCAAATGTAAAAAAACAATAACCATTCATCTCGTTATCTTCATTTATCTATTACGAGCTTTCAGCAATTTCGAGACTGAAACTGTATTTGAGAAACAACAAAAAAAAACCTCTAAAAACTCTAAAATCGAATCTGTGGGCTTAAACTAAAATCAACATTGTTTCAATTCCTGTCAAAATCAATGCTTACTAGATAGGAGTTTTGGAGTTTTCGGAGTAGGTATAGGGAAAGGCATATCGAATCGATAATATACAGGGTGTTAAAAATGAAAGAGAATCTTGACTAAACCTGGAGCCCCAAAATTCAGAATTCTAATTTTTTTTCTAACCACGGAAACTTTTAACGAACGGCTACCGTGAGACACCCTGTATACTAACACTGCAACTGCATGTCTGTCTTGTATTGAACAGTCCCTTTATAGAAAATTCTCAAATATTCTCTAAAAATCTAGAAACCAGCAGCAGAAGCAGCTACAAAAGGGAGATGTTAGTCAGTCGAAGTTAGTAAGTCGAATCAAATAGTCCAGATCTATTATGTTTGCTCCATTATTTCGGTTGTAAATTACTTGTTCTTAACAGTTGCAACTAAGTTTTTAATTTCATTGTCAGTTTTGCATTCAGAGCTCCAAAATTAACAAAGAAAATACACTTTTTAAGCAAGAGCTTAGGAATAGTTTTAAAGAGAAAGCTGGAAGAGATTGATAGAAAAAGAAAGAGAAATAAGAGATCACTGTATTATAAACCGGCTGCTGTACTTAATTAAAAAAATCATAATTAAAAATATCTCGAAATAATAGATCCCATCAAATCATGCACTCTAATCCGACTCAATCGTTTCACTCCATCGATAGCACCTTCCGTTAATCGTCGGAATTTTAAATTGTAAAAGTAGAGGACTCGAAAACGAGCCTTGAGGAACACCAGCACTAAAAAGAGAGTCATTTCGCGGTAACAGCATGCTCTTTAGTCATATGAGCTTGCATATGATGCTTGTACCGGAAGGTCTTCCGCACTCACCGCACGGGAACGGCATCTCACCGGTATGAGTCCTCATATGGAGTCGTAAGACGCTCCTCTGTCGGAAATTCTTATTGCACAGTTTACATTGAAACGGTTTCTCGCCGGTGTGAATCAGGATATGCGACACTAACACGGATCTCTCAGCGAACTCCTTCCCGCACTCGGTGCAAACGTGTTTTTTCCGATCGGAATGCCGTCTTATGTGAGTGTTCAAGAGCGATTTCGAATTGAAACCTTTATTGCAGATGCTGCAGATGAAATTTTTATGCGGATTGTGCGTCTTCCTGTGTTTCAAGAGGCTGCTATGTTCGCTGTAGGACTTCCCGCACTGCTCGCAAATATAATTCTTCCGATTACTCTCGTTGTGAATCAAACAATGTTTATTATAGGTGTTCCTCCATTTAAACGCTTTATTGCAGACGGGGCAGACGTGAGGTTTCGCATCGGAATGCGTAACTTTATGCCCTTGTAATAAGCCTAAGGTGGCGTACATCTTCCCGCACTCCTCGCAAGCGAATTGTTTCACGGCGTGAGTATTCATGTGCTGCTTTAAAAAGAACGATTTCGGGAAATATTTATCGCAATGTTCGCATTTATATTTTAAATTCCCCGTATGCACGAAACAATGGACGCTCACGTAATAACGAAAATTGAAATTCCGATTGCACAATTTACAGAACACTTTCGCGTGATTCTTCTCCGTCCGGCTCATACTACTGTTGATTATCCTTTCGACGTCGGAATTCCCCAACATCAGCGCCTGTTTCTCGTTAGGGTTATTCAATTTCCGCTTATCGATGTTCCTACGTCTACCGCCAGTTTTCGTGGGGCTCGCCTTTTTCTCACCATCTTCTTTCGTTTCGGAATTGCTATCCGAGTACTCCCCGTCCGACGATGAGGACTCTTCGGAGCTGCTATCGTCGCTGATGTTTCCAAAGTTGTCGGGTTCCGTATTGATGAAATCGATCGAATCGCTATTTTCGTCCTCTTTATAATCTTCGTTCTCTTTAATTCTGTCTTCGAGTTTAGGTGAGGCGTCATCACGATCGCTTGTCGAGGACGCCATCTTTTGGGAATCCTGTAAAAACAATAAAATAGATTCATTTATTTTTAACAAAACGTAAGTGACAGACACGATTGAAAAGTATCGCGTTAGAATTGAAGCGGAAACGCTGCCATCTTAATTTTTTAAATTTTAGAAAATGACGTTATCCTCGTTACGATGAATACATCTGCTTACGAGGTCTATTAATATAGCGTTTAGGGACCGCTTAGGTGGTACGAGCGGTTAAAGTTCTTACCGGAACCGGAATTTTCGGATTTAAACGGTAATATTTCCGCGAATCGGAATTTTTTTTTTCAAAACAAAGCATGTGACGTTTTAATATTATTTTGCACGTTTCCCTGACCGTAAGAAAATCTCTTATAGACTCGTCTCTACGTCAACTACACCAAATGATAAGTTTAAATTTAAAAAACAACTGAATTTTTTTTTCCAAGATGGCTGCTATACACGGGAAAGAGGAGAAAACACACTTTTTCCTTTTTGAGGTATTTAAAAGCGAGCTAGAGCGAAATAATAAAAAAACAGGTTTCGAGAGCGTAACTCGTCATCGGAAACGGCGCCATCTTGATTTTTTTTAATTGATCTATTTGATTATTTCTCGGGATTTGGAACCTCTGGCGTGCCAATAATACGATTTCGTAAAAATTTTTCCGATATCGGCTCAAATCGGCGTGAAAACGGGGAGGTTCTAATTACAGCGGTAATAGAAACGATATTCGTTTTATTATACTTCTAACAAAGATAAAGATTTGAAATTTTCAGAATCGATATTGTTAGACGAGTACTACCGGATGACACGCATTTCGAAAGTGAAATGTCACTTTCGTCATCGGGATTGGCGCCATCTTGCTTTTTTAAAATTGAGCTATTTGATTGTTTATCGGGATTTGGAACCCCTGGCGTGCCAATAATACGATGCCGGCAATTTTTTTCCAGATATCGGCTCCGATCGGGGTGAAAACGAGGATGAGGTTGTATTTCCAGCGATAATAGCGACGACATTCGTTTTATTATATTTCTAGCAAAGATAGAGATTTGAAATTTTCAGAATCGACGTTGTTAAAGGGACCCAGCCGGATGACACCCATTTCGAAAGTGAAATGTCACTTTCGACACCAGGATTGACGCCATATTGTTTTTAAAAAATT
Source organism: Holotrichia oblita (assembly GCA_023690525.1). Taxonomy (NCBI): domain Eukaryota; kingdom Metazoa; phylum Arthropoda; class Insecta; order Coleoptera; family Scarabaeidae; genus Holotrichia; species Holotrichia oblita. The sequence continues at coordinate 4,080,483 of CM043019.1, read as the reverse complement.
GAGCTATATGATTATTTCTCGGGATTCGGAACCCATGGCGTGCAAATAATACGATGCTATCAAAATTTTTCCCGATATCGGCTCCGATGGGGTGAAAACGAGGATGAGGTTATATTTCCAGCGATAATAGCGACGATATTCGTTTTATTATATTTCTAGCAAAGATAGAGATTTGAAATTTTCAGAATCGACGTTGTTAAACGAGCCCAACTGGATGACACCCATTTCGAAAGTGAAATGTCACTTTCGTCATCAGGATGGGCGCCATCTTGTTTTTTAAAAATTGAGCTATATGATTATTTCTCGGGATTCGGAACCCATGGCGTGCAAATAATACGATGCCATCAAAATTTTTCCCGATATCGGCTCCGATTGGGGTGAAATCGAGGATGAGGTTATATTTCCAGCGATAATAGCGACGATATTCGTTTTATTATACTTCTAGCAAAGATAGAAATTGGAAATTTTCAGAATCGACGTTGTTAAAGGGCCCAACCGGATGACATCCATTTCGAAAGTGAAATGTCACTTTCGACACCGGGATTGACGCCATATTGTTTTTAAAAAATTGAGCTATTTGATTGTTTATCGGGATTCGGAACCCATGGCGTGCAAATAATACGATGCTATCAAAATTTTTCCCGATATCGGCTCCGATCAGGGTGAAAACGAGGATGAGGTTGTATTTCCAGCGATAATAGCGACGATATTCATTTTATTATATTTCTAACAAAGATAGAGATTTGAAATTTTCAGAATCGACGTTCTTAAAGGGACCCAACCGGATGACACCCATTTCGAAAGTGAAATTTCACTTTCGTCATCGGGATGGGCGCCATCTTGTTTTTTTTTATATATACGGTAACGATACGATTTTTTTTCGAGAATAAAATGTACGTACGAAGATGGCCGCCACCTTGATTTTTATTTTTTAAGTAAAGATGCACTTTTTATAATAATTTTGGTTTTGACATATATCACATGACCACCACAATAGAGACGATTAAGAAAAATTCATTACGAATGGACAAAAATAATATTTAATCGCAGTAAGTTATATATCGGGAAACATTACCTCTTGAGATTCTTGTAATTGATCCGCAACAGCAATCGAACTTTTCAAACGATCAATTCCACCAACTTCATCTTGCTGATTACCATCGCCTTCCATCTCAGTCTTAACTAACAACTCTTCTTGTTTAACGACGACGGCTTCTTTACAAACCTCTTTATATTCCGGAAGGAACACCTTCCTATGGTAGAAATTAGTCAATTTCGCATCCGATTCTAAAACGAGCGTTTTAAAGGTGTGCGTAAAATTGAGTTTTTCCAAGCAGAAATTGCAGATATGCGTCGGGAGACCGTCGTCTTTTTGTACCTGGTCAAATTAAGAGTGATAATTTAGGGGATATAATGGAATTAATTGATGTAATACCTTTATCGGGAAACATTCCAGGAGGATATCGGAAATTAGTTTTTTATTCTCGACAGTTTCGAATATGTTATATCGGATCTTGTTCATTTTTAAGCAGGTTCTACAGACGAGTTCTAATATGTTGCTTTTCAATTTAAGCGCAGCCATAGTTTATGGAATAACTATTATATCGAAGCTATAATCTTAACCGATACAATATATTGTATTATATTTACTCCCACAGTGTATCACATGATTTGTAGCAATATTTCCTCATCTCAGTTTATTTTTAACACAATTAAGTGTTTTATATAAAATTTTGTTGTGAAAATATTAAGATAAACACAACAAATACATTAAAAAAAAATTTGACATTTATGAATGCAAAATATGGAGGTTATATCATTAGTTGTGAAGTATGACAAACAATTCTACCAACTGTTACCAGTTTATCCAACTTAAAATTTCTGATTAATTTGTTGATGAATGTCAACTTTGACATATTGTTGGTATCATTTAGGATTGAAATTAGAATCAAATTTATCCAACTTATCAAATAAAATATGACGATTTATACAGTCTGATTTTTAATGATTGCTAAGTCTGTTAAAGCTAAAAAATAAAAGAAAAAAACAAAGAAATATAATTTTATTGTATCTCTATATCGACATTATTATTAATTGCTTTATCTTCTTCGTCATCATTCCTGAACGCATACCATTTCTTCTTATTTAAAAGGAACAACGTCATTAAAAGTGGTAAATGGAGTAACGAGAACCTGAACAGTTTCCTGGACGTTTGACTCGAAGAATCTTTATAGAAATTGTACGCTGTAACATAAATATCTCCGATTAGATCAAATTTCTAAATCGGATATTAAATTTTCACCTAAATAAATAAAATATAAATTCAACGGTGTGCTTCCAAGAACGAACCACCAATTAGTTGTCTCCGTTAAAGGGGCTGCTAACGAAAGTCCAAGTATAGCTATCGTATGTCTTAACGCCACCCTCCGACATAATCCTGGATTCGTAACGGCCATCATCCGATATCCAGCCCTCGAATAATCAGGGCGTAAATTCCAAGATAAAGCGTTAAAATGTGGAAATTGCCAACAATATAATAGAGCGGCCATAAGCCAAGCACCTGGTCCGAGTGTATTAGCACATGCAGCCCAACCCATTAAAGGAGGTATCGCTCCGACTATATCAATCACGGTTTAAATATCGTCGAAAATAACAAAATTAAATCTTACCGACCTAGAGATCCGATCCACGTGTTCAAAATACTGATCCGCTTCAACGGGGTGTAAATCGACGTATACAAGATTAAATTCGTTAATCCTAATCCTGCCGTTAAACCGTTAACACCCCAATATAATATACTTAAACCTGTTGCGCTGGAAATTGCAGCGAAACTCATCGCATGTAACGGTCTAAAACGATTATAAACGTAAAATTATTCTTATTAATTTTCCGAAATAAATTTACGTTAATCTACCACAAACGAGGACTCGATGCTTCGTCCTCGACATTTGAGCATCGAACGGGACTTCGTGGAATTGATTTACGGCATTCGCTGCACCCGATAATAAACTAGTTCCGGCGATGCACAACATAAACGTGCTCCATTCGAACGGAGCTGGAGCTACAGCGTATCCGGCCATTGAGGTTATAACGACTAGAGCTATAATCGGGTTGTAATTTAAATCGTTAAATTCAATATCGTTTCCACTTACTTGTTAATCGAACTTTCGATAATTTTAAATAATGTTGGAATAAATTTGAGCGATCCGTTGAAGGTGTAGGCCTCCATTGCGGAATAATAGTTGGTTTTTCAGGTAGAAGTTTACTAATACTATCTACAGCTTCGATTGTAGTAGGAGGTGACGATGTTGGTTTCGATTGGTTAACGTAAGCGACTTGTGTCACGGTAAACTTTACATATTTCTACGTAAATGAGAGGTAACCCTCTAAATGATGAGAATTACTTTGAAATGGTTAATACGTACCTTTAAAATTAAGTTATTTTGGTAGTGTAATGTTCGACATAATGGTGAATAAATATTTAATAACATATTGTGTGTTTTGCGAATTAATTTAAATAATACTTATTAAATCATGGCTTATTAAGCTTAATAATGGAATTATATTAGATATCTTTATCATTTCTTACATTAAATCCATTAAATAAACCATTTAAAAGAGCTGTAATAACCGTAAAATAAGTTAGGTTAGATTTGACTTTTTTTTTAATGACATTTGACAATTATGTAATCCGCTCAAATAGCGTTCAGCCGAAACAATTAAATAAATTAATTAATTAAAATAAACACAATATTTAATCAATTTTAATCTTTATAATAAAGCAATATTAATATATAATATTAATTCAATTTAAAATCCGTTCCTTTCGTATTTTCAACGATCCATTTATTAAAGGCATCTATCGTATCTTTCGACATTTCTTCAAGATGGCTTCCTATCTTACCGGCCCTGATAAATTGGGACTCGTTCCGTTTCTCATCGAGACATTCGTAAATTTTAGCCAAAAGCTCGTTCTTAGCTACGGCCGGATTCACTTTCATGTTGGCGAAACCTAAATGCTGCACTAAACGATTCATATCCTCCCCGTTCGGTTCCTTTTTCCCGAGGAATTCAGCCACTTTTCGGATCACGCTCGGTAAATCGCGTTTCATGTCCTCGTATCTTATAAAGAGTACGTTCGGAAAATGTCTTCGGTTCCAAAATCCGTAAATGTTGTTCCAAAATGGTGAAAACATTGCTAGAATGATCATTTTATGTTAAAAAATTGGTTTTAAACGTTGGGAATTTAGGATATTTACTCATTCCCGCTATAAATTTCTTGCAATAATCTTCTAAATCGGATTTATTTTGTAAGAGCAGTTTTGTGTGGTGGTAATACGAAACGCAAACATCTTTAGGATTGCGAAAAACATGAATTATCTAAATTTAAAAAAGATTAATTAACGTCAATAGAATACACAATTTATACTTTTGGTTTCTTAGTTTGGTTCCTGATTTGTAAAGGCAGTAACTCCCAAGGGAGATGGGTTTTGATTAATCGTTTTCCTTTCAGATTTTTGATTACTTTAATCGGTTCCATCAAGTAATCCTCGCATTCAAAATCGGGATGTTTCTCCTTGTATCCTTTGAAATCCATCAAAATCCCCGCTCTAAAATCAATCATGTGTAGAATTTTGAATTTACCGCCATTTTAAAGACATATCAAACTGAAGTTAGCTCTTACTCTAAATGTAGGAATCTTTTATCTAACGTTACTTTAGCACCTTCGTAATCCAAATCGCTTGCGATCATGTAGACCATTTCTTGCGTCCACGTCGTACCTTAAAAATCGTAAATTTAAATTTCGTCATAATTTTGATCGATGAAAAGTCTACCTGATTTTGGAAAACTTGTGACCCAAATATCATCATCTCTAACTTCCATATTCTCGATTTCTTCCATGTAGTCTTTGAAACAACTGGGCATAATGAAACCCTTGAATTCTGCGCTTCTGCCCCTCAAAACTGTCGGTTCGAAATTTTGTACGTATTGCGTTTGGGCCATCTCCGGTTATTGCTTCAAAAAAATGCATTTTTTTCTTAAATCAAAATAATTATATTGAATTCTATCTATTTTTTGAACAGATGTCAAACATTTTTTGAATGTTTCTATATTTTGACAGCTGTCAAAATAGACAGTACTGTAACTGTCAAATTAAAATTAACGTTTTACAATATGATAACTGTCAGAAGTATTTTGACAGTTGCAAATTGACAGCTGTCAATATTTTTTTTGTTGTACGCTTACAATTTTATAATTGTCAAGTCAAGTGTGTATTTCAACAGCTACAATGATCAAATTAAAAAAAAAATTACGCCTGCGAGTGTTTAAATGTTGAAAAATTATAATTTGACAGCTCTTGTGAAATGTCAGTTTTTAGACAGTTGTAACAGTTTTTAGAAAAAAGTAGTAATGCTTCCTAGTGATGAAACAGTGGAAAACTGTCAAATTTGACTGACCTGTCAGAAATATTTTTCGCCTGCTACAAACGTCAAAATAAGAAAAATAATTCTTTTTACAATTGAATTGAAATTTTTGGATGATTAACGACTCACATAAAATTATGAAAAATATTGTAGTATTATGTATAAATATTGTACAATTTTACAACTGTCAGATTTATTGACAGCTACAATTTCAGTATGCTGTCACAAGTATTTGAACTATTTCATCAGCCGAAATAGAATAAAACGATTGTTTTTCTACGGTTCCTAAACATAAAAAAATTGTAACGTTTCCAGACGTTTAAATTGTAAAAAAAATTGACAGGTGTCAAAAATATTGCTATAATTCGCTCTTTTCTTTACCTGTCCAAACAAGAATGAAATCGTTTTCGTTTTATAGTTTCCAATTATTGAAAAACAAAAAAATATATAATACCTGCAAGTCTTTAAATTGTTTTTACGAATTGACAGCTGTCAGATTTTTTTTTCTTTTCTTACGATCGCGGTACTCAAAATAGTTAATTTTACAACGGTGACACGGCTAAAATGGACAAATTTTAAAAAGAAATCCGCCATTTTCTATTCATGTATAAATTCATATCTGTCAAAAGTGTTTTAGTTGTCCCACACCCGCTAAAACAGGAGAATTAACGTTTGCAACGGTTCAAATTGTGAAAACTGAGACGGCTGTCAGAATCATGGGTGTTGTCAAATTGGGAGGAAATTGTTGATGATTGCAATTTGATGTCAAAATTATCGTTGATGATTACAATTTGACAGCTGTCAGAATTTCGTTTACGATTACGACACTTGAAATAACCACTTTTAGAAAGCTGACAGCTAGAACGGTCTAATTTTAAAAGAAAATTCTGTATTTAGAAATGCTAAATTCGAAAGAATAATTGTTTATTCAGTTTGACAGCTGTCAAAAGTGTCCGATTATTGAGAAAACAATTTACTTTTGCGATGGTTAAAATTGTGAAAAATCGTTTTGCAGTTCTCGTCGGAGGGATCGTAGACAATAAAATTTAACGTTTGCAAACATTTAAATTGCGTAAAATGTGCCAGCTGTCAGACAGCTGTTAGAAATTTTTTACGATTTATAATTGCTAATTTCCAAAAAAAAAACCGTTTTTTTTTTCAATTTGACAACTGTCAAAAGTATTTTAATTTTTCCACCACTCTAAAACGGAAGGTATAACTTTCGTTTTGCAGTTCTCGATCGTAGAAAATAAAATTTAACGTTTGCAAACGTTTAAATTGTGTAAAATGTGACAGCAAAATTTTTTACATTAATACAGAAAATTTTTTGACAATCAAAATCGATTATTTTAAAACAAAATTCTAAATAATGTTAATTTAAATTTTGACAACGTTGATTTTACATTAAAAATCGTCTTGATTTCCTAATAACTGCGAAAATAATTCTTGTTTATGGATGGTAATTTAGTGGACAAAAAAAAAATAAAAAAATTATATTTATGGATTCTCGATCTGAAAATTTTTTTTTCAATTTGAAAAATTTGCTGTCAAAAAAATACAATTTAGTTATCCTCATTAATTTTACAATTAAAAATCTTCTAATTTTAAATTTTTCTATTTATAGATGTTAATTTAAAAAACTGTAAAAAATTTTCGTTCGATAATTCCCCATTAAAATTTAAAAAATAATTAAATTTGGTTTGATTGAAAAAAATTTAGTTACATGTTAAGTGTGTTTTCGTTTTCTTTGACAGCTGTCAGAAATATTTTAATTGTTCCACCTGCTAAAACGGAAGGAATAACTTTCGTTTTGCAGTTCTCGATCGTAGAAAATAAAATTTAACGTTTACAAACGTTTAAATTGCGTAAAACGTGACAGCTGTCAGAAATTTTTTACGATTAATACAGTTGAACTAATTTCACAATTTTAAATGTTGGCAATTAAAAATCGTCTAATTTTAAGCGAAAATTTTCTGTTTAAAGATGTTAATTTAGAAAAAAATTCAGTTTGACAGCTGTCAAAAATATTTTAGTTATTTCACTCGCTAAAACAGAAGGGATCACTGTCAGTTGATAGTTCCTGATTACTGAAAAAAATAATTAACGTCGTGAAACGTTAATTGTGAAAAATAACCTTTTTTTTTAAATATGACAGCTGTCAGAAGTATATTAATTGTTTCACACGATAAAAACGAAGGAATAATTTTCGTTTTGCAGTTCTCGATCGTAGAAAATAAAATTTAACGTTTACCAATGTCCAAATTGCGAAAAATGTGACAGCTGTCAGAAATTTTTTACGATTACTACACTCGAAATTGGTTATTTCATAACATTGGCAATTAAAAATCGTCTAATTTTAAATGAAAATTTTCTATTTATAGATGTTAATTTAGAAAATCAAAAAAATGTGACAGCTGTCAGAAATTTTGTTAAATTCGACAAAAATAAGCGTTTTTTTTCCAGTTTGACAGCTGTTAGAATTGTTTTAGTAGTAGTAATGTTTTGACAGTCACAGCGGTCAATATATTTGACAGTTTCAACGGGCTAAATCTGAAAAGAAAAATTACGACAATTTGACAGGTATTTTTATTAATTGTAACACCCGTTATATCCGTTAAACAATTACGCTTGTAATAAAACACTTTCAGGCACGTAAGTGTCATGTCCCAACGTTTAAAGAATACAATGCAGAATCGGGCAACAGTTAAAATGTACGATGAAAGCTAACATTGGTGGAGGTCATTTCTGTAACTTTACGATGTGACACAACCGACCAGCAGTTCTTGTTTACCGAGAAACGTTACGGCCTTAACATAGTGCTGTGTGTGTGAATGTGTATATATATAGTTATGATAAACAATAATGTGTAATACCTACACTGTTCTAACATGCAACCAATTAAAATAAAGTAACAAAAAAAAAGTGTAATGTGTGCTTATGCCGTTAGCTCAGAGCCAATTCCTATTTTACATAGGTATTATATATATATATATATACATACATAAGTAGTGGTACTCTATTCTACATCTTAAAAACTAGTTCTTGAACTATTATAGGCAGTGCCAAGTGCCAGTCCAGTTTTCTAAATACTATTGTAGAGAGAACACACAGGATACGATAGAAATATGCAGGCGAAACAAGGTGTGTTTCTAACGTAAATATTTGCGAGACGATGTGTGATTTTATGTTAAGTATATTCTTTGTTTAATCGCGATAATTAATTGTGAAAAGAGAAAATGGATCTTTTATAGAAGCGGAGGTTACAGTGAAATTGTGACAGTTCTTAAAAACGTTGCTTCAGTGTGTGATTTTTAACCTAAAAATTTTTGTGTAAAAAGCAGAATAAATTAAGTGGATATTATTGCGTATTCTCCTCTGTTTAAACAATTAAATTACTGGAAAGATTTTAATGCGTGGTCGGGACAGGTTGAGGAATCATGCGTGGTTAGTCAGTTTGTGTTTTTTTTTTTTTTTCATCAACGTGGTTTTGTAATTAGTAATGATGCCGTGGGACATTTTTATTATTTAATTAAGTGTTTTTTATTCTTCAATTAATTTAGATAGAATCGTTTCTAAATCGTAAATCGCACCTATAGTTTTGTGGTTTAATTCTTGTGTGTTAGATTCTCTTCGAGAATGGAAGAGTTCTACAGGATATTTTAGATTAAATTTGTGATATATTAAGAGGTAAGTTGATGATTTCAATTATTTTTTTTTAATCGCAGATATCTCGTTTAATTATTTCATTCAAATAATGTTGTTAATTTACAAAATAATTGAGAAAAACTAAATTTTACCACCGCCCTCTTGCAGCCCCCGATATTTGGAGCTGAAAATTTGAAACTTTCAAAAACGAGGCCGACTTCAAAAATGATGAAATATTTTTTCGAGTAATTTTTTATATTATTTTACAAAACTCTGAAGAAATAAATAATGCAGGACAAACTTAACTGAAATACGAAAAAGTTTAAGACATTTTAGTGTCGAAGGTTGGCAATTTTGACATCTAAATACTAAACACGCGAAAGTTTGACGTTTAAACGTCAAATTGACAAAAATTTGAAATTTAAACGTCGTACACGGTGAAGTTTGACAATTAAACATGGAATAAAGAAACTTTTGTCAATTAAAGCTCAAATATTGGTATTCCTTTCGACATTTAAACGTCAAATAGAGAAATGCTTGACATTTAAATATTAAAAACGACCAAGTTCGACATTTAAACCGTCAAACAAAAGTAAGCTTGACGTTTAAACGTCAAATAATGAATTCATTGTTTGACGTTTAAACGTCAAGCTTTTCTTGGTTTGGTCGATTTGTTTGACGTTTAAACGTCAAATAATGAATTCATTGTTTGACGTTTAAACGTCAAACTTGCCCATGTTTGACGTTTAAACGTCAAATAATGTGCAATAGAGAAATTAAAGCTCAAATATTGGTATTCCTTTCGATTTTTAAACGTCAAATAGAGAAATGTTTGACATTTAAATATTAAAAAACGAGTATGTTAGACATTCAAACCGCTAAATCAAGACAAGCTTGACATTTAAACGTCAAATATAGCGCAACTTTTGACGTTTAAATGTCAAATAATGAAGAATTTGACATTTTAACGTCGTATACGGCTAAGTATGACAATTAAATGTAGAATATAGAAATGTTTGTCAATTAAAGCTCAAATATTGGCATTCCTTTCGACATTTAAACGTCAAATAGAGACATGTTAGACATTTAAATATTAAAAAACGAGCAAGTTTGACATTTAAACTGCCAAATAAAAGCAAGCTTGACGTTTAAACGTCAAATATGCCCAAGTTTGACGTTTAAACGTCAAATAATGAAGAATTTGAAATTTTAATGTCGTCCACGACTAAGTATGACAATTAAATATGGAATAAAGAAACGTTTGTCAATTAAAGCTCAAATATTGATATTCATTCGACATTTAAACGTCAAATAAAGAAATGCTTGACATTTAAATATTTAAAAAAACGAGCAAATTCCACATTCAAACCGCCAAACCAAGACAAGCTTGACATTTAAACGTCAAATATGGGACAACTTTTGACGTTTAAACGTCAAATAAAGAAGTGTGTGAAATTTTAACGTAATATACCGGTAAGTTTGACGATTAAATGCGAAGTAATTTCTAAAGAAATGTTTGACAATTAAAGGTGAAATACAGGTCCAAGTTCCAAATTTAAATGTTCCACGTGTAAAAATTTGGCATTTAGGTAAATGTCGTCAGATAAAGAAGAGTTTGAAATTTGAAGGTCATACATGACATTTAAATGTCACACAAGATAGAATTTGACATTTAAATGCAAAATGGAGACATGTGTTCGACATTTAAATGTCAAATTTTATATTTAAACATCAAATAAAGAAGATTTTGAAATTTGAACGTCATACATGACATTTAAATGTCATACAAGCCAAGAGTTTGATATTTAAATGCAAAATAGAGAAATGTGTTTGACATTTGAATGTCAAATTTCATATTTAAACATCAAATAGAGAAGATTTTGAAATTTGAACGTCATACATGACATTTAAATGTCATACAAGATAGAATTTGACAATTAAATGCAAAATGGAGAAATGCGATTGACATTTAAACGTCAAATTTCATATTTAAACATCAAATAGAGAAGAGTTTGAAATTTTAACGTCATACACGGGTACGTTTGACAGTTAAAGATAAAATAGAGAAAGTTCGACATTGAAATGTCATACAAGTATAAGTTTGACATCTAATTGGCAAAATAAGAAGTATTTGACCAAGTTTTACATTGAAAGTGATAATTATTCTTGTCTTTAGTACCTACTTCTCTAGTTTAGATTGCACAGAAACGATAAGGTTAACATTTAACAACATCAAACACGCCCGAACTTGACATTTAAGTGTCAAATAGCGAAAAATTTGACAATTCAGTGTCAAAACCTAGTCAAGTTTGACGTTTAAAATGTCAAATAGGAAAATGTTTGACAGTTAAATGTCAAATTAGGAAAATTTTGATATTTCAATGTCAAACACGGGAAAGTTTCACATTCAAAGCGTTTGTTTATCAAACTAAGTACTATACATGTGGTACAGGTTATGTTTATGGAGACAACGATTTTTTATTTATGATTTTTTTTATATTTTAATGTGTGACATTTAAATGTCAAATGTGGGCAATTTAAGGTTACCCGAGCAGGGGGAGTGGTGGAAAATTCTCTTTATATTCGGTAATGCTAATTGTTTTTGAAATTCTGACGAAAGATTTCTAAAAAATGACAAAAGTCATTTTTAAAAGAAAATTTAAAAAAAACCATTGTCGTACAATTCCCGAGAGAATTTCCCCTCACATCCCACTGACAGCGCAACTGAGGATTGTCAAATAGAGACATGTTTAACGATTAAATGTCAAATAGAGAAATATTTGACGTTTAAATGTCAAATAGAGAAATGTTTGACGTTTAAATGTCAAATACAGAAATTTTTGACATTTAAACGGCAAATAAAGAAAAATATATTTCAGACGGAAATTACTATAATACAATAAATAGATTTACAATTAGTTTTAGTTTTATTGACTTATATAAAACCGTTTTTTTTTTAATTACCAACTAGAGATATTAGAAAGTATTCAAATTAAAAATTTCATGATTCCGTTCTAGCGGAAGGAATAGAAATACCCTCGAGAATTAATGCCATCCTCCTCTTCCCGTACTAATCGAGATAGAAAAGCGAAAAGAAAAAAGCAATGATGCAATGACACAGGAAATAAAGAAGCCGCCAGGATGCCGTCCATATTCAAACGTGGAATGATATTCGTCACATTTTTCGGATCCTGTTTCGCCATCGCCCTCCTCGTCGCCAGTCTAGGTACGAAACATTGGGTTAACGCCGGGGCGAGACGCACCAGCAATCCGGAAGAATCGGAAGGCAGGATACATTTCGGTTTATTCGACGGGAAAAAGGAGTTGAATGTAGCCTACGGTTGGAGGACATACGATATCGATGGTTGGTATTAAGTATAACTTTTACTTGGAAGTTTATTACATATATTTACGTGTTAATTTAACACGCAACTCACGTTCTTTACGCTGACGCAATCTACTATAGTTATCTATTCGGAATATTAAGATACCGCAACGACTTTCATTAATGCTGATGGTGTTTTGCGCTAAGAATGTGAGATGCCGATCAAGGTTGGAATTGATTTTATTTTTTCTCTCTCTTCTAGTATTACATCTTTTAAGATACGAACCAGATTTTCTCAATTATTGGTTATGGCTGGGCACCCTCACTTGTATCTGCGCTGGGTTATTGTTTTCAGGATTGAGCGGGGTTTTTGCCGCTATCAACGCAGCTACCAGTACCTCAACTTGTTTGGCTAATTCCAAAGGATTATTTTTGTGGAATACACTAGCATGTAAAGTCCTTTTTTTTCTATTTTGAATTAATCATTGTCAAATTGGCAATGACAGGAATAAAATTCGATATTTTAACGTCAATTTGACATTTAAACGTCAAATATTGGCAAGTTTGACGTTTAAACGTCAAATTTTCGCACCGCCTCCCTTTGTGTGTCCGAGGTTAGACCTGGCTTGATCTGCATTCAATATTACCAATCTAAAGAAATGAAAAAAAACCTAAAAAAATGTGACGTTTAAACCATTTAGACGTTACTCACACGAAAAAGTTTGACTTTCTAACGCCAAAAGATGCAAGTTTGACGTTTTTGAAAATGTCAAAACGGAGAAATATTTGACGTTTAAAATGTCAAAACGGAGAAATATTCGACATTTAAATGTCAAACACGAGCAAGAAGTAATAATAATTCGTCTTCGCTTCTTCTTCTTCTTTTTTTTATCCATATTTTCTATCATTCGAGCGGGCAAGTTGGACATTTAAACGTCAAATAGAGAAATCTTCGAAGTTTAATTGATCCTCGACTGCTGGTAAATTTTACATTTAAACGAGAAATAAGGATGACATTTAAACGTCAAAATTGGCGAGTTTGACATTTGAACGTAAAAAATAAGCATGATTGGACATTTAATTGATCTTCAACCGTGGGCAAATTTTACATTTAAACGGTAAATAAGGAAAAATCTGACGTTTTAATGTCAAACATGAACAAATATGACATTTAAACGTCAAAAATAACCACGTTTGACATTTATAAATGACCGGCAAGGAAAAGTGTGACATTTAAATGTTATTGATAGGAAACATTTTGACATATTAACGTCAAAATCGGCAAGTTTGACGTTTAAATGACAAATATAAAAATTTTTGAGTTTTAATTTGTTCTTGAACAATTTTTAAATCAAATGACAAATAAGAAAAAGAAAACGTTTCAATTTCAGGAATAAAATTCGATATTTTAACGTCAGTTTGACATTTAAACGTAATAAAATAACATGATTGACATTTATGTGTTAACCATGGACTGTTGAATACTTAATTGCCCCTCAACTGCGAGCAAATTTTACATTTAAACGGTAAATTAGGAAAAATCTGACGTTTTAATGTCAAACATGAACAAATATGACATTTAAACGTCAAAAATAACCATGATTGACATTTATAAATGACCGACAAGGAAAAGTGTGACATTTAAATGTTATCTATAGGAAAATGGTTGACATATTAACGTCAAAATCGGCAAGTTTGATAATTAAATGTCAAATGGAAAAATGTTTTGAAATTTTAATTGGTCCTCGAACAATTATTGAATCAAATAAATAAGAAAAAACCATGCAATATTTCAATGACAAAAAAAGAAATCGATATTTTAACATAAGTTTGACATTTATAACGACAAGATATTGGGAATTTGACATTTTAACGTCAAATATTGGCAAGTTTGACATTTAAACGTCAAATATTGACAAGTTTGACATTTAAACGTCAAAATTAGCGAGTTTGACATTTAAACGTAAAAACTAAGCGTGATTGACGTTTATGTGTTAAACACGGACAGTTGGGCATTTAATTCACCCTCAACGACGGGTAAATTTTATATTTAAACGGTAAATAAGGAAAAGTCTGACGTTTTAATGTCAAATATGAACCAGTATGTCATTTAAACGTCAAAAATAACCATTTTTTACATTTAGAAATGACAGACAAGGAAAAGTTTGACATTTAAATATTATCTATAGGAAAAAGATTGATATATTAACGTCAAAGTCGGCAAGTTTGACTTTTAAATGTCAAATAGAAAAATGTTTTGAGATTTAATTCGTTCTCGAACAATTTTTTAAATCAAATGGTAAATAAGAAAAAGTGTAACATTTCAATAACAGGAAAAAAAAATCGATATTTTAACGTCAGTTTGACATTTAAACGTCAAATATTGGCACCGCCCCCCTTATCGTAGACATTAGAAGAACTTTCGCCAAAATTATTTAGAACTTTCACCAAAATTATCAACATGTTTAAGAAGAGAAACAAAGAGAGAGAGAGACCGAATATAGGCAAGGTTCACATCTTAACGTTGAAGATGATAATTTCGACATTTAAACGTCAAATACAAAAAAGTTTCATATTTTAACGTCAGTTTGACGTTTAAACGTCAAATATTGGCAAGTTTGACATTTAAACGTCAAATATTGGCACCGCCTTCCTTATCGTAGACATTAGAAGAACTTTCGCCAAAATTATTTAGAACTTTCACCAAAATTATCAACATGTTCAAGAAGAGAAACAAAGAGAGAGAGAGACCGAATATAGGCAAGGTTCACATCTTAACGTTGAACATGATAATTTCGACATTTAAACGTCAAATATTGGCAAGTTTGACATTTAAACGTCAAATATTCGCAAGTTTAACATT
The DNA here is from genome assembly GCA_023690525.1 of Holotrichia oblita. Taxonomy (NCBI): domain Eukaryota; kingdom Metazoa; phylum Arthropoda; class Insecta; order Coleoptera; family Scarabaeidae; genus Holotrichia; species Holotrichia oblita. The sequence goes on along the minus strand of CM043019.1, from coordinate 4,065,224 downwards.
TAAACGTCAAATATTGGCCAGTTAGACGTCGGTATCTTCTCTATTAGAAGCAGTAGCAGTAAGTAAATAAAACGCTATTTCATTTACGTTCAAGGCCATCAAAATTGGGTTTTCAAGTATCAAGATTGTTAATAGCTTTAAAACAAATCGCCCGAAAAAATATTGAATTTTAAATTTGAACTTTTCTTCGTAGATCCAACTGTCATTTTTTCGATTTTGACGTTTCTCGATAGAACGCGGAAGTTAGTCAGCCGCCATGTTTGTATACTTTGACAGTTCGCGTGATTATCAAATTTTAATCTTTAATTAAATTATTTATTCGATCAATGATAGGTGGAAAACTGTTGTCAGACGTGTAGAAATGCTTTAAAATATTCAATTATTAATTTTCAGTGTTTGTTAACGCGGGAGCAGCCGGCCTTTGGGTCGGACAATACTACATGAACATCCAGTACAATGTACTATCAACGCAAGATTTAGAAAACATGTGGATATCCGGGGGGATGGCGGAACTCGGATATTCCTTTTGGTGAGTATAGATAATAATGATCTTATAAAATAAAATTCACCTTACCTTTTACCACTTCAAACTTTCATATAATAGTTTTGAATGAACTATGATTGAGATAAAATACAAACATGTATTTATAAGTTTCTATTATCCCGACGTCATCTTTTAATTACCTGTCGAAAATTTATCTTTCTGATATCATCTTCTTTTGCCTTGTTGCATCATCCCAAATTAACAAGGACGTTTTGTTAGTCTTACTAACTAGACGGATACACTTAAAATGTTTATCACGTTTTCGAATTATTTTTATAACAATAAACGCAATCTCATTTCGTTATATGGTACTTTTGTCTTTCGATTTTTTTTATTCAAGTTTGGTTACATTGTTTCAGGTTCGTCGTCGGGGCGGCGATGGCAAATTTCGTAGATGTAATAATTTTAATGATAGCTCACAGTAATTCGGATGTTGATCCGATAATACCTATGCTAGAGGAGAAAACAAATGGGGCCATTATGTTGTATTAAATTAAAGAGTAGATTATTTTTATTAAGTAATTTATATGATTTTTTTTTTGTAAATAATGCATTATTTTATAGCGGCAATTATTTTTATACAATAATAAAGAAGCATAAAGAAATTAAATGACCTTTTCTTCTGTTATGCAAACTTATCATTTATAATAATTAGAAATTGAAGTAGATATACATACGTACGACATGTCTGTCTCTGTTTCTGGGGATGAAATCGATACAACTTGTAAAAGGGAAAGAAGAACTTTTATGAATATTGATTATAATGTACGTTGGTTGGTAAGACTGTTTGTATTATAGCGATCATTAAACTTGGCAAAAAAGAGGAAACTTCAGTGCGGTACGGAGAACAACGTCAAACGTCGACTTTAATAGTTGTAACTGTCATATCTCCGACAGTTGTAAATGTCAAAATACTTCCGTCAGTTGTCAAATTAAAATTAGTTGTCAAACTGTAAGAGCACACACATTGTAAGGATGGTAATCAATTTGACTGTAGTAACAAACATCAAAACATCTCCTATAACTGTCAAACAGTGAAAAAACGTTTGTAACGGTTGTAATTATCATATTACTGACAGCTGTCAATCTATAAAAGGACACTTTTTTTTTAATTAGTTATTTTTATCGTTCTGATAGTTATAATCATCGAAATATATCTCTGCCAGCTGCTAAAGTGTAAAAATGATTGTTTGATTGTAGTTCTCCTGACAGCTGTCAAATTATTAGACAATTTTTTTTTGTAATTCTGGTAGTCGTAACTGTCAAAGTATTTCTAAGTACCAGTTGTCAAATTTGTACTGTAAAAACAATAATTTACGATTTTAGCCGACGTAAGTGACAAAATTTTTGACAACTGTCAAATGATAAAAATTGCATAATCAGTTTTTTTTTGTAGTTCTGATACAATTTTCCTCAGATTTAACAAGACTTGTCGAAAAACATCTGAGGTGTAAAAGTAATAAATCGATTGTAACTATAATATTTTTGACAGCTGTCAAAAATTGCAAAATTCATTATACATTTTTTTTTTGTAATTCTGGTAGTCCTAACTGAAAGTATTTTTAACAGTTGTCAAATTTTTACTGTAAAAATTATTTTTATTGGTTTTAGCAGATGTGTCAAAATTTTTGTTACATTTTTGACAGCTGTCAAATTATGAAAAATTGCATAATCAGTTTTTTTTGTAGTTCTGATAGTCGTGTCTGTCAAAGTATTTCTACCAGCTGTCGAATTCTTACTTATGGTTTTAGCAGATATCAAGTGTCAAAATTTTGCTGACAGCTGGCGAATTATAAAATACAATTTTTCTCAGATTTAACAAGAATTGTACTTGTCGAAAAACATCTGAGGTGTAAAAGTAGTAGTATTTTTTATAGTATATTTTTGAGAGCTGTCAAATTATGAAAAATTCGATAAACATACTTTTTTTTTGTAATTCTGGTAGTCGTAACCGTCAAACGATTTCTATCAGTTGTCAAATTTGTACTGTAAAAACAATTGATTTTAGCCGATGTTAGTGTCAAAATTTTTTGACAGCTGTCAAATTTGGAAAAATAACATAATCAGTTTTTTTTTTGTAGTTCAGATAGTCGTGACTGTCAAAGTATGTCTACCAGCTGTCGAATTCCTACTTATGAGTTTAGCAGATGTAAGTATCAAAATTTTTCTGACAGCTGTCAAATTATGAATACAATTATTCTTTTTGTAATTCTGGTAGTCGTAACTGTCAAAGTATTTCTATCAGTTGTCAAATTTCTACTGCAAAAACTATTATTTGATTTTAGCCAATGTGTCAAAATTTTTGACAGCTGTCAAATTATGAAAAATTGCATAATCATTGATAGTCTTGACTATCAAATTATTTCTACCAGCTGTCGAATTCCTACTTGTGGTTTTAGCACATATAAGTGTCAAAATTTTTGATAGCCGTCAAATTATTAAAAACTGCATTATCAGTGTTTTTTGTAGTTCTGATAGTCGTGAGTGTCATAGTATTTCTACTAGCAGATGTAAGTGTCAAAATTTTTCTGACAGCTGGTCAATTATTAGACATTTTTTTCTTTTGTAATTCTGGCAGTCGTAACTGTCTACCAATTGTCAAATTTCTACTGCAAAAACAATTATTTATGATTTTAGCCGATGTGTCAAAAATTTTGACAACTGTCAAATTATGAAAAATTGCATAATCAATTTTGTTTTTGTAGTTCTGATAATCGTGACTGTCAAAGTATTTCTACCAGCTGTCAAATTTTTACTTATGATTTTAGCAGATGTCCAAAGTTTTCTGGCAGCTGGCAAATTATTACACAATTATAATTTTTTTGTAATTCTGGTAGTTGTAACTGTCAAAGTATTTCTACCAGTTGTCAAATTTGTACTGTAAAAACAATCATTTCTTATGATGTTAGCAGATGTGTCGAAATTTTTGTTACAATCTTAGTAGTTCTGATAGTCGTGACTGTCAAAGTATTTCTATCCGCCGTCAAATTCCTACTTATGGTTTTGGCAGATGCGAGTGTCAAAATTTTTCTGACAGTTTGCAAATTATAAAATACGATTTTTCTAAAAGTAATAAATCGATTTTAACTATAGTACATTATTTTTGACAGCTGTCAAATTATGAAAATATTGTTTTTTTTGTCATAACTAGTCAAAAAAATTTGATAGTCATTTTTTTTATAGCTTTATATACTGGTAAATGTCAAATTACTTCTGTCAACTGTCAAATTTCTGTTGTTTCTGTTTTCCGAAATTTATATATATACAGTGTGTCCCAAACAGAGAAAAAATTTATATTACATTTCTCAAAAAAAAAGTTCTTTAATCACGAACAACATTTTTAAAACATTGGCTGAAATACAGGGAAAATCAAAATTACATGTACAGACTGTAGTGATTTTTCGAGATAAAATTCACTTGTTAGATTAACGCCCTTTTTTTCAGATAAAAATTACAAGATGTTGTTAATTACTTAGATTATTTATTGACTAAAGACGGCAATTCTGGGCAGGATTATTTCATATCACAGAATCAAACAACTCAATGAGACGTCGTCACTAATCTTTATTGCATATTATACTTTTACATAAATATGTAATATAAAGAAAACATGGAAAAAATAAAACATACACCAGCGATATAATTAAGAATTATATTGTAAAATAATGCTATTTAAATTTTACATATCCTTCAGAAGAATTTAATAAATCAGAAATAGCTACAAAATCTAACGAAAAAAAAAACATTTCCAAAGTGGTTTAATTTATAAACTACCATCTTCCATTAAAAAATATCCTGTAAGGGAAATAAAAACTACCAAGATAGAGATAGATAGATAGATGTTAAAAGTACGCCGAGAAAAGGAGGTAACTAAACTGCTATAGAAAACATAATACCATATGCAATCAATCGTTAGTGAACTATATTATAATATTGTAATAGTCAATTGCGATATATTGAACTCATTTTAAATTATATAGGTGGAGTTTTCGGAAGCTTAATTAACGACGTTTCGGAACGTGCGACCAACCATCTTCACTCTCCTGCGGCGGCTCACGTGCTAAATTAATTAAAAAAAAAACAATTAATAACATAACAACAACATCACACAAACACATACGTTTCTCACTCCTAGATCCCAACTCCTCCTCTCATCTCGCCTATCATCTCCTCGCTTGCCTCTATCATCTCTACGATCGTCCCTTCTAGGTCCGTCGTCTCTGCGCGTATCCTTACCGCCGCCGGTACGCCAATCTCCGCCAGGTTCCCTACCGCCCCTCTAGGAGGCGGCATGCTCCTACGCATCGGCGCTTCGTCGCCGTCCTTACCCATCGAACGCCAAGTGCCGCGATCGCGATCCCTGTCCTCTCTACGACCGTCCCTATCGCGGTCCTCTCTACGCTCCCTCTCCTCTCTCCTATTATCTCGATCTTCCCTGCGTTCTCTGTCGTCTCGGGATGAATAGCGATCCTCGCGTCTGCTATCCTGTTTCTCCCTATCTTCGCCGCCCCTCTTGTCTCTATCCCTGTCTCTGTCGCCGAAACGGTCGATGCCGCGTCTATCGTCGCCGCCTCTACGATCTAAAATGTAAAAGGAATTTTTTTAATGAAAATATTCGCATTAAGGGTTTTTTGTTTTATTGCAAATATAACAGTTGTGCTCTTCAAAATACATCTGACAGCTGTTTTTTTTTTTTATCCCCCAAATATAACAGTTGTGGCTGACAAAATACATCTGACAGCTGTCGAAGTGTGAAAATTGCCCCCCGCCGTCCAGATATAACAATTCTGTCTGAAAAAATATATTTGACAGCTGTCAATTTGTGAAAACTGTATTTTTCCCTCCAGATGTAACAATTCTGTCTGACAAAATACATTTGACAGCTGTCAAACTGTGAAAGCTGTTTTTTTCCCCCCGTATATAACAGTTGTGGCCGACAAAATACATTTGACAACTGTCAAATTGTGAAAATGGTTTTTTTCCCATATATAACAATTCTGTCTGACAAAATACATCTGACAGCTGTCAAATTAAATTGTTAATTTTTTTTTTAGATGAAGGTAACAATTGTGTCAGACGAAATACATCTGACAGCTGTCAAACTGTGAAAGCTGTTTTTTTCCCGTAAATATATATAACACTTATGGCCGAAAAAATACATTTGACAGCTGTCAAATTGTGAAAATATTTTTTTCCCCAAATTAATTAATTAATACTTGTGGCCGACAAAATATATCTGTCAAATTGTGAAAACTGTTTTTTCCTCAGATTAATTATTTAATAATTGTAACTGACACAATACATTCGACAGCTGTCAAATTGTGAAAATGTTTTTTCCTTCGAATTAATTAATACTTGTGGCTGACAAAATATATCTGACAGCTGTCAAATTGTGAAAATATTTTTTTCTCCAAATTAATTAATTAATACTTGTGGCCGACAAAATATATCTGACAGCTGTCAAATTGTGAAAATATTTTTTTCCCCAAATTAATTAATTAATACTTGTGGCCGACAAAATATATCTGACAGCTGTCAAATTGTGAAAATATTTTTTTCTCCAAATTAATTAATTAATACTTGTGGCCGACAAAATATATCTGTCAAATTGTGAAAACTGTTTTTTCCCAGATTAATTATTTAATAATTGTAACTGACACAATACATTCGACAGCTGTCAAATTGTGAAAATGTTTTTCCTTCGAATTAATTAATACTTGTGGCTGACAAAATATATCTGACAGCTGTCAAATTGTGAAAATATTTTTTTCTCCAAATTAATTAATTAATACTTGTGGCCGACAAAATATATCTGACAGCTGTCAAATTGTGAAAATATTTTTTTCCCCAAATTAATTAATTAATACTTGTGGCCGACAAAATATATCTGTCAAATTGTGAAAACTGTTTTTTCCTCAGATTAATTATTTAATAATTGTAACTGACACAATACATTCGACAGCTGTCAAATTGTGAAAATGTTTTTTCCTTCGAATTAATTAATACTTGTGGCTGACAAAATATATCTGACAGCTGTCAAATTGTGAAAATATTTTTTTCTCCAAATTAATTAATTAATACTTGTGGCCGACAAAATATATCTGACAGCTGTCAAATTAAATGGTTAACTCTTTTTTTTTCAGACGATATAGCAATTGTGGCTGACACATTACATCCGACAACTGTCAGATTACGAAAATTGTTTTTTTTTTAGATATGACAGTTATGGCTGACAAAATACATCTGACAGCTGTCAAATTCTGAAAACTGTTTTTTTTTAGTATTAAACTTTAACCGCACACCTGATCTATCCTCGTCCCCGCCGCGTCGCTCCCTATCGTCAACACGTCGATCTCTATCATCGCGATCCCTATCGCCGCCGCGATCTCTATTATCGCGATCGTCGCGGCGATCCTCGCCACGTCGTCTATCATCGAATCTATCCTCACCCCCTCTCCTCTCGTAACGATCGTTCCTCCACGTGCTCTCCCCGCCGCTGCGATCTACATCGCGCATCCTCGCTGAAAAATTCGAATTATTTCTGTCTCAAAATTAAAAAAAAAGTAAACTTACACGACCTCCAAGCTTCCGGTTTCTTATCGTCGTCCCTCCTCTCCCCACCACCACCACCACCACCTTTCCTCCACGTATCCTCGCGTCTCCCACCATCACGATCGCGGTCGCGTTCGCGATCTCTATCGCGATCGCGTTCGCGATCGCCGCCTTTACCGGCACGCCAACCTCCACTACCGCCTCCACCTCCGCCGCCGCCGCCACCTACACTGACGCTGCCGCCGCCTCCCACGCTAACACTACCGGCATTCAACTCCTTCAATCGCTGGTTCTCCTCCTCTAATTTGCGTTCGATCTCCTCTTCTCTAGCTTTCTGCTTAGCGGCGGCTCGTTCTAACATCTCCTGCGTCGCCTTGTACTGTCTCTCCTTCTCCTCGCGTTCTAACCTATCCTTCTCCTCCTGCTGGATACGCGCTAACTCCTCTAAACGTTCGCGCTCCTTATCCTCCTTCAACTTCTGCTCCATACGCTTACGTTCCTCCTCCTCTTCTTTCTGTTTAACGTAAGCCGTGCGCCTCTCCTGCTTGCGTTGCTCCTTCCGTTGCGCTAGACGCGTCTTGCGTTCTTCCGCGAGTAATTTTTCGAAATCGCGTAGTTTATCCTCGTAAACGACGTTCCTCTCCTTCATCAACTTATCCAGGAAGATCCCTTTGTCGACCTTCATCCGCGCCAACCTCTCCTGATTGGCGACCGAGAATTTGCGCTCCTCGATAGCGGCGTTGATACGCTCCTGTTCCTGTTGCTCCCAGAAGGCCTGATCCTGCAATTGCCTCTCCTTCATGCTCGCTTGCAATAGAGGGATCTCCTCGAGACGTTTAGCCCGTTCGAAATAATCGACTTTCTTCTCTTGCGACTTCAATTTAGCTTGCAATTCGCGACGCTCTTTCTGCAGTTCCTCGGCTTCCCTGACAGCGATTTGATCGGCATCCATCTTCTTAATATCCTTTAAAAAATTAAATGAAATAAATAAATGAAACGACAGATTTGTAATTTAAAACTCACATCTTCGTCCAGCTTCTTCAATATCTTCTGACCGTGACTGGTCTGGGAGATCTGGTGCATCTTCTCTTTGAGATGGCGGTCCTTGATCTGCTGGATCTCGTTCAGAGCCCGTTTTCTCTCCCTTTCTTCGCGTTCCTGTTCGAGACGTCTTTGTTCCGCTAACGCTTGCTGGCGGGCCATTTCTTCTAATCTAGAAAGTTCGATAATTCGAAGATTAATACCAACTAAAAATAGTAACGGACCCAAAACCGATACTTGCGGAACGCCAATGTTACTCATAATAACCTGTCTAAATGTGTTATTTATATACGATTTTTTTTTTATATAAAAAGCACGAAAATGGCTAATAAATCCGAGAAAATAAGGCATTGTTTTCATGATCAATAACGAAAATGGCTAATTTCTTAATAATTATAACCAAGAAAAATTAAAAATCGATATAAAAACTAGATTGAAACAGAAAAACTGATATTGCATATTTTTTATCTTCTAAAACAAGCTAATTGTGGCTGATTCTCAAATAGCCAACTTGGCTAATTTTTTAATTACAGCGAAGTAAAACAACAGAAGTACTAGATTTATTTAGTAAAAAAGCATGAATAAACATCAGACCCGAAAAAAAAACAATAAAAACCTGTAATTTGGGCTTTTCCGTTTAACAATAGCCAATGTGGCTAAACTAAGAAAAATTTAAAAAACCAGCCGAAAACCCCAAATTTTTAACAAAAACCATATATTTCATGGTATCGAATTTTTTTTCCCACTAAAAAAAGCTAAATGTGGCTAATTCTAATATAGCCAATATGGCAAATTTCTTAATTATAGTCAAGGAAAACAACAGAAATACTAATTTTATTTAGTAAAAAAGCATGAATAGACATCAGACTCGAAAAAACAATATAAACCTGTAATTTGGGCTTTTCCGTTAAACAATAGCCAATCTGGCTAAACTAAGAAAAATTAAAAAATCAGCAGAAAACCCTAAATTTTTTAACAAAAACCATAAATTTCATTCATGGTATCGATTTTTTTTCCACTAAAAAAAGCTAAAAGTGGCTAATTCTAATATAGCCAATATTGCAAACTTCTTAATTAGTCAAGGAAAACAACAGAAATACTAATTTTATTTAGTAAAAAAGCATGAATAAACATCAGACTCGAAAAAAACAATAAAAATCTGTAATTTGGGCTTTTCAATGAAACAATAGCCAAGATGGCTAATTTCTTAATTATAACTACGAAAAAATAAAAAATCAGTAGGAGCTGGTCCAATTTTTAAACAAAACTATGAATTTCATGGCATTGAATTCCTCTTTCCCCCCACCCCTAAAAAAGCTAAATGTGGCTAATTTTAAAATAGTCAATATTGCAAACTTCTTAATTAGTCAAGGAAAACAGCAGAATACTAGTTCTATTTAGTAAAATGAAGGATGAATTTAACACTGTTAAATATTTCAAAAAACAAAAAATGGCTAAAAGGGGCTAATTGCTAAAAAGCAAGTAATTTTGAAAATAAACATCAAACTCGAGAGAAACAATAGAAATTTATAATTTGTAGTTTTTCATGAAACAATAACCAACCGCTAATTTCTTAATTATAACCAAGAAAAATTAAAAATCGATATAAAGGGCAGATTGAAAAAAAAAAAACTGATATTGAATTTTGTTTTATCTTCTAAAAAAAGCTAACTGTGGCTAATTCTAAAATAGCCAACTTGGCTAATCTCTTAATTACAGCGAAGGAAAACTACAGAAATACTAGTTTTATTTAGTAAGAAAGAATAAATAAATATCAGACTCGAAAAAAAAACAAAAATCTGTAATTTGGGCTTTTCTATCAAACAATTGCCACTATGGCTAATTTCTTAATTATATCTACGAAATATTAACAAATTAGTAGAAAACCCCAATTTTTAAACAAAAACCTTGAATTTCATAGTATTGAATGTTTTTTTAAAGCTAAATGTGGCTAATTCTAAAATAGCCAAGCTAGTTTATTAATTATAACCAAGAAAAATTAAAAATCGGTATAAAAACCAGATTGAACCAGAAAAACTGATATTGAATGTTTTTTTAAACTAAAAAAAACTAATTGGCACTGATTCTAGAATAGCCAACTTGGCTAATTTCTTAATTACTGCGAAGGAAAACTACAGAAATACTAGTTTTATTTAGTAAAAAAGCATGAATAAACATCAGACTCGAAAAAAATTATAAAAATCTGTAATTTAGGCTCTTCCATGAAACAATAGCCAACATGGCTAATTTTTTAATTGGAAGAATTAAAAAAATCAGCAGAAACCCCTTATTTTTAAACAAAAACCATGAATTCCATGGTGTTGAGTGTTTTTTCCTTAAAAAAAGCTAAATGTGGCTAATTCTAAAATAGCCAATATTTCAAACTTCTTAATTGGTCAAGGAAAACAGCAGAAATACTAGTTTTATTTAGTAAAATGAAGCACGAATTTAATACTATTAAATATTTCAAATTAAAAAAAAATGGCTAAATGGGGCTAATTGCTAAAAAAAATTCAAGAAATGTTGAAAATAAACATCAAACTCACGAAAAACAATAGAAAACTGTTATTTGGGCTTTTCCATGAAACAATAGCCAACATGGCTAATTTCTTAATTATAATCAAGAATAATTAAAAAAGTCACCGAAATGCTCGATTTCTTCAGTTTTCATAAAAAATGGCTAAATTTCGCTAATTGCCAAAAAATTGGCTAATTGTTAATAAATTATTAATTTTAAGTCAGAATTATAAACTTGTAGCCAAATATAGCCAATATTATCAATAAATATAACCAATATTAGAAAAACAAGTAACAGTTACCTTCTTTGTTCCTCTTCCTCGCGGGCAGTATTCAACCTCTCAATATACTCCTTGCGATCCTCGATAATCTTGCGACGTTGCAGTATGCGTTGGTGATCTTGAACTTTATGCTCGTGATAATTAGTGACCATTTGCGATCTCAGCTTCTCGCGTTCGAGCTGCATTTAAAAAAAAAACGAATTAACCCTCGGAGAAGAGCCGACGACGGCCGCGAAAACCTACCTTCTTCTTATTAGGATTGATTATGCTTATAGCTTGATGCAGTACTGTAGCCATATTCACCAGCTGGTTCCTGATCTGCTCGCTGGGCATCGATTGCAGGGTCGGCCCTTCGGGATTGTCCTCCCTCTGGCTCTCGCTCAGATCGATGCCGAAATGGACGCACTGCTTCTTGTGATCGATCCTGATCTGCATATCGTTGTGGCGGACGCAATCGACGAGCAACCGTTCCATGTGGAAGGGCGTGGTGAACTTGGCCAGGTCGATCAGACGCGAGAATTCGATCGTCTGATACACCTGCGCCACCTGTCTGACGAGCCTGACTAAAGTTACGTCTTGTAAAGCCGGGACGTACTGAACTAGAGACGAGTTCTCTTCCGCTTGCAGAGATTCAATGACCGACTGGACGCGAGAACATAACATTAGGGGATGGAAGTCCACTTCGAGCCAGTTGTAGAGTTCCTGCAGTTGCGGCGATGCCAAATTTACAACGTTAACGCGCACCTATTTTTTTATAAAACAAAAGAATGTTAAAAAAATTGCAATATTAAAACTAAAACTTAAACTTACAATATCCTTCAATAAACTAGCCCTGGTTGGGGGTTGGAATAAGCCCAATAAAATGGCTAATCTTTGCGCTTTTTCCAAGGGCGACTTATCGGTTTCGATGAAACGATCGAATTCGGGGTGAGCCGAAGGTAAGGGGATAGCCAACGTCGCAATGAGAACGTTGCAGGCCATCCTGTACGAGAGAAGATTTAAAAAACATTTGGCTAAACTGTCAACGATTACCTTTGCAGCTCTTCAGGAGTTATATTTTTCTTCATCTCCTTCGATAGCTGGAACAACTTGAATAAGGCAGCAGCGTGAAATAGGTAATTCCCCGCTTTCCAGAATACCATAGCCAATTTATGGTAGTAATTAGCCATAGTTTTAGGTACGGGCATCTTCTTAGACATGTTCATCAGGCCATGGATGTCCTCTATTGCTTTATAAGCTTCCTACAATATTAAAATATATATACATGATAGATATAGCCATGACTTAGCCAAGTTTTAATATTTAAGATTTATACATTTAATTTAGTCAATGTGTTATTTAAGAGCACAAATAAATCATAAAAAGTGAAAAGGCTAACAATTCCACGAGATAGCCAAGTATGGCTATTAGGAAAGCCTAAAAACAGGCGGTGAGATATCTCGATATAAACCAATAAACTAGAATATAACTGGCGAGGCATTCTTTTTCAAACATCTGACTGTTTAAAAAAATAGCCAAAATATGGCTAAGTGTTGATAAATTCAATCATTATTCGAAAAAAGAGCAACAATCGTCAACTTCTCGTGAAAATAATGAATACAGAAATGTGTAGCTGTTCTTCATAAATAATGGCTAAGCTGGCTAATTTTTAAAATATCATTAAGGGAACTTCAAAAATAAATCGCAATAATCGATTTTTCAAGAAAAAGGTATAACTTCACTAAACCACTGAAACTTGGCTAATTTAATACAATACTTCAAGTATTTCAGAAAACATAGCCAAATGTGGCACTCTTTTCAAATTAAATTTCAGATATATAAATTTAATAGAATTGCAACATTTTTTCGTATCATAGCCAAAAAGCTATTAAAAAAAACTATAATCTCGTAATGTGATTTTTTCAATAAATTAGCCAAACCGGGTTAATTAAGTAAAATGATTTAGAACGGCCGGAAACGATGCTCAGATTTTTTTTACGCTTTAAATTATACATAGCCAAAAAAGTGGCTATATTTCAGGCAAAGCAAAGAAATATTAAAAATATCGACTACAATAACTTATTTTAAAATAAAATGTCGAATTTTAATATTTTGGCTATTTTTCATGATATAGCCAAACTTGGCTAATTTTAAAAAATTGTAGACTACCGAGCATATTACGCTCAAAAAACGAAAATAATCACAAGATAGCCTGTTTTTAATAATACATAGCCAAACATGGCTAAATTTTAACATGCTTAAAGGAATATTAAAAGTGTTTGCTCTAATAGCTTACTTTTTAAGCAAAATTTTAGGTAGGCTAACTGATATATGAATAGATGAACATCTTTTCGTAAGATAGCCAAAAAACCACAAAATACAGAAATTGCGGCAATTTTCACGAAATATAGCCACATCGAAAGAAAATTTCAAAACGATTCAAATCAGCTGATTATCTTAATCGCAATATGAAGTATAAATCTCGTACCTAATGTGATTTTTAAAAAATTAGCCAAATCTGGTTAATTAAGTAAAATGATTTAGAACGACCGGAAAAAAATGGCTATATTTCAGGGAAAGCAAAAAAATATCGACTACAATGTCATTTTAAAATAAATAGAATTTTAATATTTTGGCTATTTTTCATGAGACATAGCCAAAGTTGGCTAATTTAAAAAGGTGGTGGACTACCAAGCACTATGTTACGCTCACGTTTTTTTTTTAAATACAAATTGAAGAAAATAATCGCAATATAGCCTGTTTTTAATAATACATAGCCAAATATGGCTAATTTTGAGCAAGATTAAAGGAATATTAAAAGTGTTTGCTTTAATAGGTTACTTTTTAAGCAAAATTTTGATTTTGAATATCTTGGCTATTTCTCATGAGACATAGCCAAACTTAGTTAATTTAAAAAGGCTGTGGACTACTAAGTACTGTTATGATCACGCATTTTAAAATATAAATTTAAGAAAATAATCACAAGTTAGCCTGTTTTTAATAACATAGCCAAAGACGGCTAACAAAAAATAATAACAAGTTAGTGATTTCGCTTACCTGCCACAATTCCATTTGTATAGCCGATTCTAATTGATACAACCTCGTTTCTAAATTCAACTGTTGGGTCTCCGGCTTGGCTATAGAAACGTTAGCCACTTGCGCGGGTAATTTGCAAATATCTTCTAAATGTTTTCGTAACTTATCGCATAATTTCCTAAACTCAGTTTTGCGGTTATATTTCAAGCAGAATTGGAAAGCCATGCGTGCGATATCGTGGTATAAAGTCTCGACGTGGGCGTTCGTCCGCAGCAACTCCAAACATTGGCAATAGGATTCCCAGAGGAATTTGACCCAGGGTGTTAGGATCGTACGATCCGAACGATCTTGAGCATCCTCGCCAGAAACAGCACTACGAATTTGAATAAAACATAGTGAATGTTGTTACGATTTAAAATATAAAATACGAACCTTAATAATATACTTTCCGGTGTTGCTACGTTATCGAGATCATCTATATCGACAACAGCTTGCGCGGACTGCTCTCTTGCATTTTCGGTTTTCTCCTCGGCCATCCGTAGATACCCACGTATAACGTTCTCGAGTGAACCAACATTCACCGATTGAAACATGTTCCGATACTGGAATAATCCCTCTTTCGCAATGTGAGATTTCTTCAATTCGACACACAGATCGAGATATTTGAACATGATCGGTTCCAGGACCGATTCGGACCAGTTGTACGCCCATTTCTTGTTCCTAAACACTTCCTGTAACGTATCTAACGCCCTGGCCGGTTTCCCGACGTCGATGAATTCTAAAAGATTAAATTGGAACGGTTTAAAGGCAACGTGGTCAACATTGGTGATTGCGAGAGCATATGCGTTAAGGGGGTTATGCTTACCGTTAGCGCGTTTTAACGCATTTTCAGGCCTCTGCCCGTAACGAGCCATCCTTTATGGTGTTTATCGACGATTTTATTCACATTTAATAACGTTTTTGTGGTTGATATCGAGCGATTTTTTAAAGAGATTGCGGTGGTTTGAGATACGTCAAGCAAATCTCTTGCCAGAATTGTAGGTGAAATGACAAGATGGCGGACGGAAATCGGAATATTTCTGGAGCAGCCCTTAAAAGATTTAATAATTTATATTTAATAAAATTAGAATTATTGATGAATAATAATTTATTATTAAATCATTTTAATTTTATTACGATTTAAAAGTAATATTTGTTAATTAGCAATTACAGGAATCTGCCACTTCTGAAACAAAACCGACTAATTTACCGACATTATCCGCTAGAACGATTCATTCATAGATGTCACTACGTTCCTTATTTATTTCAAGATGAGAATATGAGAAAGGAAATAATTAAACACAATAAATAATTTGACACCGAATGAGTTTATTTTTCAAATAAATTAATCAATATATACTAATAATTATAATAATAATTAACTATAGCATAATATTATATTACATTTATTTAATAGCCCACCTAAATATATCTTTTTGAATCAGTATTTCAGATACACGAGGTCTTTATTCTTCGTTTTCAACTTCTTTGGTTTTTATTTTTGTTTTCCACTAATGAAATAATCTAATGACGGCATTAAAAAGTGAAAAATTATCTTACAAAAGGCACTCTGACTGATAAAACAACAATCATCTTAAATCCATTTTTACCTATTTGAAGTAAAAAAATTATTATAGTCAGTATATAATATTTTATGTTTATATTAACTGTACAATGGTTTTTTTTTTTTTTAGTATGGATAATAATATTGTACAAAGTATTTCTACAAAAATCATCAGCGACTTTTCCCACACTTTTTTATTTTTTACTAAAACGCCGTTATCGTTGCAAAACATTAACAATTTTAAATATTTAGCCAACTTTTGAGAAATACATTTTGTACAAGAAAACATGCAATAACTTTATATAAAAGATCTTATACATGTCCGATATTAATACTTATATATTGTCCCGATATCCTACGTTATTGTTTTATGATAATTATCGTAATTTTATGAACCAAAATATAAAATTCAAATGAGATAATTCAACGCGCAATCACTCCTACTTACGACTTTAATAAATACGAAAAATTTTACCATTTTTCGAAAATTTTGACATTTTTGACATTGACATTGACAGTAACTACATACAACGTACAATGCCTGTCAAAAGTTTAGCACCACATAATAATGAGACAAAATTTACATTGATATTAGCCAATTTAATATTTAGAATATTTTTACAAAACTTTGGCTAAATTTAATAAAGCCAACTTCAGTAGGACAATTGCCATTTACGAAATATGGTTCAAAAAATTTTAATAGCTTCTATAAAACATAATAATATTGAAATAAAATGGTTAAATGCTAACTTTTTCATTAATAAAAGTAAATTATTAAACGACAGCGTTTAAGTTTTGAAAATGCATAGCCATAATTATGGCTAGATTTACATAACAGTACGGCTAAAAACAGGATTTATAACGATATATAATCTAGTAAAACGCCTAATTTAACAAAACTTGGCTAAAATAGTCAACTTTTGATTTGTGATTACAAAAACTCAATTTTTAATAAAAATGAATTATTAATCGGCAGCGTTTCAGTTTTCGAAAAGTATAGCCATAATCATGGCTAGATTTACGTAACAGTATGGCTAAAACAAGATTTAATAATGATTTTTATTAATAAAGTTTGAGGTAGTTGTACTACCAATTCATTATTAATCAAATCTAGTAGAACGCCTGTTTTAAGAAAACTTGGCTAAATATAGCCATATTTTGATTTGTGATTATAAAAACTCGAAAAGTATAGCTAGATTTATATAACGATATGGCTAAAAACATGATTAAATAGCGTTTTTTGTTAATAAAAGTTGGGGTGGTCGTACCAGCAATTCATTCTTAATAAAATCTGGTAAAACACCTGCTTTAACAAAACTTGGCTAAATATAGTGAATTTTTGATTTGTGATTATACAAATTTAATTTTTAACAAAAGCGAATTATTATTAATTAATATTGTTTACGTCTTCAAAAAGCATAGATATAATTATGGCTATATTTATGCAAAATGATGGCTAAAAGCATGATTTAATAGTATTTTTTCTTAATAAAACTTGGGGTGATTCTACCAGTAATTCGCCCCTAATCAAATATAGTAAAACGTTCTAACACAAACTTGGCTAAAAATAGCCAATTTTTGATTTGTGATTATAAAAACTAAATTTTTTATAAAAGTGAATTATTAATCGAGAGCGTTTAAGTTTTCGAAAAGTATAGCCATAATTATGGCTAGATTTATATATCAATATGGCTAAAAACATGATTAAATAACGTTTCTTTTTTGTTAATAAAAGTTGGGGTGGTGGTACCAGCAATTCATTTTTAATAAAATTTAGTAAAACGCTTCCTTTAAGAAAACTTGGCTAAAAATAGTCAATTTTTGATTTGTGATTATAAAACCCCATTTTTCTAATAAAAGTGAATTATTAATCGACAGCGTTTAAATTTTCGAAAGTATAGCCATAATTATGGCTAGATTTATATAACGTGGCTAAAAACATGATTAAATAGCGATTTTTATTAATAAAATTAGGGGTGGTCGTATCAGAAATTCATTATTGTTAAAATCTAGCAAAACGGCTGTTTTAACAAAACTTGGCTAAAAATAGCCAATTTTTGATTTGTGATTATAAAAGCTCAATTTTTAATAAAAGTGAATTATTAAACGACAGCGTTTAAGTTTTCGAAAAGTATAGCCATAATTATGGCTAGATTTATATAACAACGTGGCTAAAAACATAATTAAATAGCGTTTTTTTATTAATATAATTTGAGGTGGTTGTGCCAGCGATTCATTCTTAATAAAATCTAGTAAATCGCCTGTTTTAACAAAAATTGGCTAAAAATAGCCAACTTTTGATTTATGATTATAAATTATCAATTTTAATATAAAATAAATATTAAATTTGGAGCTGGCTAAGCAGATAATTGAAAATTAGGTGACTAACTTTATAAAAAATTTTTGAACAGTAAATTTTGGCTCACTCTGTATATATATATAATATATACTTTTTAAAACGATTGTGGTACAGTTTTTATGACAAACAGTGTATAAAAATAATATAAGAATTTTTATTTTAACCGAAAATGACAACACTGTATTCAAAATAAAATACATTTAATACATTAACATTAACAGTTTTATATACAGTACGCACCAAAAGTATTTGTACAAATATTAATACTTTTGGTACCTACTTACATAATATGGTTTCAATTAATCAACTTCAACTACATCTAAATTTGATTATTGTACAATTTTGCTGTATTGTCATTTATTTATAGGATTTTTTTGAAAATTTTTGACATTATAAAGTTATTATTAATCTAATAATGCCTGTCCTAGTTTTTTTTTTTGTGATTATGCGTTAATTGACTTAATATTGATGCAAATTTTATAATATAGTTAGTTTTATTGAACTGAATGAATATTATTGTTAAAATTTGTAACGTCTTACCAACTTTGTAACGTCAAAAATTTTCCCGAATCAAAAATAACGAGACAGTGAAATACTTAACATGTAAAATACGCGGAGTAAATGTATTTATTAAGATATGTATTCTTATTTAATGTTCTATATAGTATATTGTATGTAGATATCTAGAAAACACCTTAATATTATAAATATATTAGCGAGAAAAAAATAAATTCTTATTTAATATATATTTTGTTTTAATTATTGTCAGCACAAACAGCCTCATTTAATAAATAGTAATAGTTATTATCATTCATAATAAATGTATATATATTCAAGCAGAAAATAGCTCAACTATCAAACGTCATCTTGACGTCTACCTGTCAAAAATTTTCGATGTTTACATGTCAAATTTGTGAGGTTATGTTTAACTTTGAGCTATTGAGCTTATTTTTTTGGTTTTGGCTGAAAGATGTCGTAATATCTTTGTACATATATGTATATATATATAAGTACATGTAGTTTAATGATAAGAACTAGTAGATATATATATTTTTTAGTATTATTTAAATACTACGTTATATATTGTATATTTTACAAAATATCGAAAAAATTATTGTCGAATTTGTGCACATATTTTATTACTTTCATACATTAGTTTTAATCATTTTTTCTTTTGTTTTCATTTACTTAAACGTATATTATAATTTCTTTTATATATCATTATTATTGTCGACAAGTTACTTTATATTATTGACCACACGTCACAGTTAAAAATATCTTACATGTTATTACAATAATTGAATTAGGTTTAATTACTAATGTTTCCATCTGTTTTTTTTAAATATTATTTACATTAAGATTAGAGCACATACTGTGATATAACGCGCGTATTATATACGTATATGTGTTTAACCTTGAAATTTGTAAAGAAATAATGGGGATATTTAAGAAGATAACCTTTAAAATTAATAAATTATTAAAAGATGATATATCTCGAAAACTAAGCGTTTCCGGACATGTGTTTATAGGACATTTTTTTCATATTTTGATCTAAGGAATTCGACGCTAAAGTTTCGTTTACTAATATGGAAACACCCTGTATATATGTGTATACAAGGTGATATCGGAGTAATGATCGAAAATTTAAATTCGGATTCTTTAGGTTAAAATATAAAAAAAAGTTCTTAAAAATTTTTCTCGGAAACACTTCGTTTCCGAGATACAGGGTGTTAAAGTTTCTTTTTTTTATTAAAAATAATTTTTAATTAAATAAATATACCGAATGTGTTTTGTGTGAAAAATTTCACCGATTTACTCTGTCAGTACGCCCCTGAAAGTTCTGAATTAGAGTTATTTTCGTCAAGAAACGAGACACGTATAAAAATAAAAAAACAAAGAGAGAGAAGCATATTTTATTTAATATATCCACTTTGGAAAAATTTAGAAGAATGAAATTTGGTGGATAACCGATGCTAATAAAATGGCAGTTTTTGAGTATTTTGTTACCCTAAAATGTAATCACAAGGGGCTGAAAAAAAAACAACCCCTATAATATTTTGCATCACAACTTTTTAATGCGCCTATATTTTCCTATTTAAAAAATTGATTTAAAAATCTGCAACTTTTTTATGTCTTGACTTTGTTAGTTTGATCACAAAAAAATAAAATACTGCTCAGACTCTTTTCCCATAAATTCACAAAGAGGTTATTATTTATTTAAAAAAAACTCAAGTAAGCTGCGCTGTCAAATGAAGTCATATGACAAATAGTTTTATTGTTTCATTCTTCAAAATTTTTCCAAAGTGGATAAATTAAATAAAAACAAATTTTTTTACCTAATTTTAAAGGGCTGTAACTTGGAAGGAAAAGGGTGTTGAACAAAAAGTTATATGAAAGACCCCCTCTTAATTTTTGCGAAAAAATCATCCTTTAAAATCTCTAGTATCAATTCAGAAACACCCTGTATAAATAAAACTTTTCAAATGAAAGCTCCATATAATAAATTCAGTAGAACTATTGACATTAATATATCAATAAATTGCAAAAATATCATTGAGATCTGCCAATTTTTTTTTTCAAAAACTTTAACACCCTGTATCTCGAAAACGAAGCGTTTCGGGACATATGTTTACGAGACAATTTTTTCATATTTTGATCTAAGGAATTCGACGCTAAAGTTTCGTTTACTAATATGGAAACACCCTGTATATATGTGTATACAAGGTGATATCGGAGTAATGATCGAAAATTTAAATTCGGATTCTTTAGGTCAAAATATAAATAAAAGTTCTTAAAAATTTTTCTCGGAAACACTTCGTTTCCGAGATACAGGGTGTTAAAGTTTCTTTTTTTTATTAAAAATAATTTTTAATTAAATAAATATACCGAATGTGTTTTGTGTGAAAAATTTAACCGATTTACTCTGTCAGTACGCCCCTGAAAGTTCTGAATTAGAGTCATTTTCGTCAAGAAACGAGACACGTATAAAAATAAAAAAACAAAGAGAGAGAAGCATATTTTATTTAATATATCCACTTTGGAAAAATTTAGAAGAATGAAATTTGGTGGATAACTGATGCTAATAAAATGGCAGTTTTTGAGTATTTTGTTACCCTAAAATGTAATCACAAGGGGTTGAAAAAAAACAACCCCTATAATATTTTGCGTCGCAACTTTTTAATGCGCCTATATTTTCCTATTTAAAAATCTGCAACTTTTTTATGTCTTGACTTTGTTAGTTTGATCACAAAAAAATAAAATACTGCTCAGACTCTTTTCCCATAAATTCACAAAGAGGTTATTATTTATTAAAAAAAAACTCAAGTAAGCTGCGCTGTCAAATGAAGTCATATGACAAATAGTTTTATTGTTTCATTCTTCAAAATTTTTCCAAAGTGGATAAATGAAATAAAAACAAATTTTTTTACCTAATTTTAAAGGGCTGTAACTTGGAAGGAAAAGGGTGTTGAACAAAAAGTTATATGAAAGACCCCCCTTAATTTTTGCTAAAGAATCATCCTTTAAAATCTTTCGTATCAATTCAGAAACACCCTGTATAAATAAAACTGTTCAAATGAAAGCGCCATATAATAGATTCAGTAGATATTTTTAGGACGATCAGTAGCGTTGACTCTAACTATAATATGTCTAAGAGATATACTATTGACATTAATATATCAATAAATTGCAAAAATATCATTGAGATCTGCCAATTTTTTTTTCAAAAACTTTAACACCCTGTATCTCGAAACCGAAGCGTTTCCGGACATATGTTTACGAGACAATTTTTTCATATTTTGATCTAAGGAATTCGACGCTAAAGTTTCGTTTACTAATATGGAAACACCCTGTATATATGTGTATACAAGGTGATATCGGAGTAATGATCGAAAATTTAAATTCGGATTCCTTAGGTTAAAATATAAAAAAAAGTTCTTAAAAATTTTTCTCGGAAACACTTCGTTTCCGAGATACAGGGTGTTAAAGTTTCTTTTTTTTATTAAAAATAATTTTTAATTAAATAAATATACCGAATATGTTTTATGTGAAAAATTTAACGGATTTGCTCTGTCAGTACGCCCCTGAAAGTTCTGAATTAGAGTCATTTTCGTCAAGAAACGAGACACGTATAAAAATAAAAAAAAACAAAGAGAGAGAAGCATATTTTATTTAATATATCCACTTTGGAAAAATTTAGACGAATGAAATTTGGTGGATAACTGATGCTAATAAACTGGCAGTTTTTGAGTATTTTTGTTACCCTAAAATGTAATCACAAGGGGCTGAAAAAAAAACAACCCCTATAATATTTTGCATCACAACTTTTTAATGCGCCTATATTTTCCTATTTAAAAAATTGATTTAAAAATCTGCAACTTTTTTATGTCTTGACTTTGTTAGTTTGATCACAAAAAAATAAAATACTGCTCAGACTCTTTTCCCATAAATTCACAAAGAGGTTATTATTTATTTAAAAAAAACTCAAGTAAGCTGCGCTATCAAATGAAGTCATATGACAAATAGTTTTATTGTTTCGTTCTTCAAAATTTTTCCAAAGTGGATAAATTAAATAAAAACTATTTTTTTTACCTAATTTTAAAGGGCTGTAACTTGGAAGGAAAAGGGTGTTGAACAAAAAGTTATATGAAAGAATCATCCTTTGAAATCTTTCGTATCAATTCAGAAACACCCTGTATAAATAAAACTTTTCAAATGAAAGCGCCATATAATAAATTCAGTAGAACTATTGACATTAATATATCAATAAATTGCAAAAATATCATTGAGATCTGCCAATTTTTTTTCCCAAAAACTTTAACACCCTGTATCTCGAAAACGAAGCGTTTCCGGACATATGTTTATTAGTCAATTTTTTCTTATTTTGACCCAAGGAATTCAACATTTAAATTTCGTCCATTATCATGGAGACACCTTGTATATATGTGTATACAGGGTGTTTTCGGTGTAATAAACGAAAATTTAAATTCAGACTCCTTGTGTCGGAATATAAAAAAAAGTACTTAAAATTTTTTTTCGGAAACGCTTCGTTTGCGAGATACGGAGTGTTAAAGTTTGTAAAAAATCGTTTTCGCAGATTTCAATTGCGATTTTACATTTTGACGAACGAATTTAAGTAATGGTAGTAAAATCAGAAATATCCCCATCATGTACGTAGATCACCACGATAAAACATCAACGATTTACATAAAAAAAATTGATATATATATTGTAAATATATATCAAAAGAACGTCCTCCAATTCATATAATATATAATATATATGTATAGAACATTTTTTTATTGATATGGACGATGGGAAGTAAAATATATTATATTATTATTATTGTCTCTTGTCTCACAGAATGTCATCAGTCAATATTTATACTATATAAATTGATATTATTATCATTATTATTGTCGTTTTTGACTTCAGAAGTAGATATATAACTTATAATATTTGTATAATGTTGCTTATAGTTATTATTATCTCTTTTTAATTTTGTTGAGAAAAGAGAAATAGAATCTCCTTAGGTACGATGATAAAAACGTTAGAGAATCCTGCAACGTGTCAATTGCGTTGGAATCCAGATAGCCAAAATAGCGATGGCTATGAGCAACGAGGCGTAAGGTATGAATTTTTTCGCCGAGTTTGCGTCCACAACGTTGATCTTCCAACCTAAGTTTCTATGTATATAACACTGGAAATAAACACGTTTAAAATCAGATCAAAATCAATTATATTCCATGGCTGTCTATACCTGATAATACAGAGTATTCGGAGCATCCATCGGTACCGTCCAATTCAAATGAGCGACATCCCCGTCTTCGCATAAAAGCTTCAACGTTTTAAAATAATCCTCGAACGTATCGGATTGATCTACGAGATCTATAGTCACGTGACTATATTCGCAATATCTACCGGCTGCCGTCGGGTAAGGATAACCGTTATGATCGAAGGCTACGCCAGCGTAGATCCTCTCTTTAACCTGTTCGGACGGGGTCTTCTGACCGTAACCGCCCTCCGACGAATCGGTGACGTATAACGGGTGATACCTCGGCGTGTTCGTCTTATCGTTCCCACCTTCCACGATAAACACGTACGTTTGTCCTCTTACCACTGTTATCTCCGGTATCAGGAGGTCGTTGATGTACCAGGAGATACCCCAAGATGGTTGACCGGTGATCGCTGAGTAACCTTTCTTACCACCGGTTGGGCCAATTTTCGCGTGAAGTATGTGGATGCCTAAAATATATATAATCAGCATAAATTAAATATATTTTAACATTTTGACAGCTGTCACAAGTTATTTTCGCAATTTTAAAGCGCTCGAAAACAGTTTGATACTTATAAACGTCAAATTTGACAGCTGTCACCTATATGTTATCAAAATTTGGCGTCCTCCACGATATGACAACTGTCAGAGATTACAACTGTCACAATAATACGTACATACCTTGAATTGTCATAGCCTGAAACGCCTTCGTCGTATTCTCATCGAGCAAATCGTACAGATTAACTGGACAGCCGTCCTCGTACGTCCTGCTGAAATCGATCTTCTCATCGTCCATCGTTTTGTCGTCGTTACCGTGAGCGTTAGCCTCGCGTTTCGTATTCAACGGTCCTATAGCGGCTATAACGCTGACGTCGCCTCTCCTAGGTATGGCCCTGTCGTTGACCGCCTCGTTCGTCTGCAACGGTCGCAGGAACGTGATCGAGGTGACACCTTCGAAACGTTTCCCGGTAACGAAAGTGACGTCGTTCCTGCCGCCGATAACCTCGTCGGGACACACGCCTTGTTTACCGTCGCATTGGGCCGTCGTCGACATGTAATAATCGACGGCGTTAAAGGAATCGGTTAGGGAATCGTAGAATACGACGGTAACGTCGCCACCGACCTAAATTAGAATTAGATCAAAGCTGTTGATGTTTAATTGTAATGTCATAAGATTTGAAATTTTAGATATTTGGTCTTTTTGACGTTGGCTACCCTGATTTTTAATTTGACATTTAAAAAATGTCAAAATGACAAGTAAATCTAAATATATTCACTTCAAACTCTGTTGCATTTGATAATGTATGCCTATTTATTGTTAATTTAGTATTAATAACCTATCCCTTTTATTGCAGTTAATTGACAATTAAAAGTTAACATATCTAATTAGGAAATGTAATTTATTTGCAGTTGGCAGCAATCGATGTCAAATTTGACGTTTAAATGTGAAATCGTAATAGAGTTTTGACATTTAAACGTCAAACGCGACCAATTCTGACAGTTAAACGTCTAATACGCGCAAGTTTGACATTCAAACGTCAAATAGGCACAAATTTGAGGTTGGCTATACTGATTTTTAATTTGACGTTTTGAAAATTTGAAAATGACAGGCGAATCATAGCTATTGGCACTCCATTGTACCTACCGCTGGACCGTTTACCCCTCCTAATTAGGAAATTTAATTCAAGAATGAATGCTCACAAAGTCTTATGACACCTGCATTTGAAAATTGACATGTTTGATGCGCAAACTTTGGAAACTTTAATCTTTTTGAGGTTGGCTACCCTGATTTTTAATTTGACATTTAAAAAATATCAAAATGACAAGTACATCTGAAAATATTCACTTCAAACTCTGTTGTATTTAACAATTTATGTCTATTTATTGTTAATTTAGTATTAATAAAACCTCAACCGCATAAAATTTATGCTTTCTACAATTTTTTTAACCTATATCTCTTTATTGCAGTTCATTGACATTTAAAAGTTAACATATCTAATTAGGAAATTTAATTTATTTGCAGTTGGCAGCAATGTACGTCAAATTTGACGTTCAAATGTGAAATAGTAAAGAGTTTTGACGTTTAAACGTCAAACGCGACCAATTTCGACAGTTAAACGTCTAAAACGAGCAAGTTTGACATTCAAACGTCAAATAGGCACAAATTTGACATTTAAATATTATTAATTTAATAAACATTGACATAAAATGCCTTTAGATCTTTTCGGATGACACGAATTTGATACTTTCTACAATTTTTCATAACTGAACGTCATTTAAAATGACAGATCAGAGAACCAACATTGAATAATGAAAATTTACTAGGAGAAAAAAAGCATTTTAATAAAAACATTTTTACTATTTTTGTATTCATCCTCATTAAAGTTTATACTTTCTACATTTTTTTTAACTTATCCTTTTATTAGAGTTGATTGACATTTAAAAGTTAACATATTTAATTAGGAAATTTAATTTATTTGCCGTTGACAGCAATGTACGTCAAATTTGACGTTTAAATGTGAAATAATAAAAAGTTTTGACGTTTAAACGTCAAACGCGAGCAATTTTGACAGTTAAACGCCTAAAACGAGCAAGTTTGACATTCAAACGTCAAATAGGCACAAATTTGACATTTAAATATTAAATGCATGTACTTGAGAATCTCTCTCTCGCTTACGAAGTCATCAATATTGACATAAAATGCCTTTAGATCTTTTCTACAATTTTGGATACCTAAACGTCATTTAAAATGACAGAATGAGAGAAAAAAAGCATTTTAATAAACAGCTTTTTTTACCATTTTCGTAAAATGAAGATCCCCCGACAAGCCAGACGCAGCGTATTCGTCCTTGTTAAAGTTTATTCTTTCTACAATTTTTTTTATCCTATCCTTTTATTGCAGTTCATTGACATTTAAAAGTTAACATGTCTAATTAGGAAATTTTATTTATTTGCAGTTGACAGCAATGTACGTCAAATTTGACGTTTAAATGTGAAATAGTAATAGAGTTTTGACGTTTAAACGTCTAAAACGAGCAAGTTTGACTTCAAACGCTAAATAGGCACAAATTTGACATTTAAATATTAAATGCATATAGTTGAGAATCCCTTTCTCGCTTACGAAGTCATCAACATTGATATAAAATGCCTTTAGATCTTTTCGGATGATATGAATTTGATACTTTGTACAATTTTTCATAATTAAACGTCATTTAAAATGACAGATCGGAAAACCAACATTGAATAATGAAAAGTTACTATTAGGAGAAGTTGCTTGACATTTAAAAGTAAACATATCTAATTAGTGTGTTAATTAATGTGAAATAGTAATAGAGTTTTGACATTTAAATGTCTAAAACGAGCAAGTTTGACATTCAAGCGTCAAATAGGCACAAATTTGACGTTGGCTATACTGATTTTTAATTTGACGTTTTGAAAATTTGAAAATGACAGGTGAATCATAGCTATTGGCACTTCGTTGTACCAACCACTGGACCGTTTACCCCTCCTAATTAGGAAATTTAATCCAAAAATGAACGCTCACAAAGTCTTATGACATCTGGGGGGTTATTCTCGAAACAGTGGAAAAATAGCACTCCCAGGGAGTAACTTTCACTGCTCACTCCTCGTTACTACTTGTTACGAAAAAGTGAGAAAGTCAACTCCAGAATAGGAACTATTGAAATTGTAGGAATTTTTTGACAATTCGCTTGAAATTTCCATTCCCTCAGATTCGAGAATAACCCCCCTGTATTTGAAAATTGACGTTTGATGTGCAAACTTTAGAAATTTTAATCTTTCTGACGTTGGCTACCCCGATCTTCAACTTGACATTTAAAAAATTTCAAAATGACAGGTAAATCCGAATATATTCACTTGAAACTCTGTTGTATTTAGCAATTTATGCTTATTTATTGTTAATTTAGTATTAATAAAACCTCAACCGCATACTTTTGAATAAATAGTTTTTTACCATTTTTGTATTCATCCTCGTTAAAGTTTATTCTTTCTATATATTTTTTAACCTATCCCTTTAATTGACATTTAAAAGTTAACATATCTAATTAGGGAATTTAATTTATTTGCAGTTGGCAGCAATGTATGCCATCTTGACGTTTAAATGTGAAATAGTAAATAGTTTTGCCATTTAAACGTCAAACGAGAGCAGTTTTGACAGTTAAACGTCTAAAACGAGCAAGTTTGGCATTCAAACGTCAAATAGGCACAAATTTGATATTTAAATATCAAATGCATATATTTTAGAATCTCTCTCTCACTTACAAAGTCATCAATAAAATGCCGTTTAACCTATCCCTTTATTGCAGTTGATTGACATTTAAAAGTTAACAAACATATCTAATTAGGAAATTTAATTTATTTGCAGTTGGCAGCAATGTATGTCAAACTTGACGTTTAAATGTGAAATAGTAATAGAGATTTGACGTTTAAACGTCAAACGAGAGCAATGTTGACAGTTAAACGTCTAAAACGAGCAATTTTGACATTCAAACGACAAATAGGCACAAATTTAACATTTAAATATTAAATGCATATACTTCAGAATCTCTCTCGCTTACCAAGTCATCAATATTGACATAAAATGCATTTAGATCTTTTCGGCATAACATACCATTCATCGTTCATACTTTCTACAGTTTTTGATACCTAAACGTCATTTAAAATGACAGACAATTTAGCCTTATTTATTGTCAATTTACTTATCCCTTTATTGAAGTTAATTGACATTTAAAAGTTAACGTACCTAATTAGGAAATTTAATATATTTGCAGTTGACAGCAATGTACGTCAAATTTGACGTTTAAATGTGAAATAATAAAAAGTTTTGACGTTTAAACGTCAAACGCGAGCAATTTTGACAGTTAAACGCCTAAAACGAGCAAGTTTGACATTCAAACGTCAAATAGGCACAAATTTAACATTTAAATATTAAATGCATGTACTTCAGAATCTCTCTCTCGCTTACGAAGTCATCAATATTGACATAAAATGTCTTTAGATCTTTTCTGCAATTTTGGATACCTAAACGTCATTTAAAATGACAGAATAAGAGAAAAAATTCATTTTAATAAACAGTTTTTTTTACCATTTTCGTAAAATGAAGATCCCCCGACAAGCCAGACGCAGCGTATTCGTCCTTGTTAAAGTTTATTCTTTCTACAATTTTTTTAACCTATATCTCTTTATTGCAGTTCATTGCCATTTAAAAGTTAACATGTCTAATTAGGAAATTTAATTTATTTGCAGTTGGCAGCAATGTACGTCAAATTTGACGTTTAAATGTGAAATAGTAAGAGTCTTGACATTTAAACGTCTAAAACGAGCAAGTTTGACATTCAAACGTCAAATAGGCACAAATTTGACATTTAAATATTAAATGCATATAGTTGAGAATCCCTTTCTCGCTTACGAAGTCATCAACATTGATATAAAATGCCTTTAGATCTTTTCGGATGGTATGAATTTGATACTTTGTACAATTTTTCATAATTAAACGTCATTTAAAATGACAAATCGGAAAACCAACATTGAATAATGAAAAGTTACTGTTAGGGGAAAAGAAAGCATTTTAATGAATAGTTTCTTACCATTTTTGTAAAATGAGGATCTCCCGACAATCCAAACGCAGCGTATTCATCCTCGTTAATTCGGGCATCTAAAGTAACCTTGATCTTATCCCCGACTAGTTCCCAACGCACTTGTAAACGTTTGTTCAAAAATTGACGACAATTGGAGGCCGGTCTCGAAGGGCCAAGCGTGGACATTGTCTTGAATGTCATGAAAAACAAAATAATTACAAAAAAAATGAGCACATAATGCCTAGGATTGTGTGTTTTACCCCGTTTTAGGGTAGGTTTATTTGTGTGCTACTTACTGGATTATACCACCACGGGGGCTTGAAATATAACCGAGATTATTCCGATTAAATTTTTGTTTCCTTAAGTTGGTAAAATTAAACTTACCGATATTTTAGTTTGGTTCAAAGCGGGTGGTACATCGAGATCTTTAGGTATCATAACGTGGCCGAAATTTTGGGTGTACCTAATACACCAAACGCACAACCAATCGATATCGTAGACCGTTAAGGAACCGGGTAATTGTATCTCGATATCTTCACCCTGATACCCTCTTAACGGTTCCAAAGACCTCACCTCGTTCGGGACCTTGATACCGAGCCTGTGAGGTTCGCTGCCGTTCCCGACCCAAAAATAAGCCGCTGGGCCGGCACCATCGTAATGGAGGTTCGGAATATAGAAAGTTTTGGCGTCCAAGATGCTTATGTTGTCCGATCTGAGACCGTGAGCTAATCTCTTGAATTCCGGCAGTATCCTGATTTTGGGGACGTCTATGCCTTGCGGGACGAGGACTTCCCCGAAATTGATCTAGAAATATCATGTTATTTGGTATCAATCATAGCTGTCATTATGACAGATTTCGTTAAACGTCAAAAATTAAGGTAGGTAACCATTTTGTTAGTGTGCGTGTGTATGTGTGTCGGCCGTCGTTTTCCAGGGAGTACGCGACGTTGCGCAGGTCAATACCCGGACTCGTACCCGGAGTCTGGAGTCCGGAACGCTCCGGGGCCAACCCCCTGCACTGCCCCCGGAGATGCGCGCACACAGGTTGCCATGTCGGGTCGTATTCTAACGGTTGTGCGAGCGTTCACCATCATCCCCTCACCGCCTCCCTCCCCTCCCCCCTCACTCCACCCCGCCCACCTAAGTTAAAACCGTAAAATCATACATCTTCGGCGTTTATACAGATGCGAGGTGGGGGGAGTGGGAGGGGGGAGTGTAAGGGATGTTACCGTCGAATATTCGTGTAAGGGTTGGATGGTGGTTCGTTTATGCAGAACATGTATGGGAAATTTGATGTAATAATCTATAGTTCTGGATTAAGGTTGGTACAGAATGTGCTTTAAAAGATCCAACCTTGCCTGAACGGTTCATATTTGTTTATTAATTAGTAGACTTTAGCTCGAAATTATAGAACTTTATGGACAGATGAAAATATTTTCATTAAAAAAAAAAAAAAATTCGCTTTTCCACCCCCCACCTAACGTTATTTTGATTAAGTTAGAGATTTGAACCATAATATTGCAAGCTTAAACCGTTTCTGTTAGGTATGATATCGTTTTTGACGTTTTATGCGGTCTAAATGTCAATGTCAAAATCAACTCAAACCCTCAAAAGCGGTCAAAAGAACCGTCCTTCTCATTTATTTATTTTTCTTTTCTTTTGTATTATAAAGAGATTCTCGATCTGTCACACAGATTATCAATCATTTCTGCTAAATTGACATTGACAGATAGTATTATAACCTCTAAAAATAAACTAAAAACAAATGTCAAAATGATTTAAAGTTTGGGCAGATATAATTTTTTTTTAGCATAATTTACATCTCTTGCATCACAAAACCGTCGTACTGCGGTTTTTAAACGAAATAATGACGTCTTTTGGATGTCATAACATATTTTCTTGATTAACGAAATTTGAAAGCTCACGAGTTCAAGTTAGATAACAGCAATGTTTCGATTTTATAATTTATTTTCAATTTAATAAGATGCCACCCCCTCCCCACTCCACTAATGTTGTTTTGATTAAATTAGAGATTTGAAGCGTAACTATGGTAACGGTTAAACAACGGTAGTCGTATTGCAAGCTTAAACCGTTTCTGTTAGGTATGATATCGTTTTTTGACGTTTTACGTGGGTCATGGGCGTGTATGACTGAGAACTCTGCTAAATGTCAATGTCAAATAAGTGTCAAAATCAACTAAAATGCTCAAAAAAAGCGTCATAAAAGAACTGTCATAGAAATTATCAATCATTTTGTCATATTGACATTGACAGATAGTATTATAACCTCTAATAAAACTAAACCAAAAATCAAACGTCAAAATGATGTTTTATTTTGTTGTTGCCCGATTTGTAGTGTATCCGACCCCCACCCCCTCCCTAAAGTTTGGGCAGATATAATTTTTCTCGCATAATTTGCATGCGGGTTTTAAACGAAATAATGACGTCTTTTGGACGTTGTTACGTATATAGGAAGCAGTAATGTTCCGATTTTATAATTTATTTTCAATTTAGTAAGATGTCGTCAGTTTTCAGACAAAATAGTGTCGTTTTTTTGACGTTATAAACACATTTAGGTCTCGGTGATAGTATAGAGCTCTCTTTCTTCTCATAAAGCGTTAGCTCACGTAACCATTACGATATAAACACGTTTTTTTTCAGTTTCTATACGAAATAATGACGTCTTTTGGATGTCATAACATATTGAACATATCAAATGATATATTTTTTTTGTTGGTCGATTTGTAGCGTGTCCGACCCTCGCCCACCCCCCTTTAAATTTCGTGCAGATATAATTTTTTCTCTCAAAATTTGCATGATGCATCTCTTACATCTCAAAACGTCTTTACTGCGGTTTTTAAACGAAATAATGACGTCTTTTGGACGTTATTACGTATTTTGTTGATTTTCTAAATTTAGAAAGTTACGAGTTCAAGTTATAAAACAGTGAATGTTCCGATTTTATAATTTATTTTCAATTTAGTACGATGCCGTCAGTTTTTAGATGAAATAGTGTCGTTTTTTTGACGTTATAAACACATTTAGATCTCACTGATAGTATAGAGCTCTCTTTCTTCATAAAGCGTTAGCTCACGTAATCATTACGATATAAACACGCCTTTTTTCAGTTTCTAGACGAAATAATGACGTCTTCTGGATGTCATAACATATTTTATTGACTTACGAAATTTAAAAGTCTAATATTCAAGTTAGAAAACAATAATGTTCTGATTTTATAATTTATTTTCAATTTAGTAAGATATCGTCAGTTTTTAGACGAAATAATGTCGCTTTTTTGACGTTATAAACACATTTAGATCTCGGTGATAGTATACAGCTCTCTTTCTTCATAAAACGTTAGCTCACGTAATCATTACGATATAAACACGCCTTTTTTCAGTTTCTAGACGAAATAATGACGTCTTTTGGATGTCATAACATATTTTATTGATTTAAGAAATTTAAAAGTCTATTCAAGTTAGAAAACAATAATGATCCAATTTTATAATTTAATTTCAATTTAATAAGATGACGTCAGCTTTTAGACGAAATAATGTCGCTTTTTTGACGTTATAAACACATTTAGGTCTCGGTGATAGTATATAGCTCTCTTTTTTTCCATAAAGTGTTAGCTCACGTAACCATTACGATATAAACAAGTTTTTTTTCAGTTTCTAGACGAAATAATGACGTCTTTTGGATGTCATAACATATTTAACATATCAAATGATATTTTTTTTGTTGGACGATTTGTAGCGTGTCCGACCCTCGCCCACCCTCCTTTAAATATCGGGCAGATATAATTTTTTTCTCTCGTAATTTGCATGATGCATCTCTTACATCTCAAAACGTCTTTACTGCGGTTTTTAAACGAAATAATGACGTCTTTTGGACGTTATTACGTATTTAGTTGATTTTCTAAATTTAGAAAGTTACGAGTTCAAGTTATAAAACAGTGAATGTTCCGATTTTATAATTTATTTTCAATTTAGTACGATGCCGTCAATTTTTAGACGAAATAGTGTCGTTTTTTTGACGTTATAAACACATTTAGATCTCACTGATAGTATAGAGCTCTCTTTCTTCATAAAGCGTTAGCTCACGTAATCATTACGATATAAACACGCCTTTTTTCAGTTTCTAGACGAAATAATGACGTCTTCTGGATGTCATAATATATTTTATTGATTTACGAAATTTAAAAGTCTAATATTCAAGTTAGAAAACAATAATGTTCCGATTTTATAATTTAATTTCAATTTAATAAGATGACGTCAGCTTTTAGACGAAATAATGTCGCTTTTTTGACGTTATAAACACATTTAGATCTCGCTGATAGTATACAGCTCTCTTTCTTCATAAAGCGTTAGCTCACGTAATCATTACGATATAAACACGCCTTTTTTCAGTTTCTAGACGAAATAATGACGTCTTCTGGATGTCATAACATATTTTATTGACTTAAGAAATTTAAAAGTCTAATATTCAAGTTAAAAAACAATAATGTTCTGATTTTATAATTTATTTTCAATTTAGTAAGATATCGTCAGTTTTTAGACGAAATAATGTCGCTTTTTTGACGTTATAAACACATTTAGATCTCGGTGATAGTATACAGCTCTCTTTCTTCATAAAACGTTAGCTCACGTAATCATTACGATATAAACACGCCTTTTTTCAGTTTCTAGACGAAATAATGACGTCTTTTGGATGTCATAACATATTTTATTGATTTAAGAAATTTAAAAGTCTATTCAAGTTAGAAAACAATAATGATCCAATTTTATAATTTAATTTCAATTTAATAAGATGACGTCAGCTTTTAGACGAAATAATGTCGCTTTTTTTGACGTTATAAACACATTTAGATCTCGGTGATAGTATACAGCTCTGTTTCTTCATAAAGCGTTAGCTCACGTAATCATTACGATATAAACACGCCTTTTTTCAATTTCTAGACGAAATAATGACGTCTTTAGGATGTCATAACATATTTTATTGATTTACGAAATTTAAAAGTCTAATATTCAAGTTAGAAAACAATAATGATCCAATTTTATAATTTAATTTCAATTTAATAAGATGACGTCAGCTTTTAGACGAAATAATGTCGCTTTTTTTGACGTTATAAACACATTTAGATCTCGGTGATAGTATACAGCGCTCTTTCTTCATAAAGCGTTAGCTTACGTAATCATTACGATATAAACACGCCTTTTTTCAATTTCTAGACGAAATAATGACGTCTTTAGGATGTCATAACATATTTTATTGATTTACGAAATTTAAAAGTCTAATATTCAAGTTAGAAAACAATAATGTTCCGATTTTATAATTTAATTTCAATTAAATAAGATGTCGTCAGTTTTTAAACGAAATAATGTCGCTTTTTTGACGTTATAAACACATTTAGATCTCGGTGACAGTATACAGCTCTCTTTCTTCATAAAACGTTAGCTCACGTAATCATTACGATATAAACACGCCTTTTTTCAGTTTCTAGACGAAATAATGACGTCTTCTGGATGTCATAACATATTTTATTGATTTACGAAATTTAAAAGTCTATTCAAGTTAGAAAACAATAATGTTCCGATTTTATAATTTAATTTCAATTAAATAAGATGCCGTCAGCTTTTAGACGAAATAATGTCGCCTTTTTGACGTTATAAACACATTTACTTTAGGTTTCTAAAATTATAGTATAAAGACGCCTTTTTCTCAGTGTTGGACGAAATAAAGACCTCTTTATGACATTTTTGCGTGATTGCGTGGAATTTACGTCGAAATTACGTCATTCGATACGTCTATTACATGTTTAAAGCTTTCAATGACGTCGGGGATGAGCAAATAACGACGTGATAGCGTCTTTAGTTCGATATATTTTTCTTAACACAACTTTAGTGAACGTGATACATATTAAAGACAGTTTTAATATCTAAGATCAGCGTCTATTTGTGATTGGCAAACCCTTTTAGGCAGTTTCCGTGTACAGGATCCGATTTGAATTTAAATATTCGAATTCCTCGCTTCGTCTCACTCTCTTTGCCTCTGTTTCTTCCATTAACGTAACAAATCGTCTGCGTAGAGAGAAAATCTAAAGTTATATAACGGGTGATGTACGAAAAAGAGAAAGCAATAGAAAGCTCGCCGTACTGGAACGTATCGGGAATAACTTAATAAGGTCTTTTGAGCGTAGGTACCCGGTTGGAACCGAAACGGCTATCCCCCCATCTCACTCCCCTTACCCCCCGAAACGAAAACTTCCCTTCAACAAACGGACAAATCTGCGCGCCCCACGCTCTCGCGATTTCGTCCCCCTTTTGCCGTTGATGTCGTAGACAAGCATGACGAAGAATGACACTTGGCATTGTGAATACTCGGTTCCTGTTTTACGTCTTTGTTTTTCGACGGGATTCTAATTTGTCCTAAGTGTTCGGTAGTCGGTAGCTATTACGTCGTTTGAAGCGAAAGAGTAAGTACTGGTGCTGTTACCCCTTAACGTCGTTACTTAGACGATGTCGTTAACGTTTTGTTTTTATTTTATTTTTTTTTCTCTTTCGATATCTAGACCTCCTTGATTTTGTACAAAAAATTGTAACCTAAAACGAAGAAGAAGGAGAAAAAAGCGAAACACAATTTTTGCTCGAAACTTAAACCTTTTGATTAATCTAGTCACCCTATTTCCCCTGTTTTGTGCGTCACGCTAAAATGATTCCATTTAAACTACACCCTAGTAAATCAAGTCCGGAGAGTCACACACACAGCAGGAATATTTATGGACGATTGGGTAAATGTAAAAACGTAGTATTGTATGTATACGGCGGATATATACGCCTTTCTCTCTTTTCCTATTCGTTTTTTTTTCGTCTCGCGTCCCGTTTTATGCTCTACTACCATAGCTGACCGTTTTAGATTTGGATTTAGAGTTATTCCCCCTGTTTAAAAGCGCTTATTTTTCGAAATATTCCTCATATTTCATTGATAAATTTCCTTATTTGGGAAATGAACGGGACAGAAGCGCGATTTTTTTACATATTTCGCTTAAAAATATTACATTCTCATTTACAATAAATCTTAAAGGTAGTTTAAACATAAATATTGCAATATACGAGATCCAGGGCGTTCCATGAGCAAGTAACTCACTATACTTGCATTTTCTTTAATGGAACACCCTATATATTATCGACTTTTTAGATTCCTTACGTTGTTATCTACAATAAAGCTATAACCAATTACTAGTCTAGAGTTGATAGTTTTCGAGATATTTCGAATTAATTTCCGAAAATGCTACCCAGTTTGAACATGTTTCGTCTAATTTAGTTTGTAGCGGTCACAAAATTGAATTTATTTCAAATATAGTTAGTGCTTCATATATAAGGCCTGTCGTTGCAAAAATTCAGATTATTTAGAACTATACAGGGCGTTCCGTAAGCAGGTAACGAACCAAAATTTCGTTTTATTAAACGGAACACCCTATATATTATCAACTTTTTAGATTCCTTACGTTGTTATCTACAATAAAGCTATAACCAATTACTAGTCTAGAGTTGATAGTTTTCGAGATATTTCGAATTAATTTCCGAAAATGCTACCCAGTTTGAACATGTTTCGTCTAATTTAGTTTGTAGCGGTCACAAAATTGAATTTATTTCAAATATAGTTAGTGCTTCATATATAAGGCCTGTCGTTGCAAAAATTCAGATTATTTAGAACTATACAGGGCGTTCCGTAAGCAGGTAACGAACCAAAATTTCGTTTTATTAAACGGAACACCTTGTATATTAGCGACTTTTTAGATTGCTTACGTTGTTGTGTACAAAAAAGCTATAACCAATTAATAGGCTAGAGTTGATAGTTTTCGAGATATTTCGAATTAATTTCCGAAAATGCTACCCAGTTTGAACATGTTTCGTCTAATTTAGTTTGTAGCGGTCACAAAATTGTATTTATTTCAAATATGGTTAGTGCTTCATATATAAGGCCTGTCGTTGCAAAAATTCAGATTATTTAGAACTATACAGGGCGTTCCGTAAGCAGGTAACGAACCAAAATTTCGTTTTATTAAACGGAACACCCTATATATTATCAACTTTTTAGATTCCTTACGTTGTTATCTACAATAAAGCTATAACCAATTACTAGTCTAGAGTTGATAGTTTTCGAGATATTTCGAATTAATTTCCGAAAATGCTACCCAGTTTGAACATGTTTCGTCTAATTTAGTTTGTAGCGGTCACAAAATTGAATTTATTTCAAATATAGTTAGTGCTTCATATATAAGGCCTGTCGTTGCAAAAATTCAGATTATTTAGAACTATACAGGGCGTTCCGTAAGCAGGTAACGAACCAAAATTTCGTTTTATTAAACGGAACACCCTATATATTATCAACTTTTTAGATTCCTTACGTTGTTATCTACAATAAAGCTATAACCAATTACTAGTCTAGAGTTGATAGTTTTCGAGATATTTCGAATTAATTTCCGAAAATGCTACCCAGTTTGAACATGTTTCGTCTAATTTAGTTTGTAGCGGTCACAAAATTGAATTTATTTCAAATATAGTTAGTGCTTCATATATAAGGCCTGTCGTTGCAAAAATTCAGATTATTTAGAACTATACAGGGCGTTCCGTAAGCAGGTAACGAACCAAAATTTCGTTTTATTAAACGGAACACCCTATATATTATCAACTTTTTAGATTCCTTACGTTGTTATCTACAATAAAGCTATAACCAATTACTAGTCTAGAGTTGATAGTTTTCGAGATATTTCGAATTAATTTCCGAAAATGCTACCCAGTTTGAACATGTTTCGTCTAATTTAGTTTGTAGCGGTCACAAAATTGAATTTATTTCAAATATAGTTAGTGCTTCATATATAAGGCCTGTCGTTGCAAAAATTCAGATTATTTAGAACTATACAGGGCGTTCCGTAAGCAGGTAACGAACCAAAATTTCGTTTTATTAAACGGAACACCCTATATATTATCAACTTTTTAGATTCCTTACGTTGTTATCTACAATAAAGCTATAACCAATTACTAGTCTAGAGTTGATAGTTTTCGAGATATTTCGAATTAATTTCCGAAAATGCTACCCAGTTTGAACATGTTTCGTCTAATTTAGTTTGTAGCGGTCACAAAATTGAATTTATTTCAAATATAGTTAGTGCTTCATATATAAGGCCTGTCGTTGCAAAAATTCAGATTATTTAGAACTATACAGGGCGTTCCGTAAGCAGGTAACGAACCAAAATTTCGTTTTATTAAACGGAACACCCTATATATTATCAACTTTTTAGATTCCTTACGTTGTTATCTACAATAAAGCTATAACCAATTACTAGTCTAGAGTTGATAGTTTTCGAGATATTTCGAATTAATTTCCGAAAATGCTACCCAGTTTGAACATGTTTCGTCTAATTTAGTTTATAGCGGTCACAAAATTGAATTTATTTCAAATATAGTTAGTCCTTCATATATAAGGCCTGTCGTTCCAAAAATTTAGATTATTTAGAACTATACAAGGCGTTCCGTAAGCAGGTAACGAACCGAAATTTCGTTTTATTAAACGAAACACCCTGTATATTATCGACTTTTTAGATTCCTTACGTTGTTGTCTACAAAAAATCTATAACCAATTACTAGTCTAGAGTTGATAGTTTTCGAGATATTTCGAATTAATTTCCGAAAATGCTACCCAGTTTGAACATGTTTCGTCTAATTTAGTTTATAGCGGTCACAAAATTGAATTTATTTCAAATATAGTTAGTGCTTCATATATAAGGCCTGTCGTTGCAAAAATTCAGATTACTTAGAACTATACAGGGTGTTCCGTAATCAGGTAACGAACCGAAATTTCGTTTTATTAAACGGAACACCCTATATATTATCGACTTTTTAGATTGCTTACGTTGTTATCTACAATAAAGCTATAACCAATTTGTAGTCTAGAGTTGATAGTTTTCGAGATATTTCGATTTAATTTCCGAAAATGCTACCCAGTTTGAACATGTTTCGTCTAATTTAGTTTATAGCGGTCACAAAATTGAATTTATTTCAAATATAGTTAGTGCTTCATATATAAGGCCTGTCGTTGCAAAAATTCAGATTATTTATAACTATACAGGGTGTTTCGTAAGCAGGTAAAGAACCAAAATTTCGTTTTATTAAACGGAACACCCTATATATTATCGACTTTTTAGATTGCTTACGTTGTTGTCTACAAAAAAGCTATAACCAATTAATAGTCTAGAGTTAATAGTTTTCGAGATATTTCGAATTTATATCCGAAAATGTTACCGGTCTAAACTTGTTTCGTCACGTTTACCTTGTTAACACATCCCAACAAGAAGTACTATTTTAATTTTGCATCGCTAGACGTCATCTTAATCGGATTATTATACAGGATGATCTACCTTTAAACTACCTTTAAGGTTTATTATGCAGATGTACCAAACTCTAAACGTAATAAAGTCGATTTAATGCTGGTAGGTGTGTTGAAGGGGGAAAGGGAATGGAATAAACTTACCGTAAACCTGCGACACCAGACCGAAAGCCATTTGATGTCTCTAATTCTTTGACCGGGCGGTAACCGTAGTATTAAATCGGCATCGTTGAACTCCCCTAAGGCCGGGGCTTCCCTGAAACAAAATACCGGATTATTGTCGTTTAATGTTTACAGTCGGCCGAGCGGAGAGGAGAGGACTGACCGAGATGTAGTGTTACGGGGACTAAAAAGAAAGAAAAAAATTGTTCAACTCCAACAACCTCTCCACTACCTATAACGCAAGCGTTCCTCTGATTAAGCAAATACATCCGAAATCACGTATAAGGGGTGTTCAAATATAATTTATCAAATCCCATCCGATACTCTCATCTCCCATATATATATACGTTATTTATAATAATATGCTCCTGATATCACGCCGGTGGAAATTAAATTCAGGAAGTTCCCTAGCTGTTACAAAATAACATTAAAACTTCCTAACATCGTCGGAGTAGACGAGCGTAACCAAAGAGGCGATGCAACGGAGTTCGGGCGAAACCCTCCACCCCTAGTACATAGCTCTCCGTCCGGGTGATTCGGTTTTACCGATGACACAGCAATACCCGACTTATGTATATACTAGTCGCGGTTAGGTAGTAGAAGAGGGTGGGCTTGACGCCCGCTTCCAAAGGGACTCATCCAAGGGTTGACTGACTACTGAAAAGGGAACGGACACGTGGCTGTTGCAATGATAATGACGACGACGATGATGATGAACCCCCCATCGGTTTAACATTTTTATTAACTCTGCGTTCTTTAATTAGGAGATATCAGACTTTAGACTTGGATCGAAGTGATTCCGAATCAGGGTAGCTTCGAAATTAATACTTTTCTCGAAAACAAAAGCACATAGGTCTAGGAAGGTGTTAATAAAAATTACTTAAAATCTCATGTAGAATCTAAAAAATATATAATATATAGGGTGATCCGTTTAAAATAATAAAGTTACATACGATTTTTCTATAATTGGGACACCCTGTATATTCGAAAATATGTTCTAGTTATGCATCGTTTAAATAGGGACAACTTTTATTTGAAACTTTTTTCTCTATATTGTAAAATAAACAAATTATCAAAGAAACCGCGTCAGCTGGGACACCCTGTATAAAAAAACAAAAAAGAGGACAAAAAACTTCTATTATAGAAAAACAAAACAAAAATTCTAAACACGCCAATGTAATGCTGCTCGTTCTAAGCCGAGATAAAGTGGGAAAAGGAATTTGTTATTGTCGGGGAAATTTTACTGTCGGGAAGTTTTTCTGTCGGGGAATTGTTTGTCGGGAAATTTTCCTGTCTGGGAATTGTTTTTCGGTGAATTGTAGTCGGGGAATTTTCCGGTTCCCGTATAAAAAGTAGTAAAATATCGTTTACTGTCGGGGAGGTTTTCTGTCGGGGAACTGTTTGTCGGGGAATTTTCCTGACGGGGAATTGTTTGTTGGTGAATTGTAGTCGGGGAATTTTCCGGTTCCCGTATAAAAAGTAGTAAAATATCGTTTACTGTCGGGGAGTTTTTCTGTCGCGGAATTGTTTGTCGGGGAATTTTCCTGACGGGGAATTGTTTGTCGGTGAATTGTAGTCGGGGAATTTTCCGGTTCCCGTATAAAAAGTAATAAAATATCGTTTACTGTCGGGGAGTTTTTCTGTCGCGGAATTGTTTGTCGGGGAATTTTCCTGACGGGGAATTGTTTGTCGGTGAATTGTAGTCGGGGAATTTTCCGGTTCTCGTATAAAAAGTAGTAAAATATCGTTTACTGTCGGGGAGGTTTTCTGTCGGGGAACTGTTTGTCGGGGAATTTTCCTGACGGGGAATTGTTTGTTGGTGAATTGTAGTCGGGGAATTTTCCGGTTTCCGTATAAAAAGTAGTAAAATATCGTTTACTGTCGGGGAGGTTTTTTATCGGGGAATTTTCCTGACGGGGAATTGTTTGTCGGTGAATTGTAGTCGGGGAGTTTTCCGGTTCCCGTATAAAAAGTAGTAAAATATCGTAAAAAGAATAGAAGTGTCGTTTTCTTTGAATGAAATTGTTCAAACAAAGTAGTGAAAGTTGAAGAGACAAAGTTGTGTTAAAATTAAAATGGTTACGTGGCGTAAAAACTATGATAAATAAATAACCTAAAAATAAGTAAAAAGTTGTATACGTTGTTTATACGAGTACTATATGAGGCAAAGACTATCAACGATCTTAAAAAATTGTTTGAACCATATGAAACAATGAAGTCGAAGATTCGTACCAAGAAATTTCCAAAAGATGTTAAGGGACCACATTGTTTGAATTGTGTAGCTGCAGACCATACAATGAAAGAATGTCGCAATGGAGATGACATTCCTCCTAGGTACCGAATTGTTAAATCAAGCTCAGGTAACAATAACTGCTACAGAATTAAAGCTGAATAGAATTAATACCCAAGTTAATAAAGATATAGAAGAAGTGTTGTTGAAAGGTGATGAAAATGTAGATGCTTCAAGAGGAAGATGATAAGAAGCCAAGATACTAAGAATGAAATTTTGCAAATAATTAGGAAACTATGATCCAGTGCCCAGAAAGGAGACAAAGATGAAAACCAAAATTATAATGAAGAAGAAGAAAGATTCTCGATCTGTCGTTGATGACTTGTCAATCATCGCTGTCACATTGACGTTTTATGTTAGATGTATCACAATAACCTCCAAATTTTTCATACAACTATCAAATTTCTGTTGTTTCGTCGAATAATAGTCGAAACATTTCTGACAGGTGCCAAATTATAAAATACAGTAGCAATTTTTTTCGAATTTGACCATCGTAACTGTCGGAATACGTCTGAGCTATCTCGTTTCCTATAGTTGTAACTGCTGACATATTTCTGACAGCTGTTGGCTGTCATTTTTTTGCGATTTCGCAATTATTATCGTCGAGCTACATCTGAGATGTTGACGGCAGCCAGATTGACATCTGGTAAATTATAAAATACAAATTTTCTTAGATTAAGTACTTATAACTGTCAAAACATGTCTGACAGCTGTCAAATTATGAAAAGGATTTTTTTATTAGCCGAAAATAATTGGTAGCCGCTTTTCTATACCTTTAATAATGGTAAATGTCGAAGTACTTCAGTCAACTGTCAAATTTCTGTCGTTTCATCGAATAATTGTCGGAATATTTCTGACAGCTGTCAAATTATAAGATACAGAATTTATTTCTAGAATTTAACGATCGTAATTGTCTAAATACGTTTTAGCTGTTTCGTTTCGTATAGTCGTAACTGCTAACATATTTCTGACTGAGCTGTTGGCTGTCATTGTTTTTGCGATTTCGCGATTATTATTGTCGAGCTACATCTGAGATGTTGATAGCTACCAGATTGACAGATGTCAACTGTCAAAATATTTCCGACAATTATAGAGAGAAGTATATTAGAAGTGATTTATTACGATTTTAGGAGTTGTAACCGTTTTCATATTTCTGACAGCTGTCAAATTATGAAAACATTATTTTTAACTCGTCGAAAATATTCGATAGCCATATTTTATATCTTTAATAGTGGTAAATTTCAAAGCGCTTCTGTCAACTATCAAATTTCTGTTGTTTCGTCGAATAATAGTTGAAATCTTTCTGACAGCTGTCAAATTATGTAAATGATTTTTTACTAGCCGAAAATAATCGGCAGCCATTTTTTCTAATATCTTTAATAGCGGTAAATGTCAAAGAGTTTCCGTCAACTGTCAAATTTCTGTTGTTTCGACGAAGAATAGTCGAAATATTTCTGACAGCTGTCAAATTATAAAATACAGCAGCAATTTTTTTCGAATTTAACGATCGTAATTGTCTAAATACGTTCGATGAGGTGTTTCGTTTTCTATAGTTGTAACTGTTAACATATTTCTAACAGCTATCGGCTGTCATTTTTCTGAAATTTCGCAATTATTATTTGTCGAGCTACATATCTGAGATGTTGATAGTAGCCCGATTAACAGCTGGCAAATTATAAAATACAAGTTTTCTTAGCTTAAGTATTTATAACTGTCAAAACATGTCTGACAACTGTCAAATTATGGAAAGGATTTTTTACTAGCCAAAATATTCAATAGCCATTGTTGTTTCGTCGAATAATTGTCGAATAATATTTTTGACAGCTGTCAAAGTATGAAATACAGGAATTTTTCTCAAATTTAACGAGTGTAATTGTCGAAATAAAGTATTCAGCTGTGTCCAATTTCCTATAGTTGTCGAATAATATTTTTGACAGCTGTCAAATTATAAAATTCAGCGATGTATCTCTAATATAACGGTTGTAATAATTGTCTAAATACGCCTGA
Source organism: Holotrichia oblita (assembly GCA_023690525.1). Classification (NCBI taxonomy): domain Eukaryota; kingdom Metazoa; phylum Arthropoda; class Insecta; order Coleoptera; family Scarabaeidae; genus Holotrichia; species Holotrichia oblita. The sequence goes on along the minus strand of CM043019.1, from coordinate 4,021,095 downwards.
GCTGTTCCATTTCCTCACATAGTTCCATAGTTTTGTGACTATCAACATATTTTTTTGACAGCTGTCACATTTCAAGCATTTTTCGACCGATAATCGGTAAGAGAAATTTGAAACTTTCGCATTGCATTGACGTTTTATGTTAGATGTATCACAATAACCTCCAAATTTTTCATATCTGTCATTTAAATGTCAACATTTTTTCCTATATGACCTTTAGACGTCAAAATTTTTCCTATATGATAATTTAAATATCAATTTTTTTTATATATTTCACGTTTAAATGTCAAACTTACCCGTGTTTGACGTTTAAATGTCAAAATTTTCCCTATAGGTATGACATTTAAACGTCAACGTAATCGTTGTTATTCATAATAACGCTTTTATTACTTTCATCCGCTCTAGTAATAGCGAATTGGAGATTATAGCCTTGATGAATTTTTAAATGTTGTGAACTTCTTTTTGATTTGGGTTATTTTTATTTCTACTGGATTGCAATTGGTTTGTTATTACGTTGCTTAATTTTGATCTTCTTGAATTGAGGATTCTTGTTAAAGTTAGAAAACTAAATGTAATGAAATGTAGCTATAGTAACTGGTAATTGTCACTTGTCGGTATTAGAAGTCATTAAACGTTTATATATCGTTAATAGTTTTTTCTTTTCAAAATAACCAGCAAATAACATCAAATAACATCAGGTTATGGGCCCAGGCTACGTTGCATTGCATGTTATTCAGTGAAATAGAAAATATAGAGTTATGGCATCGTCGTTTAGGGCATTTGAGCACCAATAATTTGATTAAACTAAAAGATGGGCTTGCAAATGGCATTAAATTTTCGGAAACAAGTTATCCTACCTGTGTAGAATGTATTAAAGGTAAACAATCACGTTTTTTCCTTTAAGGATAGTACTCGGCAATCTAGTGATCTGCTAGCTTTGTGGGCCAATGGAAGTTAACTCTCTTGGCAAAAATCTATACTTCTTAACATTTATTGATGATTTTAGTAGACGAACAGTTGTATATCTTATAAAGGCAAAGAGTGAAGTTAAGCATAAGTTTGAAATATTCAAAGCTATGGTAGAAAACCAAACAAGAAAAAAAATTAAGATTTTAAGATCTGACAATGGCTTAGAATATTGTAACAAAGGTTTGAAGGCTCTTCTCGACAAGTTTGGTATTATACACCAAACTAGTGCTCCGTACACGCCTCAGCACAATGGCTTAGCGGAGAGAATGAATCGCACAATAGTAGAGAAAGCGCGAACATTATTAGTAGACGCGAAATTGGACAAAAAAATTTTCGGGGCGAAGCAGTTGCAACAGCTGTATACCTTATTAACCGGTCCCCAGCATCGAAAACAAAATTGACTCCAGAAGAAATTTGGAACGGCAAAAAGCCGGATTTAAGCCATCTACGAGTTTTTGGCTGCAAATCAATGGTCCATGTTCCTAGAGTGGGATCCAAAATCTATTGAGAGGGTGGGGATTCCAAGGCCTATCGCATCTACGAGCCGATTGAAGACGTCATATTGAAGAGTCGTGATGTAATCTTCTTAGAAGGCGTTAGAAACGATGTGCAGGTAACTTTTGAATATAATAACAGTTCTAACGAGTTTATTATATTCACAGGTGATGAACAGAAACTTGAAACGGTTCAAGAAAATTCTCAGAATTAAATCGAAATTGAAAGTTCTGAAATTCAGGATAATTGGGCAACCACCGATGACGAGTATAAGCCAGAAAAGCCAGCGCAAGATATATCTAGAAAGTCTAATAGAAAACCTAAGCCAAAGGTTTTTGAAGATTTTGTCAGCTAAAACGCTATAGAATCAAAAATTAAGTGATCCAAGTTCGGTAGAAGAAGTTCTTTCTAGAAGCGATAAACAACTTTGGATAAATGCTATGCAGGAGGAATACGATTCTCTAACAGAAAATGAAACTTGGGTATTGTGTGATTTACCAAGTAAAAGGAAACCAATTGACTGTAAGTGGGTTTTCAAGACTAAGAGAGATGGCACTGGTAAAATCTTCAAATATAAGGCACGTTTAGTAATTAAGGGTTGTGCACAGAGAAAGGGAATTGATTATACCGAAACATATTCACCTGTAGTGCGTTACAATTCTTTGAGATACGTATTCGCGTTAGCCGCAAAGTATGATCTTGATATAGATCAAATGGATGCCGTCACTGCATTCCTACAAGGAAGTTTAGACCAGGAAATTTATACGTTGCAACCCGTGTATTTCAGGTCTGGAAATATGGTTTGTCGATTGAGAAAATCACTTTATGGCTTGAAGCAAGCCAGTAGGATATGGAACGTGTTACTGGATTCTACGTTGAAACAGTATAATTTCAACCAATCTAAAGTAGACGAGGAGATGCTTATAGTAGCGATATACGTAGATGATATATAAAAAAAAAAAAAAAAAAAAAAAAAAAAAAAAAAAAAACCAGGTTCTCATGTCCGGGAATTTCGCCAAAATAATTTAACAAACTTTGAACGGGTCGATGGCCGCAGTGGTTAGGCGGCTGACTATTGTTGTGAGAGGACGATAGGTGCCGGGGTTCAATTCTCTGGAGGGACGGTGACATTTTTTCAGAGAGTTTAATCCCGGATCGACTTGCCATTCGCTGTTGGGAGCAAAGTGATTAACAGCGCGGCATCATAAAAGGCGATATGATGCTGTCACAAAGCCATTGAACACAACATACACACACAAAAACTACACCGCGAGAGAGTTGCAGTGATAGCCAGACAAGCGATACAGTTTACGGAGTCACTGCAACTAAGCACCCACCACATATAAAAAAAAAAAAAAAAATATATTGATTTTTTCCAATAACAAAACTTCTACAAATGATCTAAAATTGTATCTTTCTCAAAGATTTAAAATGAGAGATATGGGGGAAGCACGTTATTGTTTAGGGATGCAAATCACCCGAAATAGAGAAGCAGGAAAGCTATGGTTAGACCAGGAGTTGTACACGAAAGAAATGTTAAAAAGGTTTAACATGGAAAATTGTAACTTGGTTAAAACACCCTTAGATCCCAATAGCAAATTAACGAAAGATATGGAGTCCAGTAACTAGTGAACAACAGAGACTAATGGAGTCCATACCGTATCAAGAAGCAGTGGGAAGTTTAATGCACGCGGCGCAACTCACGAGACCAGATATATGTTATGCAGTTTCTAGTTTATCAAGATTCAATAACAATCCAGGAGAAATTCACTGGCAGGCAGTGAAAAGAGTTTTTCGATATTTAAAGGGCACAGCCGCTGCCAAATTAGAATTTAAAAGGGATGGTAACTCTGAAATTATTGGCTATTGTGACGCAGATTGGGCTGCAGATGCCGATGACCGGAAATCAATTACCGGATATGTATATTTTGCCTGTAGTGGTGCGATATCATGGTGCACTAAGAAACAACAAACAGTGGCCTTATCAACTACAGAAGCCGAATACATGTCTCTCACAGCTGCTTCTCAAGAAGGCATGCGGCTGAAAAGATTGGAGAACGAATTATGTCCAATGTCTGGGAAATCGTTTACAATTTATTGTGACAATCAAAGTGCAATTGCTTTAGCGTCTTCCAATACTTACAACGCACGAACCAAGCACATTGATGTTAAGCATCATTTTATTAAAGAGTTGGTAAAATGATAGCACCGAGCCTTGACGACACAGTTGATATTTATTAGAATAATGTCCGGTCAAAATATCAGATCATAATAATATTTTAATTTAAACTTGATTAAAGCAGAATTTACAACGACGTCAAAAATAATGAACCAAGACCACTCTACAGCAGTAAATACGAGAGGACTTCATAAAAATCTCCTACACCCTTCATTTATCGTAGTATGACGTAGGACTGGGACGCCTATACGAAGAGATAATTATCCTAACGATGTAATTGTCGTATCCTATAAGTTGACGGTGATAATATGAATAAACGAATGAAAGAAGAGAAAAGGGGGTGGGTAGGGAGTGGAAAAGAAAAGGGGTTGTTTCGGTCTCCCTTGTACGAGAATAGCGTGCGTTACGTATAAGGACTAATACGTGGCGCTATATGTGGGAGGGTTTTACGCTATATTTAATCAGCGTAAAAGGGGAAAGATGAATGACTATGATAGCTTCATTTCCATTTAAATGGACACAATGGCTTTTACCGGTCCGGCATCGCATTCCTGATTCAGCTCGGTTAGATCAACAGTGTGTGTGAGAGGGCGCTCAATTACCGTCGTCTGGTGTAAACAGATGAGCGATGTACGCCGACAAAAAAAAATAGTGTTGTTCGGAACGAGATTCATTCAACACGTTTCGTTTATTTCTTACAATACCCCGTATACTGACAGGAGTCAAATTCTAAAGACAATTTTGTACAAGTTCAAACGTCGTAAACATCAATATATTTCTGACAGCTGTCAAAAGAACATTTTACAGCTGTCATTTTTTTTTGTTTTTGCCTGCTGTACCAATTAAAAAAATAAACATGAATAATTTCTTACAGTTTTAACAGTCGTAACTGTCAAAATATTTTTGACAGACGTCAAAATTAGAAAAAACAGTATTTCTTTAACTAATCGAAACGCATTTGATAGCTTTAAAATTATTAAATCATTCTTTGTAGCTCTAGTAGCTAGTTACCGCCAAAATATTTCTGACAGCTGTCAAATTATAAAATACAACAATTTTTCTCGAATTCAACGATTGTAATTGTCGAAATACGTCTGAACCATCTCACTTCCTATAGCTGTCGGCTGTCAATTTTTTTACATTTCGCAATTATTATTTGTCGAGCTACATCTGGCGATATTGACAGGAACCAGATTGACAGCTGGCAAATTCTAAAATACACGTTTTCTTAGATTAAGTACTTATAACTGTCAAAACATTTCCGACAGATATCAAATTATGAAAAGGATTGTGTTCTAGCCGCGAATAATTGGTAGCCGTTTCTCTAATTGTGCTAAATCGTCAAAGCGACTGTCAAATTTGTGCCGTTTTGTCGAATAATTGTCGAAATATTTCTGACAGCTGTCAAATTATAAAATACAGCAATTTTTCTCGAATTTACGATCGTAATTGTCTAAATACGTTTGAGCCGTTTCGTGTTCTATAGTTGTAACTGCTAACATATTTTTGACAGCTGTCATTTTTCTGAGATTTCGGAATTATTATTTGTCGAGCTACATCTGAGATGTTGAGAGCAGCCAGATTGACAGCTGGTAAATTATAAAATACAAGTTTTCTTAGATTAAGTACTTATAACTGTCAAAACATTTCTGACAGCTGTCAAATTACGAAAAGGATTGTTTTCAAGCCGAGAATAATTGGTAGCCGTTTCTCTATACCCGTAATTGTGCTAAATCGTCAAAGCACTTACGTCGACTGTCAAATTTGTGCCGTTTTGTCGAATAATTATCGAAATATTTCTGACAGCTGTCAAATTATAAAATACAGCAATTTTTCTCGAATTTACGTAATTGTCTAAATACGTTTGAGCTGTTTCGTTTCTTATAGTTGTAACTGCTAAAATCTTTCTGACAGCTGTCAGCTGTCATTTTTTTGAGATTTTGCAATTATTATTTGTCGAGCTACATCTGAGGTGCTGACAGCAGCCAGATTAACATCTGGTAAATTATAAAATACAAATTTTCTTAAATTAAGTATTTATAACTATCAAAACATGTTTGACAGCTGTCAAATTATGAAAAGGATTTTTTTACTAGCCGAAAATAATTGGTAGCCGCTTTTTTTATACCTTTAATAATGGTAAATGCTAAAGTACTTCAGTCAACTGTCAATTTTTCTGTCGTTTCATCGAATAATTGTCGGAATATTTCTGACAGCTGTCAAATTATAAGATACAGAATTTATTTGTAGAATTTAACGATCGTAATTGTCTAAATACGTTTTAGCTGTTTCGTTTCGTATAGTCGTAACTGCTAACATATTTCTGACTGAGCTGTTGGCTGTCATTGTTTTTGCGATTTCGCGATTATTATTGTCGAGCTACATCTGAGATGTTGATAGCTACCAGATTGACAGATGTCAACTGTCAAAATATTTCCGACAATTATAGAAAGAAGTATATTAGAAGTGATTTATTACGATTTTAGGAGTTGTAACCGTTTTCATATTTCTGACAGCTGTCAAATTATGAAAACATTATTTTTAACTCGTCGAAAATATTCGATAGCCATATTTTATATCTTTAATAGTGGTAAATTTCAAAGCACTTCTGTCAACTATCAAATTTCTGTTGTTTCGTCGAATAATAGTCGAAATCTTTCTGACAGCTGTCAAATTATGTAAATGATTTTTTACTAGCCGAAAATAATTGGTAGCCGCTTTTTTATACCTTTAATAATGGTAAATGTCAAATTACTTCAGTCAACTGTCAAATTTCTGTCGTTTCATCGAATAATTGTCGAAACATTTCTGACAGCTGTCAAATTATAAAATACAGCAGCATTTTCTTTCGAATTTAACGATCGTAATTGTCTAAATACGTTCGAGGTGTTTCGTTTTCTATAGTTGTAACTGTTAACATATTTCTAACAGCTGTCGGCTGTCATTTTTCTGAAATTTCGCAATTATTATATGTCGAGCTACATATCTGAGATGTTGATGGTAGCCGGATTAACAGCTGTCAAATTATAAAATTCAGGAATGTATCTCTGTTGTAATAATTGTCTAAATACGCCTGAGCTGTTCCATTTCCTCACATAGTTCCATAGTTTTGTGACTATCAACATATTTTTTTGACAACTGTCACTTTTCAAACATTTTTCGACCGATAATCGGTAATAGAAATTTGAAACTGTCGCATTTCAGTGAATAATTGGTAACTCTAGCCGAACAATAACTATTTTGACAGTCGTAACGGTCATCCGGATTTGACGTTTGTTACTGTCATAATAAATACATCTGACAGCTGTCAAAATTGTGATTAATGATTTCGGAATTATTACTTCTCGAAGTACCTAAGTACCGTCATATCTCCGCGAATATGGTACTTATATAGCAATATATGAGAGATATTCAATAGAATAGAATGTAGGCGATGAAGAGTGTGTCTCCGTGGCAACGGGTTTAAGCGGCTTACGTCGTTACCAATGATAAGCACAAAGCCCCTTAATGAGAGGGAGATACATCATACATGCACGTACACACACACTTCAACGGTCTCTCACCAATCCGTCGAGCAAGCACCGAAAAGAAACAAACGAGTAAAGGCTAGATCGAGTAGGATTTCTCTCTCTCTCTCTCTTTCTTGTATATTTACTACTGGTTACGCAAATACCGTACGGGAAAGCTCCACGGTTTGTGTAGCCGAAGCTTTCGGAACTATAGGGAGCTTATTGTCGATGCATTTTACTGTAACTTTCGTCGAAAATCGAGGAATACAGGAGTGTATATATATATAAGCGAGTTAGACGAATAAAAAACTTTCACCTGCGGTTTGTGTTGTTCCATCTCTTACTACCTCCTAAATATATTAGATCGTATTGTATATCCTGTATTTCTTTTTGTGAGGAAGGAAACGAGGAAAAGGGAAAAGATAACCACAGCCTTAACAACGTTAGTATTAAATATATTTCGGTTCTTTAAGATGTTTTTCATCTTCTTTTATTAAGAGAGATACATTTCAAGGAAGCTATTTATCTTTGATTATTTTCGTCCCTCCTTTTTGTTCCCTCTCTCGCCCCCCTTTCCCTCTCTATATTGACATTAATCGACCAGCCAGCTTTAATTTTCTTCGTTTTTTTCTTAATTAGTTCCGGAATTTGTCTCCGTTTCATTATCCACGATCGACGTTCTTTTGTTTTTGCTTTTTAAACTTGGATATTAACGTATCCCAGCATTCTCCGAGACTGTAGCATCGATTTAGTGTTTTATGCAATCCGCAATTGAATTTCGACGACTTTGACATAAAAATGATCGTTTTACAATTTGACAGCTGTCAGAAATGTTTTGACAGTTGTAAACTAGTATTTTGTCTGAACATCTCAGATGTACCTCGACGAATAATATTACAGTTGTTAATAATTTGACAGCTGTCAGAAATATTTCGACAATTATTCGACAGAAATTTGACAGCTGACGGAAGCGCTTCGACATTTACCGCTATTAAAGATATAAACAAAAACGGCTACAAATAATTTTCGGCTAGTAAAAAATCCCTTTCATAATTTAACTTGGCTGTCAGAAATGTTTTGACAGTTCTATAAATACTTAATCTAAGAAAACTTGTATTTTAGAATTTTCTAGCTGTCAATCTGGCTGCTGTCAACATCTCAGATGTAGCTCGACAAATAATATTACAGTTGTTAATAATACGACAGCTGTCAGAAATATTTCGACAATTATTTTGACAGAAATTTGACAGCTGACGGAAGCACTTTGACATTTAACGCTATTAAAGAGACAATAAACAAAAACGGCTACCAATTATTTTCGACTTCTTCATTTCTCATCATTCTTCAATTCTTTTCATAATTTGACAGCTGTCACGAATGTTTTGATACTTATAAATACTTAATCTAAGAAAACTTGTATTTTAGAATTTTCCAGCTGTCAATCTGGCTGCTGTCAACATCTCACATGTAGCTCGACAAATAATATTACAGTTGTTAATAATACGACAGCTGTCAGAAATATTTCGACAATTATTTTGACAGAAATTTGACAGCTGACGGAAGCACTTTGACATTTAACGCTATTAAAGAGACAATAAACAAAAACGGCTACCAATTATTTTCGACTTCTTCATTTCTCATCATTCTTCAATTCTTTTCATAATTTGACAGCTGTCACGAATGTTTTGATACTTATAAATACTTAATCTAAGAAAACTTGTATTTTAGAATTTTCCAGCTGTCAATCTGGCTGCTGTCAACATCTCACATGTAGCTCGACAAATCATATTACAGTTGTTAATAATTTGACAGCTGTCAGAAATGTTTCGACAGTTGTAAGTACTTAATCTAAGACAACTTGTGTTTTAGAATTCCCCAGCAGTCAATCTGGCTGCTGTCAACATCTCAGATGTAGCTCGACAAATAATATTACAGTTGTTAATAATTTGACAGCTGTCAGAAATATTTTGACAGTAAGAGCTATCAGAGCTACAAAGAATGATCTGATATAATTTTAAAGCTGTCAAATACGTTTGGATTAGTTAAAGAAATATTGTTTTTTATAATTTTTGACATCTGTTAAAAATATTTTGACAGTTACGACTTTAACACTCTGTAAGAAATTATTAATGTTTAAGTTGTTATAGTGTGAAATGTAGAATTAATAGAAGTATTTTCAATTGGTACACCGGACAAACCAATTTTAGAATTTGACAGCTGTCAAACGTTTTTTGTTTTTTTGTTAATATATATGATGTTTTCATAATTTGACACTTGTGAGAAATATATTGATGATTACGATGTTCAAACTCTTTAGAATTTGACGGCTGTCAGAAATATTCTGACAGTTACGTCTATTAAAAACAAAAGAAATAATTGTTTTTACAGTTCAATAACTCACCCTTAATTAAAAAGTGATTTCTTATGTTTTTATAATTTAATAACAGCTGTCAGGAATATTACGACTAAAACAATTTCTTTTTAGAGTTTGACAGCTGATATTGTGATAGTTAGAATTATCGGAATTATAAAAATAATATTAAATGTTTCTGGTTAGTTAAAAAATGCCATTTCTATAATTCTATAATTTGAGAATTGTTAGATTTCTATTATACTCATTATTAGCTAAAAAAATTATCCAAATATTGAAACTGTTTGACAGCTGTCTGTCAGAAATATATCGACAATTATAAGTACTTAATCTAAGAAAACTTGTATTTTAGAATCTTTCTGGTGTGAACATCTCAGATGTAGCTCGACAAATAATATAACAGTTGTTTATAATTTGACAGCTGTCAGAAATATTTCGACAATTATTCGACAGAAATTTGACAGCTGACGGAAGCACTTTGACATTTGCCGCTATTAAAGCTATAAACAAAAACGGCTACCAATTATGTTCCGCTAGTAAAAAATTCTTTTCATAATTTGACAGCTGTCAGAAATGTTTCGACAATTACAAGTACTTAATCTAAGAAAACTTGTATTTTAGAATTTTTCTAGTGTGAACATCTCAGATGTAGCTCGACAAATAATATTATAAACAGTTGTTTATAATTTGACAGCTGTCAGAAATATTTTGTCAGAAAGAGCTACCAGAGCTACAAGAGAATGATTTAATAATTTTAAAGCTGTCGAATACGTTTGGATCAGTTAAAGAAATATTGTTTTTTTTTTTTATAATTTTGACATCTATTAAGAATATTTTGACAGTTACGATTCTAACAGTCCGTAAGAAATTATTATTTATGTTTAAATTTTTATATTGTGAAAAGTAGAATTAATCGAAGTATTTTTAATTGGTACAGCGGACAAACCAATTTTACAATTTGACAGCTGTCAAACGTTTTTTTATTTTTATTATTTAATTTGACACTTGTCAGAAATATATATTGATGATTACGACGTTCAAACTTGTAAAAAAAAAAATGTTGTCATTAGAATTTGACGGCTGTCAGAAATATTCTGACAGTTACGCCTATTAAAAACAAAGGACATAATTGCTTTTACAGTTCGATAACTCACCCTTAATTAAAAAGCGATTTATTATTTTTATTATAATTTAACAGCTGTCAAAGAATATTACGACTAAAAAAAAGGCTTTTTAGAGTTTGACAGCTGACATTGCGATAGTTACAACTATCGGAATTATAAAAAATAATGTCAAATTCTATAATTTGAGAATTGTTAGATTGTTCTATGTATTATACCGATTATTAGCTAAAAAAAGGATTCAAATATTTAAACTCTTTGACAGCTGTCTGTCAGAAATATATCGACAGTTTCAATGTATACATAATAAAACAGTTTATTGTTATTACAGTTTAGCAGCTGTCAAAAATATTATGATAATATTTAAAAAAAAAAACGAGAACTTAACAATTGAAGGAAATAACTTTGACAGTTACAACTGTCAGAGCTATAGAAAAATAATTAATTTACATTTTATAGCTGTCGGATGCTTCTATAATTTGACAATAAATTGTTAAAATTTCTATTACTGATTATTACCTAAACAATGATTGAAATATTGAAAAATTTTGACAGCTGTCAGAAATATGTTGATAGTTACACCGCAGATGTTTTTTTCGGCAATTATGATAAATTATTAAATGATATCGAAAGCTTCTACGGTTCGTGCCTCTATTACACGGTCTACCCAGCTTTGAGCGCGTCATAATAAAGTAAAAATATACAAAACAAAAGCAAAAAAACAAAAAAAAATCGTATAAATACTGCCACCTTAGCGTGTTAGTTAAAAATACTGTTTTTATAATTCAACAGCTGTTAGGATTATTTTGACAGTCACACCGATTAAAGACAACATAAGAAATAACTATTCTTATAGTGTGACAACTGTCACTAAATGTTTCAATTGTTATATCCGTCAAACGGCATTTTTATAAAGGCTTTCGCAATACGGAGCTGTTTTTACAGGTTGACAACTGTCAGAGGCATCTTAACTCGTGCGTTCGTCAAAACAATAAAATCAAATGCTTAACAAACGACTGCGTTTACAGTTTGATTAATTACTTTACAGTTTGATGATTACTTAAAATGTCTGTCCTGCTAAAAAAACAATAAGAATAATGAAGTGTCACTTTGACAGATATCAAAAAATTAATTTCGACAATTTGACAGCTGTCAAATATATTGTTTATAACATAAAATGTTGCGAAAAAATGATTCGATAGTCTCGTATTTTGTATCTACAGGACAGCATTAAAATGAAAATTATAGTCCCAATTAAATATAGTATAGAGTCACAAAAGCATTATTGAGGATAACTATACATATATAATGGTTATCTAACAATAAACGTAAGATACTCACTCCCCTCTGTAATCCTCTGGATACGGTACGATATTTCCGTGGGGATTCGGCCGTGGCGAGTTTCCGATCCAGAAGAAAGCATCGTCAGCTTTGCCGTCGTACGAAAACTTCTTAATGAAGAGGGTACTGTCGTCCACTGCGTACACGGTGCCTTTCACGTTGTGGGCGTACGTATCGAAACGGCCGATCCTCGTACCGTAATAGGGTTCCGGATGTTTTCTACACAGCGCTGGAAATAATCAAAAAAAACATAATAATAATAAAGTTACAAATTAGCTCGTTTGGAAGTTTGTGATAACCGAGTTCACCCGATATATGCACGGTTTTAACCAACAAAAAAAAGAAAAAGATCGACACGAGACCTTAAAGAAAACGAGTTTTCTTTTCTAGACGCAGATATATCGGGGAAATACACACAACAGAACCGACTAACACGTTTTCCAACGGGATGAAAACGATATATAAGGGTTCGAGATTTCTTGTATTGCTGTTGCTCAGCACATCATCAGATGGGGTGGAAATAAAGGGAATAAAGAAGAGCTTGTTTGCACTTCAAAGTTATCTGTCAATCTCTTTTCGAGGATTACTCCGTACAAAAGCGGACTTGACGTGAATGCCTAACATTTAGACGGCGATCCTAAGATGCCGAGGAAAATATTTTCTTTTCGAAATCCCCTCCGTGGATTTTTAAGTTTTAAACGGAATTTTTTAGGTTAGCTAGGTAAGTACATATTGTACTCGAATCTAGTCCAATTACTAATTGCAACCGGGAGGAAGCCTAATAGCAGTAAGTCCTCTCTAATAAGCCGCTAATAATTGTGTGTAGCTTGTTCTACTTCGATAACGAGAACACATAGGGAAGCCCCCTATATTCAAATTTAATCCGTTAAACAGCGTACATCGTCCCCTTAATATCCTAACTAGGTAATTCGAGATCTGCACATTGTAATATCTATATTACGTACGTAAATTCGCTGTCAAAATGATCGTCCTTTTCAATTTTTGCAATGTAAAACGATTCTCGATCTATCATTGATGAATTGTCAAACATCGCTGTCACATTGACGTTTAATGTTAGATGTAGGTATCACGATAACCTCCAAATATCGAAGCAAAATTTATCCCTTTTTGACGTTTAAATGTCAAAATTTTCCATATTTGTCATTTAAATGACAACGTTTTCCCTATATAATCTTTAGATGGCAAATTTTTCCCTAATTGATATTTAAATATCAACGTAAGGGATGTAATTCCTTTCCTATGTGAGTCTCAGAAGCAAAATGTATCCGTTTTTGACGTTTAAATGTCAAAATTTTCCCTATATGACATTTAAATTTCAATTTTTTCCATATTTGATATTTAAATATCAAACTTATCCACGTTTGACGTTTAAATGTCAAATTTTACCCGTGTTTAACGTTTAAATCTAAATATTTTCCCTATTTGACAGTTAAATGTCAACGTAACGTATGTAATTCCTTTCCTATGCGAGTCTCAGAAGCAAAATGTATCCGTTTTTGACGTTTAAATGTCAAAATTTTCCATATTTGACATTAAGTGTCAAATTTTACCCGTGTTTAACGTTTAAATCCAAATATTTTCCCTATTTGACAGTTAAATGTCAACGTAACGGATGTAATTCCTTTCCTATGTGAGTCTCAGAAGCAAAATGTATCCGATTTTTGACGTTTAAATGGCAAAATTTTGCCTGTATGACATTTCAATTTCAATTTTTTCCATATTTGATATTTAAATATCAAACTTATCCACGTTTGACGTTTAAATGTCAAATTTTACCCGTGTTTAACGTTTAACTCTAAATATTTTTCCTATTTGACAGTTAAATGTCAACGTAACGGATGTAATTCCTTTCCTATGTGAGTCTCAGAAGCAAAATGTATCCGTTTCTGACGTTTAAATGTCAAAATTTTCCCTATATGTCAAAATTTCAATCCATTTTTGACGTTTAAATGTCAAATTTTACCCGGCATTTATTTTCCCTAATTTCAATTTTTTCCATATTTGACCAAAATTTCCGTTTTTGAAATGTCAAATTTTACCCGTGTTTAACGTTTAAATCTAAATATTTTCCCTATTTGACAGTTAAATTCCACATTTTTCCTTCCATAATACTGTAATGGATTAATTCCTTTCCTCTGTATCTTAAAGCAAAATACTTTTTGACGTTTAAATGGAAAATATTTCAATTTCAATTTTTCCTATTTGACATTTAAATATCTTATCTGTAAATGGTCGTTAGACATTTAAATGTCAAAATGTATTTCCTCTGTGAGTCTTAGAAGTTTTTTTTGACGTTTAAATGGCAACATTTTCCCTGTATAACATTTCAATTTCAATTTTTTCCATATTTGACATTTAAATATCAAACTTATCTGCGTTTGACGTTTAAATGTCAAAATTTTCTATATTTGGCATTTAACAACGTTTTCCTTATATAACCGTTAGATGTCAAATTTTTCCTATTTGACATTTAAATGTCAATATTTTTCCTTCATGGTACCGTAACGTATGTAATTCCTTTCCTATGTGTGTCTTAGAAGGAAAATATATCCCTCTTTGAAGTTTAAATATCAAAATTTTCCATATGTGGCATTTAAATGACAACGTTTTCCTTATATGATCTATAGATGTCAATTTTTTCCCTATCTGACATTTAAATGTCTACATTTTCCCTCCACAATAGAATAACGGATGTAATTCCTTTCCTATGTGGGTCTTAGAAGCAAAATGTATCCGTTTTTGACGTTTAAATGTCAAAGTTTTCCCTATATGACATTTAAATTTCATTTTTTTCTATATTTGACATTTCAACGTCAAATTTATATAATCCCTTAACCTTAGAAGCAAAATGTATCCGTTTTTGACGTTTAAATGTCAAAGTTTTCCCTATATGACATTTAAATTTCATTTTTTCCTATATTTGACATTTCAACGTCAAATTTATATAATCCCTTAACCTTAGTCAAAATTTATCCGTATTTGACGTTTAAATGTCAAAATTTTTCCCTATATGACATTTAAATTTCATTTTTTTCTATATTTGACATTTAAACGTCAAACTTACCCGTATTTAACGTTTAAGTCTAAATATTTTCCCTATTTGACAGTTAAATGTCTACATTTTTCCTTCATAATAACGTAACGGATGTAATTTCTGTCAGTGATATTGTTCTGATTCTTATATTGCAAAATAATTTAGCATGCCTGGTTATCATGTTAAAATATACCTACTGTTTTTGGCTTATAATAATAATTAAGAAGTAGAGTTTATATACAAATGCAATCTGTGTATTTATTCAAATAAAACCTTCAATACAGTTTATATAAATCACATATTTTATCAATTCCATTCCTATGTAAGTCTTAAGAAGCAAAATATATCCGTTTTTGACGTTTAAATGTCAAAATTTCCACTATATGACATTTGAATTTCAAATTTTTCCATATTTGACAGTTAAATGTCAAACTTAACCGTGTTTAACGTTTAAATGTCAAAATTTTTAATATTTGTCGTTTAAATTACAACGTTTTCCCTATATATAACTTTTGGATGCCAAATTTTTCCCTATTTGACATTTAAATGTCAACATTTTCCCTCCATGATACTGTAACGGATATAATTCCTTTCCTACGTATGTCTGTATCGGTTTTTGACGTTTAAATGTCAAAAGTTTCCCGATATGACATTTAAATTTAAATTTTTTCCATATTTGACATTTAAACGTCAAACTTGCACGTGTTTAACGTTTAAATCTAAATATTTTCGTTATTTGACTCTTATATGAGTTTTAAAAGCAAAAGTCATCCGTTTTTGAAGTTTAAATGTTAAAATTTTTCCTATATGACATTTAAACGTCAAATTTTTTCCATATTTGACATTTAGATGTCACACTTACTCGTGTTTGACGTCTAAATGTAAACATTTTATCTATTTAACATTTAAATGTTAAGATTTGTAAACATTTTATCTATTTAACATTTAAATGTCAAGATTTTTCCTCCATAATAACGTAACGGATATAATTCCTTTCCTATGTGAGCCTTGAACGGAAAATGTATCCGCTTTTGACGTTTAAATGTCAATATTTTCATTACTTGACAGTTAAAAATGTAAATTTTTTCCCTGTTTGACATTTAAATATCCACTCGATGACAATCTTAGAAGTTTTTGACGGTTAAGTGTCAAAATTTTCCAAACTTGATGTTTAATCCGGACGTTGGCTCGTGTCACGTGTGTAATTGTATCTTCACTAAGCTCTTGTTGCCGGCCTTCATTAAGGACCAATAGAAGTATAAAGAAAAAAATCCGTCACGCGGTTCAAAATCGATCATTTCGTTTGGTCGACAAGTTTCTTAAAGATTATTTTCTTCCACTTTGTCTCTTTAAATGTCAAATCTATTTCTGTTTGACGTTTAAATGTTAAATTTTGACATCTAAATCTCAAAAATTTCTCATTAAATGTGAAACATCTTTGTATCTGACACTTAATTGTCAATGTCAAACATTTCTGTATTTGACACTTAATTGTCAATGTCAAACTTCTCACTATTTGACATTAACATCTTAAACTTTGACGTTTAAATGTCAAAATTTTGCTGATTGGTTGAAAATCAAAGTGCCATATGTCAATCGTGTCTTGATTGATGAGTACGTTTTTGGCGTCCAACGTGGGGCTAATTTCTCTTGATAACATAATACAAAATGGAGTCAAAATTTCGTTGTATCATCGCTATATTAAATTAAAATGGAACTCGGCGGCAAAGGATGAAGTTAACTTTTCAATTCTAAGAATTCTAAATCTTTAAACGGTAGTACTCTCATTAAAATAAATCGAACAGAAAAAAATCTGTACGAGCACCCACGCGCGAAAATAATTTCCAGATTCACTGAATAATTTCCTTCGAAATTAACGGTAAAAAGTCACGCCAACGGCGAACATTCCACGCGATCAACTCTCCTTTCGCTTTAAACGCCCTCCGACGCCACCACCTACGCCGCCACGCTAAAGTAAACGATGAGACGGCGTCGTCTGCGAAACAAAAGCGTATCGCTTACGGAGGACTAGTAATATAGGCGTACGACGATCAAAGGGAACGCGTAGGCGGTTTGGTGAGCGTGTGCGGGGAACGCTAGCAATGAGGCAGAAGACAAATGAATACGTCATAGGCGATCGATGCGTCCTCTTTTGTCCGCAATTCCCTAGGCGACCGAATACAGTAGGCGCGCACACGTATGTATTGTGTGTAAGTCGTCTGTACTAGTACTATAGAGGCTACTACTTTACTACTACATGCATATATATAGTACGTTCTCACGCCTTTACTATTTGATAGTGGTATGTTTACGATACTATTTCTTTTTCTTTTGGTTTCGATTCCTGTGGTTCAAATTTATACCCAAAAATTGCCGAGAAACGTTTATTTAATCTCAATACACTGTCTCGATAGTTCATTTCTTTCCTATCCGTGCCTCAGAATCGAAATTCACTCGCGTTTGACGTTTAAATGTCAAAATTTTCAATATCTGACGTTTAAACGTCAACATTTCCTCTAAATGACATTTAAACGTCAACATTTGAATGTCAAGCTTGTCCATATTTGACGTTTAGATGTCATCAAGCTCACTGAGAAAGTTTGTTAAACTTGTCCGTGTCCGACGGCACTAACTGTCAAAACAACAGTTAAATTTTCGGGCTTCGCTTTACGTGACATTTAAAAACGTCAAACGGCGCCGTTTCGAAGCATTTAATAATGGATGAACGAGCACTGAGGCGATAACGATAAACTTGCCTATGTTTGACACATTTAAACGTCAAACTTTTCCCGATTTAACATTTAAATGTTTCAATTATGACATTTCAATTTCAAATTAGGTAATTAAAACTTTCTACGTAAAATGGTCGATAACCGGTGCGGTTACGCTACTGACTATCGTTGCTAAATGGCGACGTATGTGACATTTAAAAGTTAAATTTTGACATTTAAACGTCAAAATTTTCCCTACCTTATCAACAGATTCCTTATTTGCAATTTAAATGTCAAACTTGGCTATGTTTGACGTTTAATTGTTGTCAAACTTGCATTCTAAACAAGAGATATTTTGCAGGCTTAGGCTAGTTCCAAACGCGTAATATAAAAAAAAGCAATTAAATGTCTAACCTGCCCATATTTGACAGTTAAATGTCAAAATTTTTACAATTTGACATTTATATATTAAAAATTGGTACAATGTCAAACTTTTTGATGTTTAATGCGGACGTTAGCTCGTGCCACGTGTGCAATTATATCTCCACTAAGCTTTTGTTGCAGGACTAAAGCTTATTTTTCTCCGCTTTGTCTCTTTAAATGTCAAATATTTTTCTGTTTGAAATTTTAACATTTAAATCTCAATAATTTCCCATTAAATGTCAAACATTTTTGTATTTAACACTTAATTGCCAATGTCAAACATTACTGTATTTGACACTTAATTGTCAATGTCAAACTTTTCACTATTTGACATTAAAATCTTAAACTTTGACGTTTGATTGTCAAAACTTGACATATCTCACATTTAAATGTCAAACGTGCTGTTTCTATGCATTTTAACGTTCAAATAGAAGTAGGTATAAATAAAAATTGGTCACACAGTCCAGACTATGGTCGTTGCGTCGCCAGGTTTTAAAACGGCCGTCAAATCGCAAGATTTTTTATTTGGTTCGATTTTTTAACTTCTTAAAGCTTATTTTTCTCCGCTTTGTCTTTTTAAATGTCAAATATTTTTCTGTTTGACATTTAAATGTTAATTATCAATGTCAAACATTTCTGTATTTGACATCTAATTGCTCAAACTTGCTGTTTCTATGCATTTGAAGCAAGAAAAATATTGATGGGTTACGTTAACTTCGCGTCATTGTATTTACTACATCAGAGGTATGCAAGAAACGATCATTATTACACAGGCAAGGTGCCATCCTGCAAAGCCATCGAATGCTAAAGTTTTGTTTGAGAGAAAATGCCTCGAAACTAAATGTATTGTAAAATTGCTCCGATTGGCTTTAAACTTTGACGTTTAAATGTCAAAATTTGGCATATCTCACAATTTAAATGTCAAACTTCCCGTTTCTATGCATTTTAAGGACCAATCAAAGTCAGATTATGGTCGTTTCATCGCCGAGATTTAAAAACGGCCGCCAAATTGCAACAAAGATTTTTTGTTCGGTTTTAACATTTAAATGCCAAACTTTCCTTATTTGACGCTTAAATGTCAATGTCAAACTTCTCACTATTTGACGTTTAAATGTTAAATTTTGACATTTCTCTGACAGAACCATAAATGTCAACGTTTTCACCATTTGACGTTTCTATATTAAAAATTTGACGTTTAAATGTCAAACAAAGGATTTTTTTTAATATAAACATAATAATAATATGTCAATGATGAAAAAACAGAGATTAATAAAAAAAACAATGTTAGAGAAAAAACTCAACTCTCTTTCTTTATTTTTCTCTACATCCACACAGCTTGTACACATATCGGTACATTTTACAATAGAATTTGACACCGTATACTAGGAAAAAAAGGAGCATTTATCAAGAGTGCTGCATCGGCTCACCGAGGCTGATGACTCGATGACGCGGTGACGACGAAGGCGGCGGCAATCACCGCCGGAACGTGCCCCGTCTGGATAGACCAGTTCATGTGCGAAAGTGATAAGGCGAACGATTGCACCCGTACTAAATCGACGATGATGATGATGATGATGATCACGGGGTGATTTGGTGGATTTCGACGAGAGCGACTACTACCATATACGTCCGCGTGACCGCGGGACCGGGGGGAGAGTGTTGACGTAGAGAGACGGAAAGTACGAGGGATCGATAAAGTCACGCTCGACGTTAATCTGGTAATGTGTGTGCTAAGCTTTCTTGATCTGAGACAATCGCTTCGGCTGTACGGTATACACGCGGGCAAACCGTTACAAATTATTCGATAATCTCGGGTTTAAGTCGACGACGGTGCAGAGGGGCGGGTTAAGGTCGTAATGATCGTAAAACCGACCGCGAAATATCCAAATCGAAATCATTTATTTTTAGATTTATTTTTTTAAACTAAAAAATCGGATAAATATGACATTTAAACGTCAAATTTGACGTTTAAATTGTTAAATAGAATAGTGATTTGACATTTAAACGTCAAACGCGCGAAATTTTGACAGTTAAACGTCTAAAACGAGTAAGTTTGACATTTAAACGTCAAATTTTTAATATAGAAATATCAAATGGTGACATTTATCGTTCTGACAGTGAAATGTCGTTGTCAAATAGGAAAGTTTGAATTTTAAATTAAGTTAAAATCAAACGAAAATCTCTCCAAATGGCGGCCGTTTTTAAACCTGGCGACGACACGACCATAGTCTGGACCATCTCACAAATTTTTGTTTATACTTCTATCTACTTGTCCTTAAAATGCATAGAAACAGCAAGTTTGACGTTTAAATGTGAGATATGTCAAATTTTGACAATTAAACGTCAAAGTTGAAGATGTTAATGTCAAATAGTGAAAAGTTTGACATTGACAATTAAGTGTCAATTAATGACCCTGTCAATTACAGAAATGTTTTAAAATGACATTTAATGTGAAATTTTGACTAGATTTAAATGTCACCAAATTTAACATTTTTAATGTCAAATTCTAAAATTTTAATGTCAAAAAGTTAAAAGTTTGACATTGACAATTAAAATATAGAAATGTTTGACATTTAACGAGAAATTTTTGAGATTTAGATGTCAAAATTTAACATTTAAATGTCAAACAGAGATAAAGGGGAGAAAAATAAGCTTTAAGAGATTAAAATTGAACCAAACAAAAAATCTTACAGTTTGACGGCCGTTTTTAAACCTAGTCTAGACCATGTGATCAATTTTTGTTTATGCTTACTTCTATTGGAAGCTTAAAATGCATAGAAACAACAAGTTTGACATTTAAATGTGATATATATGTCAAATTTTGACATTTAAACTGTCAAACATGGGCAAGTTTGACATTTAAATTGCAAGTAAAATTAGAGTTTTGACGTTTAAACGTCAAACGCTCAAAATTTTGACAGTTAAACGTCTAAAACGAGTAGTATTGACATTTAAACGTCAACATTTTCACTATTTGAATTTCATATTAAAATTTGATAATTTAAATATCAAAGTTTATCATATTTGATAACAAGTTGTTTTAAATATCAGGTTTCAATCGAAAAATTAAGCAAAAAAATATACATTTTGCATATTTAGATTTAAAACTAACTAAAAATTGGTATAATAAACGTTTAATTAACGTAATAAGTTATTATATTTATCTACGACACAATAAAATGCCCTTGAAGAAAACCAATAGAACTTCACCCTTAAGCGTATCGAGAGATTCCAAAGTCGACCATTGACGACGATAACATTCCACTTCTACAGGCGATAATTCTCAAAACGTCTCTCTCTCTTCTCCCTCTGTAAACGTTAATTTCAATTGACAAATTTGGTATTCGATTATCGTGACTGGCGCGTGCTCTCGAATTCCAATCGCGACAACGATTGGACGAAAAAAAAAGCTTTTCGGAAACGTACGAAACAGATGTTCGAAACTTTCACCTGAGATCGTCTTTTTAAACAATAATCCTGTGCCAACTCAGATAAATATATTTAGAGCCGGTTCCGATATCTGACGTGTCGAACTTTATATGTATAGATGGTCAAACAATGACTTGGGGTTGTTGCTATATTCGCTAATACACTCGACGTTCTCTCCCCCTTCGTATACGAAAAAAAAATTCAATATATTATATATAGATTTTTATTGGCTTGTATATTGGGGTGGTGTTCCGATATAATGATCAATCGCTACTACCGGTAAATTGATTCGGTTACGGCCGACGGTTACGGTCGTAAACTACGCACAATGACGTTAGTTCATTTCCACGTGACGCCTAATACAAATTGCACCCGTATCGCGAGATTCATTTCCTCCTATGATATAGGAAGCTCTAGAAGAGGAAATAATGTTGAAATTAAATTTTATTTTATCTTTTTTTTCGATTCAACCCATTTTATCTGTTAAACGTCAATGTGACAGCGATTTTTGACAATTCCTTAATGACAGATCGAGAAGCATTTACTGCCAACTGCAAATAAATTAAAATATAGTTAAAAATCAGTTAGTACTATAATGATCGAAATGCATAATGTAAGCTTCTACCAGTTTAAAAATTAATCAACAACGACAAGAAAATGTTGCTTCCATAATCGAACATGTCTCAGGTATCTTTCAACGTTTCTTATGCTATAATACGAGGAGGTTTTTCTGGAATTTCTGTTAAAAAATATGAAACTTTTCCCTATTTGACGTTTAAATGTCAAAATTTTCAATATTTGACGTTTCCCCTAAATGACATTTAAACGCCAACATTTGAATGTCAAGCTTGTCCTTATTTGACGTTTAGATATCCGACGACACTTAATGTCAAAACAACACTTAAATTTTCGGGCTTTGCTTTCGATGCAATCTAACAATTTTGGATTCGCACTGAAACGATAAACTTGCTTGTGTTTGACATTTAAACGTCAAGGGCTTTTTCCAATTTAACATTTAAATGTTTAAACTCAATGTCAAATTAATTAAAATTTTCTGTAAAATGGTCGATAACCGATGTTTACACGGTTATCAACAGTTTCCTTATTTGCAATTTAAATGTCAAACTTGCCCATGTTTGACGTTTAATTGTCAAACTTGCATCCTAAACAAGAGATATTTTGCAGGCTTACGCTAGTTCCAAAAGCGTAACATAAAAAAAGCAGTTAAATGTCTAACCTGTCCGTGGTTGACAGTTAAATGTCAAAATTTTCACTATCTTCCTCCGCTGCAGTGTTGTGGTCCTAGCTGACATTTATATATTAAAAATTGATACAATGTGAGACTTTTTCCCCTTTTGGGGTTTAATAAATATGACACTTTTCCCTATTTGACACTTAAATGTCAAATTTGTGGATGTTTGACGTTTAAATGTCAAATTTGGATAGATGAGGACGTTTACCGTGGCGATGCCAAGACGAGAGCTTTCCATCCACTTCCTCGTGTCCGAAATAAATAACGAAAATTGGTCACTGGTCCAGACCATGGTCGTTTCGTCGTTAGGTAAACGGATCGTTCATTTGGTTCGATTTTAATTCATTAAAGCTTATTTTTCTCCGCTTTGGAATCTCTAAACGTGAAATATTTTTCTGTTTGACATTATAGAATGTTAAATTTTGACATTTATCTTTCAATTGTTCAAGAGCAAATGTGAAACATTTTTAATTTGTCACTGTCAAACATTTCAGTATTTGTCTTAATTGTCAATGTTAAACTTTTCACTATTTGACATTAAAATCTTAAGTTTTGACGTTTAAATGTCAAAATTACCAAACAAGATACGTTCGTCGCCAGTTTTAAAAACCAATCTCCAATCAAATCCCAGGCATGAAATTTTATCTCCATACAGAGATTCAAAACATCTAAATTACGATCAGTTCTCGTCATATCTCTAATAGATCATTAGTTTGATCTTTAAACACAATTAGCTTTTCCAGCACAGGAGAGGAGCTAGAGTCGTGCCTGCTCGAAGAAACTTCGCAGCGATCATGGAAAAATGATGATTAAACGTCAACCTTGTATCCAGAGTTAGTCTCAAGTACTATATGCGCGATTGCCAAGGCTACATTTGACCCTCAATTGCGGGGCTACCCGATCCATCGGTTAGCCCCACAATTATGGGGCCAACCGATGGATCGGGTGGCCCCACAATTGTGGGGCCAAATGGATCGTCAAAACGGACGATATCTCTATCCAAAATCATACCAAGGTATGTAATAGCCGGATACTCCATAGTAAACGATAATCGGCGATGAAGAGGCGATCGCGAATCGATCGTTCAACTTCTATATGATCTAGCATCTCTGTTAAATAACGGAACAACTTGAAAAAGCAATTTGACAACATTTAATTACGCATCGGTAACTAGATCTGTATTCAACAGCTGTCACTATAATACCTAATAAAAAAAAGGGGGAGGGAGGTGGGAAAAACATGTCTATACCTATCTTGTATACGCATTAAGTGGTAGAAACAAAAGAACTAAGTATCGTCATATTTCATTTAATGATCTCTTCTACTTCTTCCTCTTCTTCTACCATGCGCCCCCCGACTTAAACTTAAACGTTAATCAAAGTGCCGGAGACGTTTATTTTAATCAGTTAATGGATATCCCGAGCGGTGTAAAACGCTGGAAGGGGATTTACCGAAAGCTTTACAGAACATCTCTCCTAACAATTCCCTATCCGAACGTGTTGTTAGTCGGATTCAACGAAAGCTACCGGTTGCTATAGGCGCCCTTCTCTCTCTAAAAAAAAAAAAGATGTAACAACATTAGAATGAAAAAAAAATGCATTAAAACAGCTCGATATCCATAATATTACGCCGAAGAAAGAGGTACCCGTTCTAGAAGAATCGTATCGAAAATGACAGACCATCTAACGGGGTGGTTTTTTTTTTTCTCTCCTTCTTGCGGGTGATCGGGGTGCAAAGCTCCGACCGGCTAGGAGGTCATATTAGGAGAAAAGAAAAGCGAGTCCGTGACAGCTAGCCGACAACGGTCGCCTCGGGTAGTAGGAAGGGGAGAGGGGGCCAAACCTATCGATCCTACGATCATGTTATTATTCGCTTCCCATATCCAGTCCGCAGGATTTCGTATTCAAGCCGGTCGAATCTGAGTAATCTCTCCCTGCGGATTTGTTATTTGCCGTATTAGATGATGTGCATCGTGTATACGGGCTGCGGTCATCGCGTTATCACTTAATATGCACTTGTACAATACGAGCAAGAACACGAGCATCAATAGATTAGATTACCCGGAATCACTTACGTATTTTAGAATTTTCCAGCTGTCAATCTGGCTGCTGTCAACATCTCAGATGTACCTCGACAAATAATATTACAGTTGTTAATAATTTGACAGCTGTCAGAAATATTTCGAAAATTGTTCGACAGAAATTTGACAGCTGACGGAAGCGCTTCGACATTTACCGCTTATAAAGATATAAACAAAAAACGGTTACCAATTATTTTCGGCTAGTAAAAATCCTTTTCATAATTTGACTTGGCTGTCAGAAATGTTTTGACAGTTATATAAGTACTTAATCTAAGAAAAGCTTGTATTTTAGAATTTTCCAGCTGTCAATCTGGCTGCTGTCAACATCTCAGATGTATCTCGACAAATAATATTACAGTTGTTAATAATTTGACAGCTGTCAGAAATATTTTGACAATTGTTCGACAGTAATTTGACAGCTGACGGAAGAAATTCGACATTTACCGCTATTAAAGATATAAACAAAAACGGCTACCAATAATTTTCGGCTAGTAAAAAATCCTTTTCATAATTTGACTTGGCTGTCAGAAATGTTTTGACAGTTCTATAAATACTTAATCTAAGAAAACTTGTATTTTAGAATTTTGCAGCTGTCAATCTGGCTGCTGTCAACATCTCAAATGTAGCTCGACAAATAATATTACAGTTGTTAATAATATGACAGCTGTCAGAAATATTTCGACAATTATTCGACAGAAATTTGACAGCTGACGGAAGCACTTTGACATTTAACGCTATTAAAGAGACAATAAACAAAAACGGCTACCAATTATTTTCGGCTTCTTCAGTAAAATCATTCTTCAATTCTTTTTCATAATTTGACAGCTGTCACGAATGTTTTGACAGTTCTATAAATACTTAATCTAAGAAAACTTGTATTTTAGAATTTTCCAGCTGTCAATCTGGCTGCTATCAACATCTGAGATGTAGCTCGACAAATAATATTAAAGTTGTTAATAATTTGACAGCTGTCAAAATGTTTCGACAGTTGTAAGTACTTAATCTAAGAAAACTTGTTTTTAGAATTCCCCAGCTGTCAATCATTGCTGTCAACATCTCAGATGTAGCTCGACAAATAATATTACAGTTGTTAATAATTTGACAGCTGTCAGAAATATTTTGACAATTAAGAGTATCAGAGTTACAAGAAAATGATTTTAGAATTTTAAAGCTGTCGAATACGTTTGGATTAGTTAAAGAAATATTGTTTTTTATAATTTTTGACATCTGTTAAAAATATTTTGACAGTTACGACTTTAACACTCTGTAAGAAATTATTAATGTTTAAATTTTTATAGTGTGAAAAGTAGAATTAATAGAAGTATTTCTTAATTGTTACACCGAACAAACCAATTTTACAACAATTTGACAGCTGTCAATTTTGTTCCGATTAATAAAAATGATGCGTTCATAATTTGACAGCTGTCAGAAATGTTTTGACAGTTATAAGTACTTAATCTAAGAAAACTTGTGTTTTAGAATTTTTCAGCAGTCAGTCTGGCTGCTGTCAACATCTCAGATGTAGCTAGACAAATAATATAGCAATTGCTAATAATTTGACAGCTATCAGAAATATTTTGACAGTAAGAGCTATCAGAGCTACAAAGAATGATCTGATATAATTTTAAAGCTGTCGAATACGTTTGGATCAGTTAAAGAAATATTGTTTTTTTTTATAATTTTGACATCTATTAAGAATATTTTGACAGTTACGATTCTAACAGTCCGTAAGAAATATTATTTATGTTTAAATTTTTATATTGTGAAAAGTAGAATTAATCGAAGTATTTTTAATTGGTACACCGGATAAACCAATTTTAGAATTTGACAGCTGTCAAACGTGTTTTTTTTTTTATTAATAAATATGATGCTTTCATAATTTGACACTTGTCAGAAATATATTGATGATTACGATGTTCAAACTTGTAAAAAAAAAAATTGTTGTCTTTAGAATTTGACGGCTGTCAGAAATATTCTGACAGTTACGCCTATTAAAAACAAAAGAAATAATTGTTTTTACAGTTCGATAACTCACCCTTAATTTAAAAGCGATTTATTATTTTTATTATAATTTAACAGCTGTCAAGGAATATTACGACTAAAAAAAGGTTTTTGGAGTTTGACAGCTGATAATGCGATAGTTACAACTATCGGAATTATAAAAAATAATGTCAAATTCTATAATTTGAGAATTGTTAGATTGTTCTATTATACTGATTATTAGCTCTTTGACAGCTGTCTGTCAGAAATATATCGAGAGTTTCAACTTATACATAATAAAACATTTTATTGTTATTACAGTTTAGCAGCTGTCAAAAATATTATGATAATATTTAAAAAAAAAAACGAAAACTTAACAATTGAAGGAAATAACTTTGACAGTTACAACTGTCAGAGCTATAAAAAATTTACATTTTATAGCTGTCAGATGTTTCTATAATTTGACAATAAATTGTTAAAATTTCTATTACTGATTATTATCTGAAAAATGATTTAAATATTGAAAAATTTTGACAGCTGTCAGAAATATATTGATAGTTACACCGCAGATGTTTTTTTTTTATGATAATTAAATAATATCAAAGGCCTCCACTGTTCGTAATCTTTGACCGCGTCATAATAAAGTAAAAAGATGTAAAACAAAAGCAAAAAACACGAAATCGTAAAATACGGAAATTTGATAGCTGTTAGAAATTCTACTGTTTTTATAATTTGACAGCTGTCAGGAATATTTAGACAGTTACACCAATTAAAGACAACATAAGAAATAACTATTGTTATAATCTGACAACTGTAACAAATGTTTCGATCGTTATATTCATAAAACAATATTATTTTATATTATTACAATTTGACAGTGTCAAACGTGTCCTTATAATTTGACAATCTTCACAAATATGTTAACACTCGCGTAAAACGGCAACACGCAGCTGTTTTTATAGGTTGACAGCTGTCAGAGGGATCTTAATTGGTGCGTTCGTCGAAACAATAAAATCAAATGCCTTTTTTTTTAGTTTGATAATTTGACAGCTACTTTGAAACTACAAATTAGAATTGTAAACTTAACAAACGACTGCGTTTACAGTTTGATGATTACTAGATTTGTCTTAAAATGTCTGTCCTGCTAAAAAAACAATAAGAATAATGAAGTGTCACTTTGACAGATGTCAAAAAATTAATTTCGACAATTTGACAGCTGTCAAATATATTGTTTATAACATAAAATGTTGCGAAAAAATGATTCGATAGCCTCGTATTTTGTAAGATATCTAGGACAGCATTAAAATGAAAATTATAGTCCCAATTAAATATAGTATAGAGTCACACAAACACAGCATTATTGAGGATAACTATACATATATAATGGTTATCTAACAATAAACGTAAGATACTCACTCCCCTCTGTAATCCTCTGGATACGGTACGATATTTCCGTGGGGATTCGGCCGTGGCGAGTTTCCGATCCAGAAGAAAGCATCGTCAGCTTTGCCGTCGTACGAAAACTTCTTAATGAAGAGGGTACTGTCGTCCACTGCGTACACGGTGCCTTTCACGTTGTGGGCGTACGTATCGAAACGGCCGATCCTCGTACCGTAATAGGGTTCCGGATGTTTTCTACACAGCGCTGGAAATAATCAAAAAATAATAATAATAATAAAGTTACAAATTAGCTCGTTTGGAAGTTTGTTATAACCGAGTTCACCCGGTATATGCACGGTTTTAACCAACAAAAAAAAGAAAAAGATCGACACGAGACCTTTAAGAAAACGAGTTTTCTTTTTTTGCTAGTTACGACAGATATATCGGGGAAATACACACAACAGAACCGACTAACACGTTTTCCAACGGGATGAAAACGATATATAAGGGTTCGAGATTTCTTGTATTGCTGTTGCTCAGCACATCAGATGGGGTGGAAATAAAGGGAATAAAGAAGAGCTTGTTTGCACTTCAAAGTTATCTGTCAATCTCTTTTCGAGGATTACTCCGTACAAAAGCGGACTTGACGTGAATGCCTAACATTTAGACGGCGATCCTAAGATGCCGAGGAAAATATTTTCCTTTCGAAATCCTCTCCGTGGATTTTTAAGTTTTAAACGGAATTTTTTAGGTTAGCTGGGTAAGTACATATTGTACTCGAATCTAGTCCAATTACTAATTGCAACCGGGAGGAAGCCTAATAGCAGTAAGTCCTCTCTAATAAGCCGCTAATAATTGTGTGTAGCTTGTTCTACTTCGATAACGAGAACACATAGGGAAGCCCCCTATATTCAAATTTAATCCATTAAACAGCGTATATCATCCCCTTAATATCCTAACTAGGTAATTCGAGATCTGCACATTGTAATATCTATATTACGTACGTAAATTCGCTGTCAAAATGATCGTCCTTTTCAATTTTTGCAATGTAAAACGATTCTCGATCTATCATTGATGAATTGTCAAACATCGCTGTCACATTGACGTTTAATGTTAGATGTAGGTATCACGATAACCTCCAAATATCGAAGCAAAATTTATCCCTTTTTGACGTTTAAATGTCAAAATTTTCCATATTTGTCATTTAAATGACAACGTTTTCCCTATATAATCTTTAGATGGCAAATTTTTCCCTAATTGATATTTAAATATCAACGTAAGGGATGTAATTCCTTTCCTATGTGAGTCTCAGAAGCAAAATGTATCCGATTTTTGACGTTTAAATGGCAAAATTTTGCCTGTATGACATTTCAATTTCAATTTTTTCCATATTTGATATTTAAATATCAAACTTATCCACGTTTGACGTTTAAATGTCAAATTTTACCCGTGTTTAACGTTTAAATCTAAATATTTTCCCTATTTGACAGTTAAATGTCAACGTAACGGATGTAATTCCTTTCCTATGCGAGTCTCAGAAGCAAAATGTATCTGTTTTTGACGTTTAAATGTCAAAATTTTCCATATTTGACATTAAGTGTCAAATTTTACCCGTGTTTAACGTTTAAATCTAAATATTTTCCCTGTTTGACAGTTAAATGTCAACGTAACGGATGTAATTCCTTTCCTATGTGAGTCTCAGAAGCAAAATGTATCTGTTTTTGACGTTTAAATATCAAAATTTTCCCTATATGACATTTATATTTCAATTTTTCTATATTTGACATTTAAATGTCAAATTTTACCCATGCTTAACGTTTAAATCTAAATATTTTCCCTATTTGACAGTTAAATGTCCAAAAATACTGTAATGGATATAATACCTTTCCTCTGTAGGTCTTAGACATTTCCGTTTTTGACGTTTAAA
This sequence comes from Holotrichia oblita, assembly GCA_023690525.1. Lineage (NCBI taxonomy): Eukaryota > Metazoa > Arthropoda > Insecta > Coleoptera > Scarabaeidae > Holotrichia > Holotrichia oblita. The sequence continues at coordinate 3,990,876 of CM043019.1, read as the reverse complement.
TGGAAAATTTTTCTCTTTATGGCATTTTTTCATTTTTTTCATATTTGACATTTAAATATCAAACTTATCCACGTTTGACGTTTAAATGTTAAAATTTTCCATATTTGACATTAAGTGTCAAATTTTACCCGTGTTTAACGTTTAAATCTAAATATTTTCCCTATTTGACAGTTAAATGTCAACGTAACGGATGTAATTCCTTTCCTATGTGAGTCTCAGAACCAAATGTATCTGTTTTTGACGTTTAAATATCGAAATTTTCCCTATATGACATTTATATTTCAATTTTTCTATATTTGACATTTAAATGTCAAATTTTACCCGTGCTTAACGTTTAAATCTAAATATTTTCCCTATTTGACAGTTAAATGTCCACATTTTCCTTCCATAATACTGTAATGGATATAATTCCTTTCCTCTGTAGGTCTTAGAAGCAAAATGTATCCGTTTTTGTCAAAATTTTCCATATTTGACATTAAATGTCAAATTTTACCCGTGCTTAACGTTTAAATCTAAATATTTTCCCTATTTGACAGTTAAATGTCCACATTTTCCTTCCATAATACTGTAATGGATATAATTCCTTTCCTCGGTAGGTCTTAGAAGCAAAATATATCCGTTTTTGACGTTTAAATGGCAACATTTTCCCTGTATAACATTTCAATTTCAATTTTTTCCATATTTGACATTTAAATATCAAACTTATCCACGTTTGACGTTTAAATGTCAAATTTTACCCGTGTTTAACGTTTAACTCTAAATATTTTTCCTATTTGACAGTTAAATGTCAACGTAACGGATGTAATTCTTTTCCTGTGAGTCTCAAAAGCAAAATGTATCCGTTTCTGACGTTTAAATGTCAAAATTTTCAACATTTTCCCTGTATAACATTTCAATTTCAATTTTTTCCATATTTGACATTTAAATATCAAACTTATCTGCGTTTGACGTTTAAATGTCAAAATTTTCTATATTTGGCATTTAACGTTTTCCTTATATAACCGTTAGATGTCAAATTTTTCCTATTTGACATTTAAATGTCAATATTTTTCCTTCATGGTACCGTAACGTATGTAATTCCTTTCCTATGTGTGTCTTAGAAGGAAAATATATCCCTCTTTGAAGTTTAAATATTAAAATTTTCCATATTTGGCATTTAAATGACAACGTTTTCCTTATATGATCTATAGATGTCAATTTTTTCCCTATCTGACATTTAAATGTCTACATTTTCCCTCCACAATAGAATAACGGATGTAATTCCTTTCCTATATGGGTCTTAGAAGCAAAATGTATCCGTTTTTGGCGTTTAAATGTCAAAATTTTCCCTATATGACATTTAAATTTCATTTTTTTCTATATTTGACATTTCAACGTCAAATTTTCATAATCCCTTAACTTTAGAAGCAAAATGTATCCGTTTTTGACGTTTAAATGTCAAAATTTTCCATATTTGGCATTTAAATGACAACGTTTTCCCTATATATGACTTTTGGATGTCAAATTTTTTCCCTATTTGACATTTAAATGTCAAAATTTTCCCTATATGACATTTACATTTCATTTTTTTCTATATTTGACATTTAAACGTCAAACTTACCCGTATTTAACGTTTAAATCTAAATATTTTCCCTATTTGACAGTTCAATGTCTACATTTTTCCTTCATAATAACGTAACGGATGTAATTTCTGTCAGTGATATTGTTCTGATTCTTATATTGCAAAATAATTTAGCATGCCTGGTTCTCATGTTAAAATATACCTACTGTTTTTGGCTTATAATAATAATTAAAAAGTAAAGCTTATATACAAATGCAATCTGTGTATTTATTCAAATAAAACCTTCAATACAGTTTATATAAATCACATATTTTATCAATTCCATTCCTATGTAAGTCTTAAGAAGCAAAATATATCCGTTTTTGACGTTTAAATGTCAAAATTTCCACTATATGACATTTGAATTTCAAATTTTTCCATATTTGACAGTTAAATGTCAAACTTAACCGTGTTTAACGTTTAAATGTCAAAATTTTTAATATTTGTCGTTTAAATTACAACGTTTTCCCCATATATAACTTTTGGATGTCAAATTTTTCCCTATTTGACATTTAAATGTCAACATTTTCCCTCCATGATACTGTAACGGATATAATTCCTTTCCTACGTATGTCTGTATCGGTTTTTGACGTTTAAATGTCAAAAGTTTCCCGATATGACATTTAAATTTAAATTTTTTCCATATTTGACATTTAAACGTCAAACTTGCACGTCTTTAACGTTTAAATCTAAATATTTTCTTTATTTGACTCTTATATGAGTTTTAAAAGCAAAAGTCATCCGTTTTTGAAGTTTAAATGTCAAAATTTTTTCTATATGATATTTAAACGTCAAAGTTTTTCAATTTTTGACATTTAGATGTCACACTTACTCGTGCTTGACGTCTAAATGTAAACATTTTATCTATTTAACATTTAAATGTCAAGATTTTTCCTCCATAATAACGTAACGGATATAATTCCTTTCCTATGTGAGTCTTATTATAAAAATGAATCCGTTTTTCACGTTTAAATGTCAAAATTTTCCCTAATATGACATTTAAGTATCAATTTTTTCCCTTCCACGTTTAAATGTCAAACTTACCCGTGTTTGACGTTTAAATGTCAAAATTTTCCATATTTGACATTTACATGTCAACATTTTCCCTCCATAATAACATAACGGATATAATTTCTTTTCTATGTGAGGCTTAAAGAGGAAATTTATCCGTTTTCTGGCGTTTAAAGGTCAACATTATCTTTATTTGACATTTAAATGTTAACATTTTTCCTTCATGATAACGTGAGCCTTAAAAGGAAAATGTATCCGCTTTTGACGTTTAAATGTCAATATTTTCATTACTTGACAGTTAAAAATGTAAATATTTTTGAGTTTGACATTTAAATATCCACTTTGTGATAACGTAACGGATATTATTCCTTTCCGATGACAATCTTAAAAGTTTTTTGACGTTTAAGTGTCAAAATTTGTCTGATTAAATGAAAATCAAAGTGCCACATGTTAATCGTGTCTTATTTCTATTCTTATTCTGTCAATCGTGGATCTTGGCATGATGTATGTTTTTGGCGCCTAACGTGAGGCTAATTTCTCTTGATAACATAATACAAAATGGAGTCAACATTTTATTTACTTCGTTGTATCATCGCTATATTAAATTAAAATGGAATTCGGCGGCAAAGGATGAAGTTAATTTTTCAATTCTAAGAATTCTAAATCTTTAAACTCTAGTACTGTCATTAAAATAAATCGAACAGAAAAAAATGTGTACGAGCACCCACGCGCGAAAATAATTTCCAGATTCACTGAATAATTTCCTTCGAAATTAACGGTAAAAAGTCACGCCAACGGCGAACATTCCACGCGATCAACTCTCCTTTCGCTTTAAACGCCCTCCGACGCCACCACCTACGCCGCCACGCTAAAGTAAACGATGAGACGGCGTCGTCTGCGAAACAAAAGCGTATCGCTTACGGAGGACTAGTAATATAGGCGTACGACGATCAAAGGGAACGCGTAGGCGGTTTGGTGAGCGTGTGCGGGAACGCTAGCAATGAGGCAGAAGACAAATGAATACGTCATAGGCGATCGATGCGTCCTCTTTTGTCCGCAATTCCCTAGGCGACCGAATACAGTAGGCGCGCACACGTATGTATTGTGTGTAAGTCGTTTGTACTAGTACTATAGAGGCTACTACTTTACTACTACATGCATATATATAGTACGTTCTCACGCCTTTACTATTTGATAGTGGTATGTTTACGATACTATTTCTTTTTCTTTTGGTTTCGATTCCTATGGTTCAAATTTATACCCAAAAATTGCCGAAAAACGTTTATTTAATCTCAATACACTGTCTCGATAGTTCATTTCTTTCCTATCCGAGCCTCAGAATCGAAATTCACTCGCGTTTGACGTTTAAATGTCAAAATTTTCAATATCTGACGTTTAAACGTCAACATTTCCCCTAAATGACATTTAAACGTCAACATTTGAATGTCAAGCTTGTCCATATTTGACGTTCAGATGTCATCAAGCTCACTGAGAAAGTTTGTTAAACTTGTCCGTGTCCGACGGCACTAACTGTCAAAACAACAGTTAAATTTTCGGGCTTCGCTTTACGTGACATTTAAAAACGTCAAACGGCGCCGTTTCGAAGCATTTAATAATGGATGAACGAGCACTGAGGCGATAACGATAAACTTGCCTATGTTTGACACATTTAAACGTCAAACTTTTCCCGATTTAACATTTAAATGTTTCAATTATGACATTTCAATTTCAAATTAATTAAAACTTTCTACGTAAAATGGTCGATAACCGCTGCGGTTACGCTACTGACTATCGTTGCTAAATGGCGACGTATGTGACATTTAAAAAGTTAAATTTTGACATTTAAACGTCAAAATTTTCCCTACCTTATCAACAGATTCCTTATTTGCAATTTAAATGTCAAACTTAGCCATGTTTGACGTTTAATTGTTGTCAAACTTGCATTCTAAACAAGAGATATTTTGCAGGCTTAGGCTAGTTCCAAACGCGTAATCTAAAAAAAAAGCAATTAAATGTCTAACCTGCCCATATTTGACAGTTAAATGTCAAAATTTTTACTATTTGACATTTATATATTAAAAATTGATACAATGTCAAACTTTTTGATGTTTAATGCGGACGTTAGCTCGTGTCACGTGTGCAATTATATCTCCACTAAGCTTTTGTTGCAGGACTAAAGCTTATTTTTCTCCGCTTTGTCTCTTTAAATGTCAAATATTTTTCTGTTTGAAATTTTAACATTTAAATCTCAATAATTTCCCATTAAATGTCAAACATTTTTGTATTTAACACTTAATTGCCAATGTCAAACATTACTGTATTTGACACTTAATTGTCAATGTCAAACTTTTCACTATTTGACATTAAAATCTTAAACTTTGACGTTTGATTGTCAAAACTTGACATATCTCACATTTAAATGTCAAACGTGCTGTTTCTATGCATTTTAACGTTCAAATAGAAGTAGGTATAAATAAAAATTGGTCACACAGTCCAGACTATGGTCGTTGCGTCGCCAGGTTTTAAAACGGCCGTCAAATCACAAGATTTTTTATTTGGTTCGATTTTTTAACTTCTTAAAGCTTATTTTTCTCCGCTTTGTCTTTTTAAATGTCAAATATTTTTCTGTTTGACATTTAAATGTTAATTATCAATGTCAAACATTTCTGTATTTGACACCTAATTGCTCAAACTTGCTGTTTCTATGCATTTGAAGCAAGAAAAATATTGATCGTTTACGTTAACTTCGCGTCATTGTATTTGCTACATCAGAGGTATGCAAGAAACGATCATTATTACACAGGCAAGGTGCCATCCTGCAAGCCATCGAATGCTAAAGTTTTGTTTGAGAGAAAATGCCTCGAAACTAAATGCATTGTAAAATTGCTCCGATTGGCTTTAAACTTTGACGTTTAAATGTCAAAATTTGGCATATCTCACAATTTAAATGTCAAACTTGCCGTTTCTATGCATTTTAAGGACCAATCGAAGTCAGATTATGGTCGTTTCATCGCCGAGATTTAAAAACGGCCGCCAAATTGCAACAAAGATTCTTTGTTCGGTTTTAACATTTAAATGTCAAACTTTCCTATTTTGACACTTAAATGTCAATGTCAAACTTCTCACTATTTGACGTTTAAATGTTAAATTTTGACATTTCTCTGACAGAACCATAAATGTCAACGTTTTCACCATTTGACGTTTCTATATTAAAAATTTGACGTTTAAATGTCAAACAAAGGATTTTTTTTAATATAAACATAATAATAATATGTCAATGATGAAAAAACAGAGATTAATAAAAAAACAATGTTAGAGAAAAAACTCAACTCTCTCTCTCTCTTTCTTTATTTTTCTCTACATCCACACAGCTTGTACACATATCGGTACATTTTACAATAGAATTTGACACCGTATACTAGGAAAAAAAGGAGCATTTATCAAGAGTGCTGCATCGGCTCACCGAGGCTGATGACTCGATGACGCGGTGACGACGAAGGCGGCGGCAATCACCGCCGAAACGTGCCCCGTCTGGATAGACCAGTTCATGTGCGAAAGTGATAAGGCCAACGATTGCACCCGTACTAAATCGACGATGATGATGATGATGATGATCACGGGGTGATTTGGTGGATTTCGACGAGAGCGACTACTACGATATACGTCCGCGTGACCGCGGGACCGGGGGAGAGTGTTGACGTAGAGAGACGGAAAGTACGAGGGATCGATAAAGTCACGCTCGACGTTAATCTGGTAATGTGTGTGCTAAGCTTTCTTGATCTGAGACAATCGCTTCGGCTGTACGGTATACACGGGCAAACCGTTACAAATTATTCGATAATCTCGGGTTTAAGTCGACGACGGTGCAGAGGGGTGGGTTAAGATCGTAATGATCGTAAAACCGACCACGAAATATCCAAATCGAAATCATTTATTTTTAGATTTATTTTTTTTAACTAAAAAATCGGATAAATGTGACATTTAAACGTCAAATTTGACGTTTAAATTGTTAAATAGAATAGTGATTTGACATTTAAACGTCAAACGCGCGAAATTTTGACAGTTAAACGTCTAAAACGAGTAAGTTTGACATTTAAACGTCAAATTTTTAATATAGAAATATCAGATGGTGACATTTATCGTTCTGACAGTGAAATGTCGTAGTGTCAAATAGGGAAAGTTTGACATTTTAAATTAAGTTAAAATCAAACGAAAAATCTCTCCATTTGGCGGCCGTTTTCAAACCTGGCGACGAAACGACCATAATCTGGACCATCTCACCAATTTTTGTTTATACTTCTACTTGTCCTTAAAATGCATAGAAACAGCAAGTTTGACGTTTAAATGTGAGATATGTCAAATTTTGACAATTAAACGTCAAAGTTTAAGATGTTAATGTCAAATAGTGAAAAGTTTGACATTGACAATTAAGTGTTAAATATAGAAATGTTTGACATTTAACGAGAAATTTTTAAGATTTAGATGTCAAAATTTAACATTTAAATGTCAAACAGAAAAATATTTGATAAAGGGACAAAACGAGAAAACTAAGCTTTAAGAAATTAAAAATCGAACCAAATAAAAAATCTTACAGTTTGACGGCCGTTTTTAAACCTAGTCTAGACCATGTGATCAATTTTTGTTTATGCTTACTTCTATTGGAAGCTTAAAATGCATAGAAATAACAAGTTTGACATTTAAATGTGATATATGTCAAATTTTGACATTTAAACTGTCAAACATGGGCAAGTTTGACATTTAAATTGTGAGTAAAATTAGAGTTTGACGTTTAAACGTCAAACGCTCAAATTTTGACAGTTAAACGTCTAAAACGAGTAGTATTGACATTTAAACGTCAACATTTTCACTATTTGACATTTACAAATTAAAATTTGATAATTTAAATATCAAAGTTTATCCTATTTGATAAAAGTTGTTTTAAATATGAGGTAGAATCGAAATATTAAGCAAAAAAATATACATTTTGCATATTTAGATTTAAAACTAACTAAAAATTGGTATAATAAACGTTTAATTAACGTAATAATAATAATATTATATTTATCTACGACACAATAAAATGCCCTCCTTGAAGAAAACCAATAGAACTTCACCCTTAAGCGTATCGAGAGATTCCAAAGTCGACCATTGACGACGATAACATTCCACTTCTACAGGCGATAATTCTCAAAACGTCTCTCTCTCTCTCCCTCTGTCGCCGTTGATTTCAATTGAGATATCGGTATTCGATTATGGCGTGACTGGCGCGATTTTGACATTCCAATCGCGACAACGACAAGACGAAAAAACGTTAAAAGGGAAACGTACGAAACAGATGTTCGAAACTTTCACCTGAGATCGTCTTTTTTCAAGCAATAATCCTGTGCCAACTCAGATAAATATATTTAGAGCCGGTTCCGATATCTGACGTGTGAACTTTGATATGTATAGATGAAACAATGACTTGGGGTTGTTGCTAAAATCGCTAATAACTCGACGTTCTCTCCCCCTTCGTATACGAAAAAAAAAAATCTTCATTATTATATAATTTTTATTGGCTTGTATATTGGGGTGGTGTTCCGATATAATGATCATGATCGCTAAATACCGGTAAATTGATTCGGTTACGGCCGACGGTTACGGTCGTAAACTACGCACAATGACGTTAGTTCATTTCCACGTGACGCCTAATACAAATTGCACCCGTATCGCGAGATTCATTTCCTCCTATGATATAGGAAGCTCTATCGGAAGACCAAATAATGTTGAAATTAAATTTTATTTTATCTTTTTTTTTTCAACCCATTTTATCTGTTAAACGTCAATGTGACAGCGATTATTGACAATTCCTTAATGACAGATCGAGAAGTATTTACTGCCAACTGCAAATAAATTAAAATATAGTTAAAAATCGGTTAGTACTATAATGATCGAAATGCATAATGTTGCTTCTACCAGTTTAAAAAAAAGAATCAACAACGACAAGAAAATGTTGCTTCCTGATAGCGAACATGTCTCAGGTATCTTTCAACGTTTCTTATGCTATAATACGAGGAGGTTTTCTGGCTTTTGAGGTTAAAAAATATGAAACTTTTCCCTATTTGACGTTTAAATAATCGAATACCGTCAAAATTTTCAATATTTGACGTTTCCCCTAAATGACATTTAAACGCCAACATTTGAATGTCAAGCTTGTCCTTATTTGACGTTTAGATATCAAGGTAGTGTCCGACGACACTTAATGTCAAAACGACACTTAAATTTTCGGGCTTTGCTTTCGATGCATCTAACAACGGGTGGATTCGCACTGAAACGATAAACTTGCTTGTGTTTGACATTTAAACGTCAAACTTTTTCCAATTTAACATTTCAATGTTTAAACTCAATGTCAAATTAATTAAAATTTTCTGTAAAATGGTCGATAACCGATGTGGTTAGGCGGTTATCAACAGTTTCCTTATTTGCAATTTAAATGTCAAACTTGCCCATGTTTGACGTTTAATTGTAAAACTTGTTCCTAAACAAGAGATATTTTGCAGGCTTACGCTAGTTCCAAAAGCGTAACATAAAAATAGCAGTTAAATGTCTAACCTGCCCGTGGTTGACAGTTAAATGTCAAAATTTTCACTATTTGACATTTATATATTAAAAATTGATACAATGTGAGACTTTTTCCCCTTTTGGGGTTTAATAAATATGACACTTTTCCCTATTTGACACTTAAATGTCAAATTTACCCGATGTTTGACGTTTAAATGTCAAACTTGATGTTTAATGCGGACGTTAGCTCGTGTCACGTGGCCTAAGACGTAAGCTTTTGTTGCGGGACTTCACTAAGGACCAATAGAATTATGAACGAAAATTGGTCACATGGTCCAGACTATGGTCGTTTCGTCGTTAGGTTTTAAAACGGCCTTCAACTTTATTTGGTTCGATTTTAATTCATTAAAGCTTATTTTTCTCTGCTTTGTCTCTCTAAACGTCGAATATTTTTCTGTTTGACATTATAGAATGTTAAATTTTGACATTTAAATTTCAAAAATTTCTGATTAAATGTGAAACATTTTTATATTTGTCACTTAACTGTCACTGTCAAACATTTCTGTATTTGTCACTTAATTGTCAATGTTAAACTTTTCACTATTTGACATTAAAATCTTAAGCTTTGACGTTTAAATGTCAAAATTTGACCGTTAGAAGTATCGTTCGTCGCCAGGTTTAAAAACGCAATCCCAATCAAATCCCAGGCATGAAATTTTATCTCCATACAGAGATTCAAAACATCTAAATCAGTTTTTGTCATATCTCTCATAGATCATTAGTTTGATCTTTAAACACAATTAGCTTTTCCAGCACAGGAGAGGAGCTAGAGTCGTGCCTGCTCGAAGAAACTTCGAACAGCGATCATGGAAAAATGATGATTAAACGTCAACCCATCCAGAGTTAGTCTCAATTACTGTATGCGCGATTGCCAAGGCTAGATTTGACCCTCAATTGCGGGGCTACCCGATCCATCGGTTAGCCCCACAATTATGGGGCCAACCGGTGGATCGGGTGGCCCCACAATTGTGGGGCCAAATGGATCGTCAAAACGGACGATAACACTATTAGTGTCTTGTCCAAAATCATACCAAGGTATGTAACAGCCGGATACTCCATAGTAAACGATAATCGGCACTGAAGAAGCGGTCGCGAATCGATCGTTCAACTTCTATATGATCTAGCATCCCTGTTAAATAACGGAACAACTTGTAAAAGCAATTTGACAACATTTAATTACGCATCGGTAACTAGATCTGTATTCAACAGCTGTCACTATAATACCTAATAAAAAAAAAAGGGGGAGGGAGGTGGGAAAAACATGTCTATACCTATCTTGTATACGCATTAAGTGGTAGAAACAAAAGAACTAAGTATCGTCATATTTCATTTAATGATCTCTTCTACTTCTTCCTCTTCTTCTACCATGCACCCCCCGACTTAAACTTAAACGTTAATCAAAGTGCCGGAGACGTTTATTTTAATCAGTTAATGGATATCCCGAGCGGTGTAAAACGCTGGAAGGGGATTTACCGAAAGCTTTACAGAACATCTCTCCTAACAATTCCCTATCCGAACGTGTTGTTAGTCGGATTCAACGAAAGCTACCGGTTGCTATAGGCGCCCCTTCTCTCTCTAAAAAAAAAAAAAAAAGATGTAACAACATTAGAATGAAAAAAAAAATGCATTAAAACAGCTCGATATCCATAATATTACGCCGAAGAAAGAGGTACCCGTTCTAGAAGAATCGTATCGAAAATGACAGACCATCTAACGGGGGTGGTTTTCTTTTTTTTCTCCTTCTTGCGTGTGATCGGGGTGCAAAGCTCCGACCGGCTAGGAGGTCATATTAGGAGAAAAGAAAAGCGAGTCCGTGACAGCTAGCCGACAACGGTCGCCTCGGGTAGTAGGAAGGGGAGAGGGGGCCAAACCTATCGATCCTACGATCATGTTATTATTCGCTTCCCATATCCAGTCCGCAGGGATTTCGTATTCAAGCCGGTCGAATCTGAGTAATCTCTCCCTGCGGATTTGTTATTTGCCGTATTAGATGATGTGCATCGTGTATACGGGCTGCGGTCATCGCGTTATCACTTAATATGCACTTGTACAATACGAGCAAGAACACGAGCCTCAATAGATTAGATTACCCGAATCACTTACGTAAAATTAGAATAAAAGACCTCGCCAATATTTCCATAACACGATTAGTTTTTTTTGTCATTTAAGACTCCGTGTTTGTCGATCACTTGACGTAAAATCCGTTTCGATAGATGATGGGCGAAAAGAACCCTCAATAATTATTTCATATAACACGAAATTATGTTTTTTTTTTTTGTCACTTTAAGACTCCGTGTTTGTCGATACACGTTGACGGCAAAGTGATCCGTTTCGATAGATGATGGGCGAATTATTGTTGCAACTGTAGGGTTGCCTTTTAATTATTTGCTACGAATGCTGGTCGATACAATGTTGACATTTTAAAATTATCATCATGTTGCCAACCTCAGAGTTATCCCACATTTAACGTTAGTCGATACACGTTGCCAACAAAACTATCTATTTCTATCGATGATTGGACGAATTATTGTTGTCAATCTGTAGGGTTGCCTTTTATTTAATGTTGCTCGATGCACGTTGACAACAAAGTTATTCGATTTTATAAATTATGGTCGAATTATTGTTGCCATCCTCAACAGTTGTCTCATATTTAATGTTGATCGATATACGTTGACAGCAAACTCATCCGCTTCTATAGATGATGGACAAATTATTATTGCCAACCTACAGCTACAAAGTTATCGCACATTTCAAGTTGGTCAGTAGACGTTGACAACAAAACTATCTGCTTATATCTATGGTTGGGCGAATTATTGTTGCCAGCCTACAGCGTTGTCCTTTATTTAATGCTGGTCGATATACGTCGACAGTAAAGTCATCCGATAACAGACAAATTATTGTTGCCAACCTACCGAGTAATCCCTCATTTAACGTTGGTCAATAGACGTTGACAGCAAAACGATGATTAGGCGAATTATTGTTGCTAGTCTACAGTTTTGTCCTTTATTTAATGTTGGTCGATACACGTCGATAGTAAAGTCATCCGCTTCTATAGATGACGGACATATTATTGTTGCCAACCTACCGAGTTATCCCACATTTAAAGTTGGTCGATCCACGTTGGCAACAAAGTTATCTGTTTTTATAAATTATGGGCGAATTATTGTTGCCATCTTCATTAGTTGTCTCGTATTTAAAATTGGTCGATATACGTTGACAGCAAAGTCATCCTCTTCTATAGATGACGGGCAAATTATTGTTACCAACCTACAGAGTTATCCCACATTTAACGTTAGTCGATCCAGGTTGACAACAAAATTATCTGCTTCTATCAATCACTGTGGCGAATTATTGTTGCCAGTCTGTAGGGTTGCCTTTTTACTTAATGTTGGTCGATACACGTTGACAGCAAAGTTATCTATTTTGATAGGTGATGGCCGAATTATTGTTGCCATCCTCAATAATTATCTTATACTAATGCTAGTCGATACAACGTTGACAGCAAAGTTATCCGCTTCGATAGGTGTCGGAGCAAATTATTGTTGCCAATCTGTAGAGTTATCCCACATTTAAAGTTGGTCGATGCATGTTGACAGAAAAGTTATCCGCTTTTACAGTTATTATTGCCAACCTGCTGTAAAGTTCCTTAATGTTGGTCGATAAGCGTTGAGAACGAACTGTAGCACGGCAAAGGATAAATGCCGCTGCGTATTGGACGTTTTCGATTGGTCTAATGATGGTTTTGGCACAAACGGTCACTTTTTGGTCATGCAATGGTGTTTCATGGATCTCGTGTGTATTCTCCGCTCCCCAAATGCGGCAATTTTGATTGTTAACGCCGCCAGAGAGTGTGAAATGGACCTCGTCGGTCATCAAAGTTTCCTTCTAAAAATCAGATTGAGTATCAACCATTGGAGGAGTGCGGAATGTCCGCACGAATGGGTCTGTGGGCCGAGAAGAACTCATCGAGCCTCTTTATCCTGAAACTCCTACCTGCAAGGTAAGACTAAACGAGGGCTACTAGCTCTGGATTGATGCCTAGCCGTCGCATCTTGAATAATAAGCCGAAAGCATGCGCAAAGTCCAAAACAACCGCCGCTGTTTCAGAGCAATCCGCACCTCCTCCGTCTTTCGGAGGGGTTGGAAGTCGGCCGACAGTCTCCTGCGAAAGCCGAATTACTCATCACGAAAGTAGTTTCCTTCAATGATGGCATCTCGTGGCCTTTCCAGAATTATGGCTTCGGCAATTTTGGATAGATTAGACAGAAGGGTTATCGGTTATAACTGGAACGAAGCATCTTTTCGGGGTTTCAGGAGCATAATGACATCGACTTGTTTCCAGACGGACGGAAACGTTCTCAGACTCAGCATGGCACCAAGAAGACGGCCAGGACATCGATGGCACTATCCGGCAATCGCTTAAGAACTGTATTAGCGATGCCACCGGCTCCCGGAGCCTCACCATTCTTCTTACGGATGGCCATATGGCGTTGGACCTCTTCTCGGTTCACAGCGGGTAGCGGTATATTCTGGTTTGCGCGGTCAACTTCACGGTGTATTGAAGTTGGCCTTCGACTACGGTAAAAATTTTTTCCAGGTGTTCGGGGAAGACCTGAACCTTAATTATTCTCCTTGTCGTAGACAATATCCCTTGTACTCTTTCTTTTGGAGCGCTCTTCTTTTTTAAAGCTTTTGACAACCGCCATCAGCCAGCGGATGTCATCATCTGGCAGCGTGTATGTTGGCAGCGTGTATGTCTTTGGGATCAAGGCTCTGCTGCTGAGCTCTTTTCCATTATTTTGTTGCTTGTCTAAAACTGTAATTCATGTAGCAAGAAGATATTTTAATATTTTTGGTAATTGAAGATCGCATTTCAAAATTTTGGATATTGCCCGACTAGATTTAAACTCGTTCTTTTCAATTAACTCATCATCCTTTTTCCTTTTCGATATAAAATTATTTTTATTTAACCTTTTATTATAACCTCAAAACAGTTTCGTTTCGAATGGATATAATAAAAAGAAAGAGTTATGAATAAAGTATTTTAATAACGCTTGAAAATTTCCAGGAAAAACCGTGTCTTTATCTCTCTATTTTATCTCGCTCTAATCGACCGCCCAGAGAGTTATTCTTCAACTCGAAACGTGAAAGCAATTTTATTCGAAACTGATGCGGCTATATTAGTGTTTACCATCACTGTGTGTTTACTTTGAACTTGGAATACGATGCGACCATCTGCAAAAAGGAGAGCTTTCAGTTCGGTCTCCGCTGCTCGGTCGGTTAGGGCGCCCAAGTCTATATACTGTTTGAGGGTACATATTACGTTTCTACGATATCAAAAGAACACCCCTCCACCCTCCCTTTTTCGTTTTTCGAACTATATAGGTATACATCTTTCAGCTTACTAATTACGCTTTTTTATTTTTAATTGACATTCTAGGAATTTAATCATTTCGACGTTGGTTACACTGATTTTTAATTTGACGTTTAAAAAATTTTAAAATGACAAGTAATTTTGACACTTTAACAGTTTTAAACTTCAGGAAAAAAAAACACGACGGTGTATAATATATATAACGGCACAACATTTATTTATTTTTTTTTGTAGTAAAATATATCAATATAATCAAATGCGTCATATGCGTGGATCTCAACGAGATTTATGACTTTTAAAATGAGGATTAGTACAACATTTAGCGCATTTACGAGATGGAGTATCTGACCAAGGAAGGGACATATTATATAAGGAACAAATTAAAGGCATAGGTCTCCAACAATGTTTGCAGCGATATGACCAAGAGCTCTGGTTACCGCACGCCGGGTAAAAAGCGTACTCCCATTGATCACTATAATCAACATCATCATCGCTATCATCATCAACATTAATCGCGCAAGACGCAACGCAACCGGAGACGGCCGGATCAGTTCCTCGATCCACATAACAGTTCCTCTTTTGATCGCGAATAAAAGTGTCAACGTCCAGGATCGTGTAACTGCAAAACGGTACAAGTTTCAGGGGGAAAATCGTTCCTATCCCACCGGATACTCACTTCCCAGTTTCGTCCAGGACGCAAACGCAATTACGATTCCCCCGGCACCCATCGCTTCATTCATATTTTCCAAATTAGCCGGATAACATTGGTATTCGTATTCGGTAGCGTCGATCGGATCTGTCACCGCGTTAGGATCTTGAGCACCGCCAGCGACGCCGCGGTGTGCCCCCGAACCAACGTAAGGATACGGTTTACCTAGATGTTTCCCGTTCGAGAATTGGCTAGGTCCGCAAGTCGGATTCGGTAACGTTAAACATTCGGGGGAACCGTTGCATTCCGTTCGACGACAACCGTCCTGTAAACCGTTCCTTTTCTCGCAATCGCAACCGACGTACATCTCGCTACCGCGTAATTCTCTAGATTTCGATTGTTTCATTGGAATCGATGATGTTGGATCGGTGGCGTTTCTGTTACCTTTCTTAGCTTTGCTTCCGGAACTGTTTTTCGCCTTTCCGATTTTATAACACACCTAAAAGATCATCTTCGTTAAATGGCGTAAAATGCAG
Organism: Holotrichia oblita; assembly: GCA_023690525.1. Taxonomy (NCBI): domain Eukaryota; kingdom Metazoa; phylum Arthropoda; class Insecta; order Coleoptera; family Scarabaeidae; genus Holotrichia; species Holotrichia oblita. Next base: position 3,975,106 of record CM043019.1, on the reverse strand, counting down.
CGATTCGAAACTTACCATGCAATTCGGAGGTTCTGAATTATCACCTTGGGTGCCGCCGCAACAACAGCACGGTGGCATGTTAGCACCTTCGCAGTAAACGTTATCGTATTCCTTGGCGAGTTCGTTAGCTATATCCGCTACGGCTGTCAAATTCGCTCGTTTCCTCTCGTTCTCCTCCTGTTTCGGACATATGAAAGCCATTTTTTTTCTTAATATTCAATATTGATTATCAACTGAAATTTTGAGATATAAATCGTCCTGTTTAACTTAAGATTTTGTATCGATTTTGTCGAAAATGTTGGGTGAAATCGTGTCAAGGTGACAACCGTTTAAACTTGTCAAATTTATTAGTACGATATCGTCATGGTTATATCGTTTATTCCCTCGTATATTTCGACTGTATTCAAGTTATGTTGCATTTTAATACGTCAATCATAAATGGGACATTTAAGCGGATTTATTTTAAGTTGGTCATATTGCTACAATAATGGAAATGTCAGTTTGACGTTTGTTAAATTAAGAAAATTAAATTATTTCCGGTAGGTGGAGTTCATGGACAAATTTGTACAACCCATTTTGAAATAATTTAACAATGATATGTCAGATTAATTTGTCGAATCAATCTGTTTTATTTGAATATTTTATGTCAAATTAATGCCGACGTTTCCAACTACCATAAAATGTCCCTATAGAAACTTGTCTTTTATAGCTGCGTTCGGCATGTATACTCTTAGAGTAAATCAAAAAGAGTAGAGTATGAGCAGAGCAGAGTGAATAGAGTACCTACGGATCATGAATAGATTGTCACAAAGTAATTTCCCCGAACGCAGAGCATAGTGCATGCAATGATGCAATCATGCAATTCAACAAACGGTCAGTGTAGGCACAGGTGTGGGCACAGGTAATTACCGATACGTCACAAATGACAGTTAAACCTGCATCCAAACCACCAAACATATCGAAACTTTTTCGTACTCTCAACCACACTCTCAACACTCCTTCCCAATTAATGGAGCAAAGAGAGCATGATCTAAACACTCCAATCTGTCACCCCGAACGCGAAACAAAAATGCTCTCTTTGCTCTAAAGCTTTACCGAACGCAGATGAGTGTATACCTAGAGCGCGACCAAGTTAATCTGGCCCGCGGAAAATATGCGAACTAACTTGCCAACCTCTTACCTCGCACCCCCGCTAACCATCACTTTGAATGTTTGACAGCTGCGTACAGTCTTGTTCTAGGTTGTTTTCTTTAGATTGTGAGAATTATCTCACATAAGATTATATCACATTTAAATTTTGGCGCGCTGAGTTTTTGTTTGGGAATGTACATGACAAATCGATGGTGCTGCTTGAGGGGTCATGTTCACCTGGTCGCACTCTAGATGTGCCTAGATACAAAAAGAGTGCACGGAGTGTGCATGCCGAACGCAGCTTTTATACAATGCGAGCATTCTTAAATCAAGTGTAGTGGTAGCATAAAAATCCCTGATTTGCTTGATTTTTACGTTATACAGTTAGCTACATTGAATAAATAATATTCATACTGTCATTTGGTTGTTTTCCTTTGCTGTCATTTTGTCGTTTCCGGTTGTATATTTGTAGATTAAGCTAGGTCTACACGGTCAAAGAACTTGATGAATAAATTGATGAATTTATTCATGAAAAAAATTCGTGAATATATTTTTCAATTTGTTGGAACATGTAAAAGTAAATCAAATATCTTTTAAACGAATTCATGACTGCCAATCCTCAAATAGTGACTTTTGTTTTTTAGCAACCTAAAATCTGTTGACGTTTGTGTCTTTTATGAATTTGGAGGTTATGTTTAACTTATTGTTATACTGTAGTAGAAATGGGAATTACAAAGAAAGCGAAAAAAAACGCCATTTATTGCAATATAGGAAATCGACGTTGGTAGGTGAGGCCTTCGTTGCAACAAAGAGAAAAAGGCAAATCTACCATAGTTAACAAGGACTTTCAAGACGACCCTGATCAATTTAAATCATTTTTACGAATCTATGAGAAATACGATTTTAATACTTTCTCAACCTAACAATGTTTTATAAAAAGAACACAAACATCAAAATAGTTCACACATTATGAAAGTTGGTAGTAAATTCTAATTTGAAATGTAACCATAACTCCCTAGAAAATTGACGAACAATTAAAGCAGGTTCTAATTCGTCAATTTATTCATGATTTTATTTGACAAGCAAAATTCACGACAATTTTAGCGTTTACACATTCCAATAAGTTCAAGGTCAGAAACTTCATGAATTTATTTGACCGTGTAAACCTAGCTTTACTAAGGCCCGGTTTTTCAATCAGCCGTTAATCGTTTCTGTTAACTGGCTGGTAGTTAAGCTTAACTTCAAGTTAAAATAGAGCAATTACGTTTTTCAACATGCATATAAACTGAGAGTTATGAAACTTAATAGTTAACTGATTTTACGTTTATACGCATGCGCAAAAGAACTAGCTGCAGTTGGTTTAAACCGTGATAACGATAAACACTCTAGAGCCAGCAGTTTGGGTTTACCTGTCAGTTAAAGTTTGTTAACCAGCAATTGAAAAACCGGGCCTATTAATTAGTAACTGCATTTTTAGCAATTTGCCGTATTTCCGGTAGGTGGAGCTGATGGAAAAATCTGTACATTTACTTTGAAATAATTTTAAAATGAAATATCAGATTAATTTGCCGATAATCTATATGTATTTGAATTTTATGTCACCTTTTTATAATTTGACATTTCATATAATAATGACATTGACATTAATGACGTTTCTATATAAAGGCCACGTTCAGAAAATACAAAATACAAAAAAGTCAAATTATAAAATGGTCAGCAAAAGCATTTGACATTTCATATAATAATGACATTGACATTAATGACATTTCTAAACAAGCACTTTGACATCAATGCAATTAATCAAAATTAAGTTTAGTTGTCCCATTTTTTTTATGGACACATCTGTACCAATACTATATTTGAAAATGATTCAAATATCACTAAATATCGGAGAGAAAGCAGTTTTTTTTTACAGCCCCACAACCACAAAGAGAACGTCTGACGTTATTCCTTTTCACATGAGATACTTATTCGCTTGACGTTTCTCTATCCTTGACGTTTCTCTGTAAAATGCGGAAGCTAGTCAGCCGCCATGTTTGCATATTTTGACACTTGACGTAATTGAGTTCTTACTTGAAAAAATCTTGATTTACATTAGAAACCCTTCTGAATCTTATTTTCATTCATTCTGTATTTTGTGTTCTGTTTAAATTGGCTGTTGCTGCTTCTATAAACTATTATTTGCTCATTTTACAATAACCTTAACTTTCTGAGATTCATATTTAACTGTCTATTATATTTGACGTAACATTTTGACGTTTACAATATAGACGTTATCTATCATAAATTTTCAAATTTTAAAGCATATTTTTCGATGCAAATTTGTAATATTGTCAGGTAATGTTGTCGTTCAAGTTTCGTAACAATGATATTGATGTACAGTAGGTCTATAAAAAGAACTGATTAAAAATAAAATCGTACCGAATCATAATAAACAACGAATTGCACAGAACGTTGACATATTGAACGTCAATTTCTTCCAGAATCAACTTAACAACCTGAAAGAATGAAAGAAGATATTTTCGACAAAAAACAAATTTTCCGAAAAAATTAAACAGGGCTCTCTAGAACGTACGTCATTTATTACCATTAGATTGGAGGGGTAATGCTGTTTCCAACGACACTAAGTTTGCCAAATTCGGTCCAACAGAACGGGAGTTCCCTCAAAACAAAGTTTCTCCTCCTCCCCGCCCCTTATATGACGAAATACAAAAATCTTTCGGTGCAAAATATGCGGAATTATCATAAAATTGCGATTTTCATATTTGTGATAGACCTTAAGTTGGTAAATTTAGTATAAAATGAGAATTTAAATTTTTGATGTACAGTTACGCCATCTAGCGGTCATCCTACACTTCCCAAAATAATTTCTAGATGTTTCTCCCGAGCAACTTTAGTCGGTGATATTTTTTTTTCCCGAAACTGTACTATCAATCGTTCCTGAGATATGTCACTTTTGTGTCATATCGATTGTCTTATTTTACTTGACGTTTAGTTTGACAAGTAGGTATCTGACAAATTTAAAATGTAGAAAACCAGGCATGGTAACCATAAAATTACAGAAGTGTTGCCAAATTAATGTGCAGTTAGTTATTAGTATTTTGACATTTAAACGTCAAATTATTTTAATTGTAAAACTTAAAGTACCTAAGTACATTTTTACGATAGCACGAAAGTTTACAATAGCCGATAAAGTTCATATATTAATTAATTCACAAGCAAGAGAGAGAAATTGCGCAAGAAATGCGGTTAAATAAAACCACTCTGTGATGAAGGTTAACAAACAATAAAATTAATATATTTCGCTATGATCTGACATTTGAGTTTTATGACAAGTAGCTTAAGCAAAAACTCGTCTTACAATAATAAAACTACAAATTGTTGACATATATGGAATTTAAGGTTATACTACAATTATATGACCACGACTGTACATTTTAAATTTGACATTATTCAATGTCATTATATTATGTCGATTATTAAATTATAAAGAATTCGAATTTGTATGATTGGCTTATTAGTATAGGTTTTCTATAACACGATCGCAAGTTAGGAGTAGGAGGATAGTTTAATTTTACCGCCATATTTTTTTAGTGAGTTTGACGTTTGGAGGGTGGCCATCATGCAAATATCACTGTTAAATTTCAAGGTTGAATCTTTAATGTTGTCAAAATCTAATTTTATACGCATTTTGTAAAATAACTCTAAAACTATAACATTTAGGTATAGGGAAGTGTACGCATATTAGCTCTAATTTTTAACGTACTACGCAATAGAACTAAAAAAAAATATTAGTTGCTATTTGAAAATTATAAGATA
>CM043019.1:3918032-3969656 GCA_023690525.1 Holotrichia oblita | reverse complement strand
CGTCAAAAAAGGATACATTCTCGTTCTAATAAGGACAAGAGATTATATCCGTTACGTTATTATGAAGGAAAATTGTAAACATTTAACTGTCAAATAGGGAAAATATTTAGATTTAAACGTTAAATACGGGTAAGTTTGACGTTTAAATTTTCACATTTAACGTCAAAAACTGATACATTTTGCTTCTAAGACTTACATAGGAAAGGAATTACATCCGTTACGCTAACATGGAAAAAAATTTGACATTTAAATGTCAAATAGGGAAAACGTTGACATCAAAAGTCATATATAGGGAGAATATGTTGAAAAATTTGACATTTAAACGTCAAAAACGGATACATTTTCCTTCTAAAGTTAAGGGATTATATCCGTCTATTATGGAGGAAAATGTAGACATTTAAATGTCAGATAGGGAAAAATTTGACATCTAATGGTCATATAGGGAAAATGTTGTCATTTAAACGCCAAATATGGAAAATATTTAGATTTAAACGTTATTGTGGGTAAAATTTGACATTTAAATGTCAAATATGGAAAATTTTGACATTATAACGTCAAACGTGGATAAGTTTGATATTTAAATGTCAAATATGGAAAAAATTGAAATTGAAATGTTATACAGGGAAAATGTTGCCATTTAAACGTCAAAAACGGATACATTTTGCTTCTAAGACCTACAGAGGAAAGGAATTATATCCATTACAGTATTATGGAAGGAAAATGTGGAAATTTAACTGTCAAATAGGGAAAATATTTAGATTTAAACGTTAAGCACAGGTAAATTTGACATTTAAATGTCAAATATGGAAAAAAATTGAAATATAAATGTCATATATAGGGAAAATTTTGATATTTAAACGTCAAAAACAGATACATTTTGCTTCTGAGACTCACATAGGAAAGGAATTACATCCGTTACGTTGACATTTAACTGTCAAATAGGGAAAATATTTAGATTTAAACGTTAAACACGGGTAAAATTTGACACTTAATGTCAAATATGGAAAATGTTGACATTTAAACGTCAAACGTGGATAAGTTTGATATTTAAATGTCAAATATGAAAAAAATGAAATTGAAATGCCATAAAGAGAAAAATTTTCCATTTAAACGTCAAAAACGGATATATTTTGCTTCTAAGACCTACAGAGGAAAGGAATTATATCCATTACAGTATTATGGAAGGAAAATGTGGAAATTTAACTGTCAAATAGGGAAAATATTTAGATTTAAACGTTAAACACGGGTAAAATTTGACATTTAAATGTCAAATATGGAAAAATTGAAATTTAAATGCCATATAGGGAAAATTTTGACATTTAAACGTCAAAAACAGATACATTTTGCTTCTGAGACTCACATAGGAAAGGAATTACATCCGTTACGTTGACATTTAACTGTCAAATAGGGAAAATATTTAGATTTAAACGTTAAACACGGGTAAAATTTGACATTTAAACGTCAAACGTGGATAAGTTTGATATTTAAATGTCAAATATGGAAAAAATTGAAATTTAAATGTTAAAAAGGAAAATGTTGCCATTTAAACTCAAAAACGGATACATTTTACGTTGACATTAAGACCTAAATAGGAAATGAATTATATCCATTACAGTATTATGGAAGGAAAATGTGGACATTTAACTGTCAAATAGGGAAAATATTTAGATTTAAACGTTAAGCACGGGTAAAATTTGACATTTAAATGTCAAATATGGAAAAATTTGCCATCTAAAGATTATATAGGGAAAATTTTGATATTTAAACGTCAAAAACAGATACATTTTGCTTCTGAGACTCACATAGGAAAGGAATTACATCCGTTACGTTGACATTGAACTGTCAAATTGGGAAAATATTTAGATTTAAACGTTAAACACGGGTAAAATTTGACACTTAATGTCAAATATGGAAAATTTTGATATTTAAACGTCAAAAACAGATACATTTTGCTTCTGAGACTCACATAGGAAAGGAATTACATCCGTTACGTTGACATTGAACTGTCAAATTGGGAAAATATTTAGATTTAAACGTTAAACACGGGTAAAATTTGACACTTAATGTCAAATATGGAAAATTTTGACATTTAAACGTCAAAAACGGATACATTTTGCTTCTGAGACTCGCATAGGAAAGGAATTACATCCGTTACGTTGACATTTAACTGTCAAATAGGGAAAATATTTAGATTTAAACGTTAAACACGGGTAAAATTTGACATTTAAACGTCAAACGTGGATAAGTTTGATATTTAAATATCAAATATGGAAAAAATTGAAATTGAAATGTCATACAGGCAAAATTTTGCCATTTAAACGTCAAAAATCGGATACATTTTGCTTCTGAGACTCACATAGGAAAGGAATTACATCCCTTACGTTGACAGTTAAATGTCAATTAGGGAAAAATTTGCCATCTAAAGAATATATAGAGAAAACGTTGTCATTTAAATGACAAATATGGAAAATTTTGACATTTAAACGTCAAAAAGGGATAAATTTTGCTTCGATATTTGGAGGTTATCGTGATACCTACATCTAACATTAAACGTCAATGTGACAGCGATGTTTGACAATTCATCAATGACAGATCGAGAATCGTTTTACATTGCAAAAATTGAAAAGGATGATCGATTTGACAGCGAATTTACGTACGTAATATAGATATTAGAATGTGCAGATCTCGAATTACCTAGTTAGGATATTAAGGGGACGATGTACGCTGTTTAACGGATTAAATTTGAATATAGGGGGCTTCCCTATGTGTTCTCGTTATCGAAGTAGAACAAGCTACACACAATTATTAGCGGCTTATTAGAGAGGACTTACTGCTATTAGGCTTCCTCCCGGTTGCAATTAGTAATTGGACTAGATTCGAGTACAATATGTACTTACCTAGCTAACCTAAAAAATTCCGTTTAAAACTTAAAAAATCCACGGAGGGGATTTCGAAAAGAAAATATTTTCCTCGGCATCTTAGGATCGCCGTCTAAATGTTAGGCATTCACGTCAAGTCCGCTTTTGTACGGAGTAATCCTCGAAAAGAGATTGACAGATAACTTTGAAGTGCAAACAAGCTCTTCTTTATTCCCTTTATTTCCACCCCATCTGATGATGTGCTGAGCAACAGCAATACAAGAAATCTCGAACCCTTATATATCGTTTTCATCCCGTTGGAAAACGTGTTAGTCGGTTCTGTTGTGTGTATTTCCCCGATATATCTACGTCTAGAAAAGAAAACTCGTTTTCTTTAAGGTCTCGTGTCGATCTTTTTCTTTTTTTTTGTTGGTTAAAACCGTGCATATACCGGGTGAACTCGGTTATAACAAACTTCCAAACGAGCTAATTTGTAACTTTATTATTATTATGTTTTTTTTGATTATTTCCAGCGCTGTGTAGAAAACATCCGGAACCCTATTACGGTACGAGGATCGGCCGTTTCGATACGTACGCCCACAACGTGAAAGGCACCGTGTACGCAGTGGACGACAGTACCCTCTTCATTAAGAAGTTTTCGTACGACGGCAAAGCTGACGATGCTTTCTTCTGGATCGGAAACTCGCCACGGCCGAATCCCCACGGAAATATCGTACCGTATCCAGAGGATTACAGAGGGGAGTGAGTATCTTACGTTTATTGTTAGATAACCATTATATATGTATAGTTATCCTCAATAATGCTGTTTTGTGACTCTATACTATATTTAATTGGGACTATAATTTTCATTTTAATGCTGTCATGTAGATATCTTACAAAATACGAGGCTATCGAATCATTTTTTCGCAACATTTTATGTTATAAACAATATATTTGACAGCTGTCAAATTGTCGAAATTAATTTTTTTGACATCTGTCAAAGTGACACTTCATTATTCTTATTGTTTTTTTAGCAGGACAGACATTTTAAGACATATCTAGTGATCATCAAACTGTAAACGCAGTCGTTTGTTAAGGTTTACAATTCTAATATGTAGTAACTGTCAAAAAGTAGCTGTCAAATTATCAAACTAAAATACAAAGCATTTGATTTTATTGTTTTGACGAACGCACGAGTTAAGATGCCTCTGACAGTTGTCAACCTGTAAAAACAGCTCCGTATTGCAAAAGCCTTTATAAAAATGCCGTTTGACGGATATAACAATTGAAACATTTAGTGACAGTTGTCACACTATAAGAATAGTTATTTCTTATGTTGTCTTTAATTGGTGTAACTGTCAAAATATTCCTAACAGCTGTTGAATTATAAAAACAGTATTTTTAACTAACACGCTAAAATAGCAGTATTTTTACGATTTTTTTTTTGTTTTTTTACTTTTGTTTTGTATATTTTTACTTTATTATGACGCGCTTAAAGCTGGGTAGACCTTTAACAGAGGCTCTAACCGTAGAAGCCTTCGATATCATTTAACAATTTATCATAATTGCCAATCAACATATTTCTGACAGCTGTCAAAATTTTTCAATATTTCAATCATTGTTTAGATAATAATCGGTAATAGAAATTTTAACAATTTATTGTCAAATTATAGAAGCATCCGACAGCTATATAATGTAAATTAATTATTTTTCTATAGCTCTGACAGTTGTAACTGTCAAAGTTATTTCCTTCAATTGTTAAGTTCTCGTTTTTTTTTAAAATATTATAGTAATATTTTTGACAGCTGCTAAACTGTAATAACAATAAAATGTTTTATTATGTATAAGTTGAAACTGTCGATATATTTCTGACAGACAGCTGTCAAAGAGTTTCAATATTTGAATCATTTTTTTTTAGCTAATAACAATCTAACAATTCTCAAATTATAGAATTTGACATTATTTTTTATAATTCCGATAGTTGTAACTATCGCAATGTCAGCTGTCAAACTCTAAAACGATTTTTTTTGTCGTAATATTCCTTGACAGCTGTTAAATTATAATAAAAATAATAAATCGCTTTTTAATTAAGGGTGAGTTATCGAACTGTAAAAGCAATTATTTCCTTTGTTTTTAATAGGCCTAACTGTCAAAGCATTTCTGACAGCTGTCAAATTATGAACGCATCATTTTTATTAATCAAAAAAAACGCTTGACAGCTGTCAAATTGTTGTAAAATTGGTGTGTTCGGTGTAACAATTATGAAATACTTCGGTTAATTCTACTTTTCACAATATAACAATTTAAACATAAATAATAATTTCTTACGGACTGTTAGAATCGTAACTGTCAAAATATTTTTAATAGATGTCAAAATTATAAAAGAAACAATATTTCTTTAACTGATCCAAACGTATTCGACAGCTTTAAAATTATTAAATCATTCTCTTGTAGCTCTGGTAGCTCTTTCTGACAAAATATTTCTGACAGCTGTCAAATTATAAACAACTGTTTATAATATTATTTGTCGAGCTACATCTGAGATGTTCACACCAGAAAAATTCTAAAATACAAGTTTTCTTAGATTAAGTATTTATAGAACTGTCAAAACATTTCTGACAGCCAAGTCAAATTATGAAAAGAATGTTTTACTAGCGGAACATAATTGGTAGCCGTTTTTGTTTATATCTTTAATAGCGTTAAATATCAAAGTGCGTCCGTCAGCTGTCAAATTTCTGTCGAATAATTGTCGAAATATTTCTGACAGCTGTCAAATTATTAACAACTGTTTATAATATTATTTGTCGAGCTACATCTGAGATGTTCACACCAGAAAAATTCTAAAATACAAGTTTTCTTAGATTAAGTACTTATAATTGTCGATATATTTCTGACAGACAGCTGTCAAACAGTTTCAATATTTGGATAATTTTTTAGCTAATAATGAGTATAATAGAAATGTAACAATTCTCAAATTATAGAATTATAGAAATGGCATTTTTTAACTAACCAGAAACATTTAATATTATTTTTATAATTCCGATAATTCTAACTATCACAATATCAGCTGTCAAACTCTAAAAAGAAATTGTTTTAGTCGTAATATTCCTGACAGCTGTTATTAAATTATAAAAACATAAGAAATCACTTTTTAATTAAGGGTGAGTTATCGAACTGTAAAAACAATTATTTCTTTTGTTTTTAATAGACGTAACTGTCAGAATATTTCTGACAGCCGTCAAATTCTAAAGAGTTTGAACATCGTAATCATCAATATATTTCTCACAAGTGTCAAATTATGAAAACATCATATATATTAACAAAAAAAAAAAAAACGTTTGACAGCTGTCAAATTCTAAAATTGGTTTGTCCGGTGTACCAATTGAAAATACTTCTATTAATTCTACATTTCACACTATAACAACTTAAACATTAATAATTTCTTACAGAGTGTTAAAGTCGTAACTGTCAAAATATTTTTAACAGATGTCAAAAATTATAAAAAACAATATTTCTTTAACTAATCCAAACGTATTTGACAGCTTTAAAATTATATCAGATCATTCTTTGTAGCTCTGATAGCTCTTACTGTCAAAATATTTCTGACAGCTGTCAAATTATTAACAACTGTAATATTATTTGTCGAGCTACATCTGAGATGTTGACAGCAGCCAGATTGACTGCTGGGGAATTCTAAAACACAAGTTGTCTTAGATTAAGTACTTACAACTGTCGAAACATTTCTGACAGCTGTCAAATTATTAACAACTGTAATATGATTTGTCGAGCTACATGTGAGATGTTGACAGCAGCCAGATTGACAGCTGGAAAATTCTAAAATACAAGTTTTCTTAGATTAAGTATTTATAAGTATCAAAACATTCGTGACAGCTGTCAAATTATGAAAAGAATTGAAGAATGATGAGAAATGAAGAAGTCGAAAATAATTGGTAGCCGTTTTTGTTTATTGTCTCTTTAATAGCGTTAAATGTCAAAGTGCTTCCGTCAGCTGTCAAATTTCTGTCAAAATAATTGTCGAAATATTTCTGACAGCTGTCGTATTATTAACAACTGTAATATTATTTGTCGAGCTACATGTGAGATGTTGACAGCAGCCAGATTGACAGCTGGAAAATTCTAAAATACAAGTTTTCTTAGATTAAGTATTTATAAGTATCAAAACATTCGTGACAGCTGTCAAATTATGAAAAGAATTGAAGAATGATGAGAAATGAAGAAGTCGAAAATAATTGGTAGCCGTTTTTGTTTATTGTCTCTTTAATAGCGTTAAATGTCAAAGTGCTTCCGTCAGCTGTCAAATTTCTGTCAAAATAATTGTCGAAATATTTCTGACAGCTGTCGTATTATTAACAACTGTAATATTATTTGTCGAGCTACATCTGAGATGTTGACAGCAGCCAGATTGACAGCTAGAAAATTCTAAAATACAAGTTTTCTTAGATTAAGTATTTATAGAACTGTCAAAACATTTCTGACAGCCAAGTTAAATTATGAAAGGGATTTTTTACTAGCCGAAAATTATTTGTAGCCGTTTTTGTTTATATCTTTAATAGCGGTAAATGTCGAAGCGCTTCCGTCAGCTGTCAAATTTCTGTCGAATAATTGTCGAAATATTTCTGACAGCTGTCAAATTATTAACAACTGTAATATTATTCGTCGAGGTACATCTGAGATGTTCAGACAAAATACTAGTTTACAACTGTCAAAACATTTCTGACAGCTGTCAAATTGTAAAACGATCATTTTTATGTCAAAGTCGTCGAAATTCAATTGCGGATTGCATAAAACACTAAATCGATGCTACAGTCTCGGAGAATGCTGGGATACGTTAATATCCAAGTTTAAAAAGCAAAAACAAAAGAACGTCGATCGTGGATAATGAAACGAAGACAAATTCCGGAACTAATTAAGAAAAAAACGAAGAAAATTAAAGCTGGCTGGTCGATTAATGTCAATATAGAGAGGGAAAGGGGGGCGAGAGAGGGAACAAAAAGGAGGGACGAAAATAATCAAAGATAAATAGCTTCCTTGAAATGTATCTCTCTTAATAAAAGAAGATGAAAAACATCTTAAAGAACCGAAATATATTTAATACTAACGTTGTTAAGGCTGTGGTTATCTTTTCCCTTTTCCTCGTTTCCTTCCTCACAAAAAGAAATACAGGATATACAATAGGATCTAATATATTTAGGAGGTAGCAAGAGATGGAAGAACACAAACCGCAGGTAAAAGCTTTTTATTCATCTAACTCGCTTATATATATACACTCCTGTATTCCTCGATTTTCGACGAAAGGTAGAGTAAAATGCATCGACAATAAGCTCTCTATAGTTCCGAAGGCTTCGGCTACACAAACCGTAGAGCTTTCTCGTACGGTATTTGCGTAACCAGTAGTAAATATACAAGAAAGAGAGAGAGAGAGAGAAATCCTACTCGATCTAGCCTTTACTCGTTTGTTTCTTTTCGGTGCTTGCTCGACGAATTGGTGAGAGACCGTCAAAGTGTGTGTGTGTGCACGTGTATGTATGTATCTCCCTCTCATTAAGGGGCTTTGTGCTTATCATTGGTAACGACGTAAGCCGCTTAAACCCGTTGCCACGGAGACACACTCTTCATCGCCTACATTCTATTCTATTGAATATCTCTCATATATTGCTATATAAGTACCATATAAGTATACATTCGCGGAGATATGACGGTACTTAGGTACTTCGAGAAGTAATAATTCAGAAATCATTAATCACAATTTTGACAGCTGTCAGATGTATCTATTATGACAGTAACGAACGTCAAATCCGGATTTTTTTTTCTTACGATTCGACAACTGTCAGAAGTATTATATGACCGTTACGACTGTCAAAATAGTTACTGTTCGGCTAGAGTTACCAATTATTCACTGAAATGCGACCGTTTCAAATTTCTATTACCGATTATCGGTCGAAAAATGCTTGAAAAGTGACAGCTGTCAAAAAAATATGTTGATAGTCATAAAACTATGGAACTATGTGAGGAAATGGCGTATTTCGACAATTATTACAACCGTTAAATTAAAGAAACATTGCTGAATTTTATAATTTGACAGCTGTCAAAAATATTTCGACAATTACAATCGTTAAATTTGAAAAAAATTGTTCACTGATCAGTGTTATTAAAGGAAATAGTAAAGCAATTCAAGACGTATCAATTTTTACCTTTTTTAGTTTTGATCCTACAGCTCATTAACGAGAGCGCTGCAATTGCAAAATTTTTCATAAAATATTTATTTTCTCGAAAACAAAAGCACATAGGTCTAGGAAGGTCTTAATAAAAGTTGCTTAAAATATAATGTAGAATCTAAAAAATTTATAATATATAGGATGATCCATTTAAAATAATAAAGTTACGTACACTTTTTCTATAATTGGATCACCCTGTATATTTGAAAATATTTTCTAGCTATACATCGTATAAATAGGGACAACTTTTATTTGAAACTTTTTTTCTCTATACCTACTGTAAAATAAACAAATTATCAAAGAAACCGCGTCAGCTAAGACACCCTGTATACATACATTTTTTTAAGGGGGTTGTGTCTTGATTAATCTGTAGTGTAGAATATTTTTAATCGCATTTTTATAGATGATGTAATTCAATTGTTTTGTTATAGATTATAGACGCTATATGAAACATAACCTCAAATTTTCTAAACTATACAGAGTGAGATTATTTCCAATTATACAGGGTGGTTCCAAACAAAAAAGAAAGAAATAAATCATCGAAGTTTAATTCGTCACTCTTTTAATGTTTAAAATGGTATATTAAACGTTTATTTTACGTTTATATAGACACCCCTCCCCCCAACCTCTCGAAAATTTCAATTTTTATTTTTATCTTATTTATCTTTGTGATGGGTAGGATGAGGGGATAAATTATACGCATAATAGATAACTTCGTAGTTTGAATAGAAGACTTTTGTTTTTATGTGTTATTTTAATACTGCTTCCATTATAGTTGCTTGCAGCTAAAATATTTTTTGTGCAAGTTCACCCTCTTTTAAATAAATACGTCTGGAAGATAATTGTTTTTCTTTGTTTCTAGTGACTTAAACAGCTAAGCTATCAACTAAAGTTGCTAAAAACTGTACATATAGCTGTTAAATTGTAAAATTCGTAAGTTTTCAAAATTACAAAATGAAGATTAGACTTTTTTAGGTTGTTCAAACTATCATAAGTATAATTTATCCTCTCACTCCCCCCATCGCAGTGTTCACCATTAAAAATAGAGTCACCGAACTTAAGTTTTGTTAAAGATAACTTGATTAGGCAAGGCGATGATGCCAGTCAGATTGAAAAAATTGAAAAATAAAACTGAAATTTGGGGGAAGGGAAGTCTTCAGGAACTTTTAAACAACAACTTTTTCTTGTGATTTTCATGGTTAAAAAATTATATTCTTTAGTTCTATTATAGCTGACTAACAGTTAAATTTCTATATCAGTTAAGATTTCTAAAAAAAAATACAATTGATCGACTGTCTTTTTTAGAATTTAAATATTCGTAATTTACCAACTATTTTAGTTAATCAATCGATTTTCGCCAGTTAAATTTTTAACTGCCAGCAACTGTTTTGTAATAATGATTATATCAAAACAGTTGACAAATATGGCTCGAAAATTGTTTTCCAACATTTTTTTTAACATTATAAATATATAGCTGTCATCTTATGACGGGATGGTGCTGGAGTTCAAAATAGCTGCCGAACTGTCGAAGAAATGAATTAAATTTATTAAACTGTTTTTGTTAGCGTCTAGTGACGTAAATCGTTCAGTTGTTAGAATCGAAACGATAGCTTTTTTAAATATTTTAACTGTTATGGGAACATAACTGTCAGCAAGTTATAGAAGAGAAGTAGGAAATACAGTTACACACAATTACTTACAATTGTTAAATTATAAAATTATTTTAACTGTTGGAGCGATATAGCTGTTAAATTGTCGGTGAAATTAACTGCTGCCAGCTAAATCCACTAAAAATTGAAAAAAAAAAAATATGTTCTTCAAACACATTTACATAAATAAGAGGATAGGTCCAAACACCGAACCTTGAGCACACCTCGAAGAACATTTGACACTTATTAGTATAATATCCGGTCAAAATATCAGGTCATAATATATGTACATAGATGTTTTAATTTAAACTTGACACTATTTTTATGATTAGCCAGCTATCTAGAGTAACGACGGAGACAACCTGGAATAACCTTGAAAATCTAAACTTTTCTCGAAATGTGGCGGAAGGTGATGGAGGGGGGGGATAGAATTAAATTTTCCCGCAATATCTTACCAACTATTCAAATTTTGGCGCCAAAATCTTAACACAAACAAAATTCCTAAACCTGTAACATAATTAATTCTGCTCGGTTTTGACAGTTGTAATTCTGTCAAAATTGATTTGATAGGTATAAACTTTTAAATTCGACATATTTCTAATGGCTGTCATTTTTTACGATTTTAAATATGTTTGACAGCTGTCAAATTGTAATTCTCCTCTAAACTGTCGAAACTACTAAAATGGTAAAATTTCTGACAGCTGTCAAAATCATAACAGTGATTTGTTACAGTTTTAACAGGTGTAATTATGACAATATCCCCGACACTCGTCAATTTGTAAAAGATTGTTTTTTTTTCCTGATTTTGACAGTTCAACTATCAGACCTCACCTCTCGCAGATTTTTTCGAAAGCCGTTTTAACGGATATAATTGAAATATTTCTATTTCTGTCAAGCAGCTGTCAAATTGTAAAAATATCTAACGGTTCACAGCTTCGATGTTTGTACCCGTTTACGCTATCAAGGCTGCCGAACTATAA
This sequence comes from Holotrichia oblita, assembly GCA_023690525.1. Classification (NCBI taxonomy): domain Eukaryota; kingdom Metazoa; phylum Arthropoda; class Insecta; order Coleoptera; family Scarabaeidae; genus Holotrichia; species Holotrichia oblita. The sequence goes on along the minus strand of CM043019.1, from coordinate 3,957,933 downwards.
TAATTTGACAATAGTAAAATAATTTAAAACAGTAATATATTAGACAAAAATTACAATTTGACAGTTGTCAAACACTTATATTTGGTTACGAAAAAGTCGCAAAGAATTACCGTTTCGACAGTCGGAACTGTAACAATAAACAGTCGACTTAAAAAATTTACACCTTTTTTTGGACTTGACAGTTGTATGCGATATGACATGCGTAACTATTGATATATTTCTGACAGCTGTCAAATGTACAACATAAAATAGCACCTTTTACCACACTTTCAACACTTGTAGGCGGTTATTTTGTTTGTTATTTTAGTAGATAGAAGAGTTAAAATACTACTGACAGCTGTCACATGCTGTCAAATAAATTATTTTTAAAATTTCATATAGAACTCTCAAAATATTTCCGACAGCTGTAAAATTCTATATAATTGAAAGTTTCTATTTCAGAAGAAGAAAATTACAATTTGACAGCTGTCAAATTGTAATTTTTGGTTGCGACAGTTAAAAGTCGCAGACTTACCGTTTCACTGTAGCAATAAACAGTCGACTTTAAAAATTGACAGCTAATCAGATATATTTTGACAATTACAATTGTCAAATCTCAGAGACAATCATCTTTATAATATGAGAGCTGTCAAAAGCTATACGAGCATTTATCGTAGTATGACGTAGGACTGGGACGCCTATACTGAGAGATAATTATCCTAACGATGTAATTGTCGTATCCTATAAGTTGACGGTGATAATATGAATAAACGAATGAAAGAAGAGAAAAGGGGGAGGGTAGGGAGTGGAAAGGAAAAGGGGTTGTTTCGTCCCCCTTGTACGAGAATAGCGTGCGTTACGTATAAGGACTAATACGTGGCGCTATATGTGGGAGGGTTTTACGCTATATTTAATCAGCGTAAAAGGGGGAAGATGAATGACTATGATAGCTTCATTTCCATTTAAATGGACACAATGGCTTTTACCGGTCCGGCATCGCATTCCTGATTCAGCTCGGTTAGATCAACAGTGTGTGTGAGAGGGCGCTCAATTACAGTCGTCTGGTGTAAACAGATGAGCGATGTATGCCGACAAAAAAAAAATAGAGTTGTTCGGAACGAGATTCATTCAACACGTTTCGTTTAAATGGAAAAAAAGATCTACTTACTCAATTTTTTACAACACCACAAGATTAAAACCTTTTTACGATTATAAACTTGTACAAACTTGATTCTAACAGCCATAACTGTCAGAATATTTCCGACAACCGTCAAATTCTGACTGCATCACTTTTTAATTCACAAAAAAATATTTGACAGCTGTCAAATTATTGTTTTGTCACACACCTACATACATACATAACAACATATGAAATAATTTGAAATATCTCTAAAACCATTAATTTTAACTATATACATGCTTTATTCAAACTATTAGATAATTAAATTTCGCTTTCAACTAACCCATAAAAATATAGTGTTTTAATTTGAAAAAATTAAGATTTTCGCATTTCAATTGTTTCAAAAAGACACTGACATTCTAGAACACTCTGTATAAGATATTTAAGTCTACATCTGTTTATTGTCATCATATGAGATGCTTCTAACGTTATGTTAAGTTTCATAATGTTACATTTTTCCGTTACCGAAATAATGGCATTTTTCTGAAGAGAGCGAAATGTCAAAATTTTCAAACAAATGTCAATATCTTGTAAACTAATGAAAATAATCGAATATGATCCTATATAAAGTTGCTTTAAAATTCCTCGGGCAATTCAAAAATGTGATCATATATAGGGTGTTCCATTTAAAAATGTAAAGATACTGATCGTTACGGGCAAACTAAACACCCTGTATATCGTAGAATAATTTTACGTTATAAATTTCGTAAAACTAAACAACTTTTGCATTTAAATATTTGATGTATTTTGCATAAAAATGCTGTTAAATTTATTGTAATATTTCGCATTTCCATCAATCGTATAATAAGGCTGTCAATTTTGACAGATAACCAATTCGGAATCACTTCGATTCAAGTCCAAAGTCTGATATCTCCTAATTAAAGAACGCAGAGTTAATAAAAATGTTAAACCGAGGGGGGTTCATCATCATCATCATCATTGCAACAGCCACGTGTCCGTTCCCTTTTCAGTAGTCAATCAACCCTTGGATGAGTCCCTTTGGAAGCGGGCGTCAAGCCCACCCTCTTCTACTACCTAACCGCGACTAGTATATACATACGTCGGGTATTGCTGTGTCATCGGTAAAACCGAATCACCCGGACGGAGAGCTATGTACTAGGGGTGGAGGTTTTCGCCCGAACTCCGTTGCATCGCCTCTTTGGTTACGCTCGTCTACTCCGACGATGTTAGGAAGTTTTAATGTTATTTTGTAACAGCTAGGGAACTTCCTGAATTTAATTTTCACCGGCGTGATATCAGGAGCGTATTATAAATAACTAAATATACCTACGTATGTATATACGAGATGATAAATTATATTTGAGCACCCCTTATAGGTACGTGATTTCGGATGTATTTGCTTAATCAGAGGAACGCCTATGGAGAGGTTGTTCGAGTTGAGGCTTGATGGAACCAACCAATATCTTCCACCCAAAATTAAACAGGACAATTATTTTTTTTCTCGCTGACAAACTCATTTTATAACAGTTACATCTCGGTCTGTCCTCTCCGCTCCTCCGACTGTAAACATTAAACGACAATAATCCGGTATTTTGTTTCAGGGAAGCCCCGGCCTTAGGGGAGTTCAACGATGCCGATTTAATACTACGGTTACCGCCCGGTCAAAGAATTAGAGACATCAAATGGCTTTCGGTCTGGTGTCGCAGGTTTACGGTAAGTTTATTCCATTCCCTTTCCCCCTTCACCACACCTACCAGCATTAAATCGACTTTATTACGTTTAGAGTTTGGTACATCTGCATAATAAATCTTAAAGGTAGTTTAAAGGTAGATCACCCTGTATAAATAATCCGATTGAGATGACGTATAGCGACGCAAAATTAAAATACTACTTCTTGTTGGGATGTGTTACCAAGCTAAACGTGACGAAACAAGTTTAAACCGGTAACATTTTCGGAAATAAATTCGAAATATCTCCAAAACTATTAACTCTAGGCTATTAATTGGTTATAGCTTTTTTGTAGACAACAACGTAAGCAATCTAAAAAGTCGATAATATATAGGATGTTCCGTTTAATAAAACGAAATTTTGGTTCGTTACCTGCTTACGGAACGCCCTGTATAGTTCTAAATAATCTGAATTTTTGCAACGACAGGCCTTATATATGAAGCACTAACTATATTTGAAATAAATTCAATTTTGTGACCGCTACAAACTAAATTAGACGAAACATGTTCAAACTGGGTAGCATTTTCGGAAATTAATTCGAAATATCTGGAAAACTATCAACTCTAGACTAGTGATTGGTTATAGCTTTTTTGTAGACAACAACGTAAGGAATCTAAAAGGTCGATAATATATAGGGTGTTCCGTTTAATAAAACGAAATTTTGGTTCGTTACCTGCTTACGGAACGCCCTGTATAGTTCTAAATAATCTGAATTTTTGCAACGACAGGCCTTATATATGATGCACTAACCATATTTGAAATAAATTCAATTTTGTGACCGCTATAAACTAAATTAGACGAAACATGTTCAAACTGGGTAGCATATTCGGAAATTAATTCGAAATATCTCGAAAACTATCAACTCTAGACTAGGAATTGGTTATAGCTTTTTTGTAGACAACAACGTAAGGAATCTAAAAAGTCGATAATATATAGGGTGTTCCGTTTAAAAAAACGAAATTTTGGTTCGTTACTTGCTTACGGAACGCCCTGTATAGTTCTAAATAATCTGAATTTTTGCAACGACAGGCCTTATATATGATGCACTAACCATATTTGAAATAAATTCAATTTTGTGACCGCTATAAACTAAATTAGACGAAACATGTTCAAACTGGGTAGCATTTTCGGAAATTAATTTGAAATATCTCGAAAACTATCAACTCTAGACTAGGAATTGGTTATAGCTTTTTTGTAGACAACAACGTAATCAATCTAAAAATTCGATAATATATAGGGTGTTCCGTTTAAAAAAACGAAATTTTGGTTCGTTACTTGCTTACGGAACGCCCTGTATAGTTCTAAATAATCTGAATTTTTGCAACGACAGGCCTTATATATGATGCACTAACCATATTTGAAATAAATTCAATTTTGTGACCGCTATAAACTAAATTAGACAAAACATGTTCAAACTGGGTAGCATTTTCGGAAATTAATTCGAAATATCTCGAAAACTATCAACTCTAGACTAGTAATTGGTTATAGCTTTTTTGTAGACGACAACGTAAGCAATCTAAAAAGTCGATAATATATAGGGTGTTCCGTTTAATAAAACGAAATTTTGGTTCGTTACCTGCTTACGAAACGCCCTGTATAGTTCTAAATAATCTGAATTTTTGCAACGACAGGCCTTATATATGAAGCACTAACTATATTTGAAATAAATTCCATTTTGTGACCGCTATAAACTAAATTAGACGAAACATGTTCAAACTGGGTAGCATTTTGGAAAATAAATTCTAAATATCTCGAAAACTATCAACTCTAGCCTATTAATTGGTTATAGCTTTTTTGTAGACAACAACGTAAGCAATCTAAAAAGTCGATAATATACAAGGTGTTCCGTTTAATAAAACGAAATTTTGGTTCGTTACCGGCTTACGGAACGCCCTGTATAGTTCTAAATAATCTAAACTTTTGCAACGACAGGCCTTATATATGAAGCACTAACTATATTTGAAATAAATTCAATTTTGTGACCGCTATAAACTAAATTAGACGAAACATGTTCAAACTGGGTAGCATTTTCGGAAATTAATTCGAAATATCTCGAAAACTATCAACTCTAGCCTATTAATTGGTTATAGCTTTTTTGTACACAACAACGTAAGCAATCTAAAAAGTCGCTAATATACAAGGTGTTCCGTTTAATAAAACGAAATTTTGGTTCGTTACCTGCTTACGGAACGCCCTGTATAGTTCTAAATAATCTGAATTTTTGCAACGACAGGCCTTATATATGAAGCACTAACCATATTTGAAATAAATACAATTTTGTGACCGCTACAAACTAAATTAGACGAAACATGTCAAACTGGGTAGCATTTTCGGAAATTAATTCGAAATATCTCGAAAACTATCAACTCTAGCCTATTAATTGGTTATAGCTTTTTTGTACACAACAACGTAAGCAATCTAAAAAGTCGCTAATATACAAGGTGTTCCGTTTAATAAAACGAAATTTTGGTTCGTTACCTGCTTACGGAACGCCCTGTATAGTTCTAAATAATCTGAATTTTTGCAACGACAGGCCTTATATATGAAGCACTAACCATATTTGAAATAAATACAATTTTGTGACCGCTACAAACTAAATTAGACGAAACATGTTCAAACTGGGTAGCATTTTCGGAAATTAATTCGAAATATCTCGAAAACTATCAACTCTAGACTAGTAATTGGTTATAGCTTTATTGTAGATAACAACGTAAGCAATCTAAAAAGTCGATAATATATAGGGTGTTCCGTTTAATAAAACGAAATTTCAGTTCGTTACCTGCTTACGGAACGCCCTGTATAGTTCTAAATAATCTGAATTTTTGCAACGACAGGCCTTATATATGAAGCACTAACTATATTTGAAATAAATTCAATTTTGTGACCGCTATAAACTAAATTAGACGAAACATGTTCAAACTGGGTAGCATTTTCGGAAATTAATTCGAAATATCTCGAAAACTATCAACTCTAGACTAGTAATTGGTTATAGCTTTTTTGTAAACAACAACGTAATCAATCTAAAAAGTCGATAATATACAGGGTGTTCCGTTTAATAAAACGAAATTTTGGTTCGTTACCTGCTTACGGAACGCCCTGTATAGTTATATATCATTTTAGTTTGTGCATTGATAGGTCTTATATAAAATGCACTATCTATATTTGAAATAAATTCTATTTTGTGACCGCTACAAACTAAATTAGACGAAATATGTTCAAACTGGGTAGCATTTTCGGAAGTAAATTTGAAATATCTCGAAAACTATCAACTCTAGCCTATTAATTGGTTATAGCTTTATTGTAGATAACAACGTAAGCAATTTAAAAAGTCGATAATATATAGGGTGTTCCGTTTAATAAAACGAAATTTTGGTTCGTTACCTGCTTACGGAACACCCTGTATAGTTCTAAATAATCTGAATTTTTGCAACGACAGGCCTTATATATGAAGCACTAACTATATTTGAAATAAATTCAATTTTGTGACCGCTATAAACTAAATTAGACGAAACATGTTCAAACTGGGTAGCATTTTCGGAAATTAATTCGAAATATCTCGAAAACTATCAACTCTAGACTAGTAATTGGTTATAGCTTTTTTGTAAACAACAACGTAATCAATCTAAAAAGTCGATAATATACAGGGTGTTCCGTTTAATAAAACGAAATTTTGGTTCGTTACATGCTTACGGAACGCCCTGTATAGTTCTAAATAATCTAAATTTTTGCAACGACAGGCCTTATACATGAAGCACTAACTATATTTGAAATAAATTCAATTTTGTGACCGCTACAAACTAAATTAGACGAAACATGTTCAAACTGGGTAGCATTTTCGGAAATTAATTCGAAATATCTCGAAAACTATCAACTCTAGACTAGTAATTGGTTATAGCTTTATTGTAGATAACAACGTAAGCAATCTAAAAAGTCGATAATATATAGGGTGTTCCGTTTAATAAAACGAAATTTCAGTTCGTTACCTGCTTACGGAACGCCCTGTATAGTTCTAAATAATCTGAATTTTTGCAACGACAGGCCTTATATATGAAGCACTAACTATATTTGAAATAAATTCAATTTTGTGACCGCTATAAACTAAATTAGACGAAACATGTTCAAACTGGGTAGCATTTTCGGAAATTAATTCGAAATATCTCGAAAACTATCAACTCTAGACTAGTAATTGGTTATAGCTTTTTTGTAGACAACAACGTAAGCAATCTAAAAAGTCGATAATATATAGGGTGTTCCGTTTAAGAAAACTCAATTTTGGTTCGTTACTTGCTTACGGAACGCCCTGTATAGTTCTAAAAAATCTAAATTTTTGCAACGACAGGCCTTATATATGAAGCACTAACTATATTTGAAATAAATTCAATTTTGTGACCGCTATAATCTAAATTAGACGAAACATGTTCAAACTGGGTAGCATTTTCGGAAATTAATTTGAAATATCTCGAAAACTATCAACTCTAGACTAGTAATTGGTTATAGCTTTTTTGTAGACAACAACGTAAGCAATCTAAAAAGTCGATAATATACAGGGTGTTCCGTTTAATAAAGCGAAATTTTGGTTCGTTACCTGCTTACGGAACGCCCTGTATAGTTCTAAATTATCTGAATTTTTGCAACGACAGGCCTTATATATGAAGCACTAACTATATTTGAAATAAATTCAATTTTGTGACCGCTATAAACTAAATTAGACGAAACATGTTCAAACTGGGTAGCATTTTCGGAAATTAATTCGAAATATCTCGAAAACTATCAACTCTAGACTAGTAATTGGTTATAGCTTTTTTGTAGACAACAACGTAAGCAATCTAAAAAGTCGATAATATACAAGGTGTTCCGTTTAATAAATCGAAATTTTGGTTCGTTACCTGCTTACGGAACGCCCTGTATAGTTCTAAATAATCTAAATTTTTGCAACGACAGGCCTTATATATGAAGCACTAACTATATTTGAAATAAATTCAATTTTGTGACCGCTATAAACTAAATTAGACGAAACATGTTTAAACTGGGTAGCATTTTCGGAAATTAATTCGAAATATCTCGAAAACTATCAACTCTAGCCTATTAATTGGTTATAGCTTTATTGTAGATAACAACGTAAGGAATCTAAAAAGTCGATAATATATAGGGTGTTCCGTTTAATAAAACGAAATTTTGGTTCGTTACCTGCTTACGGAACGCCCTGTATAGTTCTAAATAATCTAAATTTTTGCAACGACAGGCCTTATATATGAAGCACTAACTATATTTGAAATAAATTCAATTTTGTGACCGCTATAAACTAAATTAGACGAAACATGTTTAAACTGGGTAGCATTTTGGGAAATAAATTCTAAATATTTCGAAAACTATCAACTCTAGCCTATTAATTGGTTATAGCTTTATTGTAGATAACAACGTAAGCAATCTAAAAAGTCGATAATATATAGGGTGTTCCGTTTAATAAAATGAAATTTTGGTTTGTTACCTGCTTACGGAACGCCCTGTATAGTTCTAAATAATCTGAATTTTTGCAACGACAGGCCTTATATATGAAGCACTAACTATATTTGAAATAAATTTAATTTTGTGACCGCTATAAACTAAATTAGACGAAACATGTTCAAACGGGGTAGCATTTTCGGAAATTAAATCGAAATATCTCGAAAACTATCAACTCTAGACTAGTAATTGGTTATAGCTTTTTTGTAGACAACAACGTAAGCAATCTAAAAAGTCGATAATATATAGGGTGTTCCGTTTAATAAAACGAAATTTTGTTTCGTTACCTGCTTACGGAACGCCCTGTATAGTTCTAAATAATCTAAATGTTTGCAACGACAGGCCTTATATATGAAGCACTAACTATATTTGAAATAAATTCAATTTTGTGACCGCTATAAACTAAATTAGACGAAACATGTTCAAACTGGGTAGCATTTTCGGAAATTAATTCGAAATATCTCGAAAACTATCAACTCTAGCCTATTAATTGGTTATAGCTTTATTGTAGATAACAACGTAAGCAATCTAAAAAGTCGATAATATATAGGGTGTTCCGTTTAATAAAATGAAATTTTGGTTTGTTACCTGCTTACGGAACGCCCTGTATAGTTCTAAATAATCTGAATTTTTGCAACGACAGGCCTTATATATGAAGCACTAACTATATTTGAAATAAATTTAATTTTGTGACCGCTATAAACTAAATTAGACGAAACATGTTCAAACGGGGTAGCATTTTCGGAAATTAAATCGAAATATCTCGAAAACTATCAACTCTAGACTAGTAATTGGTTATAGCTTTTTTGTAGACAACAACGTAAGCAATCTAAAAAGTCGATAATATATAGGGTGTTCCGTTTAATAAAACGAAATTTTGTTTCGTTACCTGCTTACGGAACGCCCTGTATAGTTCTAAATAATCTAAATGTTTGCAACGACAGGCCTTATATATGAAGCACTAACTATATTTGAAATAAATTCAATTTTGTGACCGCTATAAACTAAATTAGACGAAACATGTTCAAACTGGGTAGCATTTTCGGAAATTAATTCGAAATATCTCGAAAACTATCAACTCTAGCCTATTAATTGGTTATAGCTTTATTGTAGATAACAACGTAAGCAATCTAAAAAGTCGATAATATATAGGGTGTTCCGTTTAATAAAATGAAATTTTGGTTAGTTACCTGCTTACGGAACGCCCTGTATAGTTATAAATAATCTAAATTTTTGCAACGACAGGCCTTATATATGGAGCACTAACTATATTTGAAATAAATTCAATTTTGTGACCGCTATAAACTAAATTAGACGAAACATGTTCAAACTGGGTAGCATTTTCGAAAATTAATTCGAAATATCTCGAAAACTATCAACTCTAGACTAGTAATTGGTTATAGCTTTATTGTAGATAACAACGTAAGGGATCTAAAAAATCGATAATATATAGGGTGTTCCGTTTAATAAAACGAAATTTTGGTTCGTTACCTGCTTACGGAACGCCCTGTATAGTTCTAAATAATCTGAATTTTTGCAACGACAGGCCTTATATATGAAGCACTAACTATATTTGAAATAAATTCCATTTTGTGACCGCTATAAACTAAATTAGACGAAACATGTTCAAACTGGGTAGCATTTTCGGAAATTAATTCGAAATATCTCGAAAACTATCAACTCTAGACTAGTAATTGGTTATAGCTTTATTGTAGATAACAACGTAAGGAATCTAAAAAGTCGATAATATATAGGGTGTTCCGTTTAATAAAACGAAATTTTGGTTCGTTACCTGCTTACGGAACGCCTTGTATAGTTATAAATAATCTGAATTTTTGCAACGACAGGCCTTATATATGGAGCACTAACCATATTTGAAATAAATTCAATTTTGTGACCTCTACAAACTAAATTAGACGAAACATGTTCAAACTGGGTAGCATTTTCGGAAATTAATTCGAAATATCTCGAAAACTATCAACTCTAGACTAGTAATTGGTTATAGCTTTTTTGTAGACGACAACGTAAGGAATCTAAAAAGTCGATAATATACAGGGTGTTCCATTAAAGAAAATGCAACTACAGTGAGTTACTTGCTTATGGAACGCCCTGGATCTCGTATATTGCAATATTTATGTTTAAACTACCTTTAAGATTTATTATAAATGAGAATGTAATATTTTTAAGCGAAATATGTAAAAAAATCGTGCTTCTGTCCCGTTCATTTCCCAAATAAGGAAATTTATCAATGAAATATGAGGAATATTTCGAAAAATAAGCGCTTTTAAACAGGGGGAATAACTCTAAATCCAAATCTAAAACGGTCAGCTATGGTAGTAGAGCATAAAACGGGACGCGAGACGAAAAAAAAACGAATAGGAAAAGAGAGAAAGGCGCATATATCCGCCGTATACATACAATACTACGTTTTTACATTTACCCAATCGTCCATAAATATTCCTGCTGTGTGTGTGACTCCCCGGACTTGATTTACTAGGGTGTAGTTTAAATGGAATCATTTTAGCGTGACGCACAAAACAGGGGAAATAGGGTGACTAGATTAATCAAAAGGTTTAAGTTTCGAGCAAAAATTGTGTTTCGCTTTTTTCCTTCTTCTTCGTTTTAGGTTACAATTTTTTATACAAAATCAAGGAGGTGTAGATATCGAAAGAGAAAAAAAAATAAAATAAAAACAAAACGTTAACGACATCGTCTAAGTAACGACGTTAAGGGGTAACAGCGCAGTACTTACTCTTTCGCTTCAAACGACGTAATAGCTACCGACTACCGAACACTTAGGACAAATTAGAATCCCGTCGAAAAACAAAGACGCAAAACAGGAACCGAGTATTCACAATGCCAAGTGTCATTCTTCGTCATGCTTGTCTACGACATCAACGGCAAAAGGGGGACGAAATCGCGAGAGCGTGGGGCGCGCAGATTTGTCCGTTTGTTGAAGGGAAGTTTTCATTTTGAGGGGAGATGGCGGGGGAAATGAGATGGGGGGATAGCCGTTTCGGTTCCGACCGGGTACCTACGCTCAAAAGACGTTATTAAGTTATTCCCGATACGTTCCAGTACGGCGAGCTTTCTATTGCTTTCTCTTTTTCGTACATCACCCGTTATATAACTTTAAATTTTCTCTCTACCCAGACGATTTGTTACGTTAATGGAAGAAACAGAGGCAAATAGAGAGAGAGGGAGAGGGGGAATTCGAATATTTAAATTCAAATCGGATCCTGTACACGGAAAGTGCCTAAAAGGGTTTGCCAATCACAAATAGACGCTGATCTTAGATATTAAAACTGTCTTTAATATGTATCACGTTCACTAAAGTTGAGTTAAGGAAAATATATCGAACTAACGACGCTATCACATCGTTATTAGCTCATCGCCGACGTCATTGTAAGCTTTAAACATCTAATAGACGTATCGAATGACGTAATTTCGACGTAAATTCCACGCAATCACGTAAAAAATGTAATAAAGAGGTCATTATTTCGTCCAAACTCTGAAAAAAAAGGTCTTTATACTTTATAATTTTAGAAATCTAAAGTAAATGTGTTTATAACGTCAAAAAGGCGACATTATTTCGTCTAAAAGCTGACGGCATCTTATTAAATTGAAATTAAATTATAAAATCGGAACATTATTGTTTTCTAACTTGAATAGACTTTTAAATTTCGTAAATCAATAAAATATATTATGACATCCAGAAGACGTCATTATTTCGTCTAGAAACTGAAAAAAAGGCGTGTTTATATCGTAATGATCACGTGAGCTAACGTTTTATGAAGAAAGAGAGCTGTATAGTATCATCGAGATCTAAATGTGTTTATAACGTCAAAAAAGCGACATTATTTCGTCTAAAAGCTGACGTCATCTTATTAAATTGAAATTAAATTATAAAATCGAAACATTATTGTTTTCTAACTTGAATATTAGACTTTTAAATTTCGTAAATCAATAAAATATGTTATGACATCCAGAAGACGTCATTATTTCGTCTAGAAACTGAAAAAAGGCGTGTTTATATCGTAATGATTACGTGAGCTAACGCTTTATGAAGAAAGAGAGCTGTATACTATCACCGAGATCTAAATGTGTTTATAACGTCAAAAAAGCGACATTATTTCGTCTAAAAACTGACGATATCTTACTAAATTGAAAATAAATTATAAAATCGGAACATTATTGTTTTCTAACTTGAATATTAGACTTTTAAATTTCGTAAATCAATAAAATATGTTATGACATCCTAAAGACGTCATTATTTCGTCTATAAACTGAAAAAAGGCGTGTTTATATCGTAATGATTACGTGAGCTAACGTTTTATGAAGAAAGAGAGCTGTATAGTATCAGCGAGATCTAAATGTGTTTATAACGTCAAAAAAGGGACATTATTTTGTCTAAAAACTGACGATATCTTACTAAATTGAAAATAAATTATAAAATCGGAACATTATTGTTTTCTAACTTGAATATTAGACTTTTAAATTTCGTAAATCAATAAAATATGTTATGACATCCTAAAGACGTCATTATTTCGTCTAGAAATTGAAAAAAGGCGTGTTTATATCGTAATGATAAAGTGAGCTAACGCTTTATGAAAAAAGATAGCTCTATACTATCAGTGAGGTCTAAATGTGTTTATAACGTCAAAAAAACGACACTATTTCGTCTAAAAACTGACGGCATCGTACTAAATTGAAAATAAATTATAAAATCGGAACATTCACTGTTTTATAACTTGAACTCGTAACTTTCTAAATTTAGAAAATCAACTAAACACGTAATAACGTCCAAAAGACGTCATTATTTCGTTTAAAAACCGCAGTAAAGACGTTTTGAGATGTAAGAGATGCATCATGCAAATTACGAGAGAAAAAATTATATCTGCACGAAATTTAAAGGGGGGTGGGCGAGGGTCGGACACGCTACAAATCGTCCAACAAAAAAAATATCATTTGATATGTTAAATATGTTATGACATCCAAAAGACGTCATTATTTCGTCTAGAAACTGAAAAAAAACTTGTTTATATCGTAATGGTTACGTGAGCTAACGCTTTATGGAAAAAAAAGAGAGCTCTATACTATCACCGAGACCTAAATGTGTTTATAACGTCAAAAAAACGACACTATTTCGTCTGAGAACTGACGACATCTTACTAAATTGAAAATAAATTATAAAATCGGAACATTACTGTTTTTTAACTTGAACTCGTAAGCTTTTAAATTTAGAAAATCAACAAAATACCTAATAACGTCCAAAAGACGTCATTATTTCGTTTAAACGCAAACTTTAGGGAGGGGGTGGGGGTGGATACACTACAAATCGGGCAACAACAAAATAAAACATCATTTTGACGTTTGATTTTTGGTTTAGTTTTATTAGAGATTATAATACTATCTGTCAATGTCAATATGACAAAATGATTGATAATTTCTATGACAGTTCCTTTATGACGATTTTTTTGAGCATTTTAGTTGATTTTGACACTTATTTGACATTGACATTTAGCAGAGTTCTCAGTCATACACGCCCATGGCCCACGTAAAACGTCAAAAAACGATATCATACCTAACAGAAACGGTTTAAGCTTGCAATACGACTACCGTTGTTTAACCGTTACCATAGTTACGCTTCAAATCTCTAATTTAATCAAAACAACGTTAGTGGAGTGGGGAGGGGGTGGCATCTTATTAAATTGTCGTCAAAAAAGCGACATTATTTCGTCTAAAAGCTGACGTCATCTTATTAAATTGAAAATAAATTATAAAATCGAAACATTGCTGTTATCTAACTTGAACTCGTAAGCTTTCAAATTTCGTTAATCAAAAATATATGTTATGACATCCAAAAGACGTCATTATTTCGTTTAAAAACCGCAGTACGACGGTTTTGTGATGCAAGAGATGCAAATTATGCTAGAAAAAAATTATATCTGCCCAAACTTTAAAAAGGAGGCAACATCATTTTGACATTTGTTTTTAGTTTATTTTTAGAGGTTATAATACTATCTGTCAATGTCAATTTGACAGAAATGATTGATAATCTGTGTGACAGATCGAGAATCTCTTTATAATACAAAAGAAAAGAAAAATAAATAAATGAGAAGGACGGTTCTTTTGACCGCTTTTGAGGATTTGAGTTGATTTTGACATTGACATTTAGACCGTATAAAACGTCAAAAACGATATCATACCTAACAGAAACGGTTTAAGCTTGCAATATTATGCTTCAAATCTCTAATTTAATCAAAATAACGTTAGGTGGGGGGGGGTGGAAAAGCGAATTTATTTTTTTTTTAATGAAAATATTTTCATCTGTCCATAAAGTTCTATAATTTCGAGCTAAAGTCTACTAATTAATAAACAAATATGAACCGTTCAGGCAAGGTTGGATCTTTTAAAGCACATTCTGTACCAACCTTAATCCAGAACTATAGATTATTACATCAAATTTCCCATACATGTTCTGCATAAACGAACCACCATCCAACCCTTACACGAATATTCGACGGTAACATCCCTTACACTCCCCCCTACCCCTCCCCTCCCACCTCGCATCTGTATAAACGCCGAAGATGTATGATTTTACGGTTTTAACTTAGGTGGGCGGGGTGGAGTGAGGGGGGAGGGGAGGGAGGCGGTGAGGGGATGATGGTGAACGCTCGCACAACCGTTAGAATACGACCCGACATGGCAACCTGTGTGCGCGCATCTCCGGGGGCAGTGCAGGGGGTTGGCCCCGGAGCGTTCCGGACTCCAGACTCCGGGTACGAGTCCGGGTATTGACCTGCGCAACGTCGCGTACTCCCTGGAAAACGACGACCGACACACATACACACGCACACTAACAAAATGGTTACCTACCTTAATTTTTGACGTTTAACGAAATCTGTCATAATGACAGCTATGATTGATACCAAATAACATGATATTTCTAGATCAATTTCGGGGAAGTCCTCGTCCCGCAAGGCATAGACGTCCCCAAAATCAGGATACTACCGGAATTCAAGAGATTAGCTCACGGTCTCAGATCGGACAATATAAGCATCTTGGACGCCAAAACTTTCTATATTCCGAACCTCCATTACGATGGTGCCGGCCCAGCCGCTTATTTTTGGGTCGGGAACGGCAGCGAACCTCACAGGCTCGGTATCAAGGTCCCCAACGAGGTGAGGTCTTTGGAACCGTTAAGAGGGTATCAAGGTGAAGATATCGAGATACAATTACCTGGTTCCTTAACGGTCTACGATATCGATTGGTTGTGCGTCTGGTGTATCAGGTACACCCAAAATTTCGGCCACGTTATGATACCTAAAGATCTCGATGTACCACCTGCTTTGAACCAAACTAAAATATCGGTAAGTTTAATTTTACCAACTTAAGGAAACAAAAATTTAATCGGAATAATCTCGGTTATATTTCAAGCCTCCGTGGTGGTATAATCCAGTAAGTAGCACACAAATAAACCTACCCTAAAACGGGGTAAACCATACAATCCTAGGCATTATGTGCTCATTTTTTTTGTAATTATTTTGTTTTTCATGACATTCAAGACAATGTCCACGCTTGGCCCTTCGAGACCGGCCTCCAATTGTCGTCAATTTTTGAACAAACGTTTACAAGTGCGTTGGGAACTAGTCGGGGATAAGATCAAGGTTACTTTAGATGCCCGAATTAACGAGGATGAATACGCTGCGTTTGGATTGTCGGGAGATCCTCATTTTACAAAAATGGTAAAAAACTATTCATTAAAATGCTTTCTTTTCCCCTAACAGTAATTTTTCATTATTCAATGTTGGTTTTCCGATTTGTCATTTTAAATGACGTTTAGGTATCAAAAATTGAAATAGAAAAGAACTATAAAAAGGCATTTTATGTCAATATTGATGACTTTGTAGGTGAGAGAGAGATTCTGAAGTACATGCATTTAATATTTGAACATCAAATTTGTGCGTATTTGACGTTTGAATGTCAAACTTGCTCGTTTTAGACATTTAAATGTCAAAACTCTATTACTATTAATACATTGCTGTCAACTGCAAATAAATTAAATTCCCTAATTAGATATGTTTACTTTTAAATGTCAATCAACTTCTCCTAATAGTAACTTTTCATTATTCAATGTTGGTTTTCCGATCTGTCATTCTAAATGACGTTTAATTATGAAAAATTGTACAAAGTATCAAATTCATATCATCCGAAAAGATCTAAAGGCATTTTATATCAATGTTGATGACTTCGTAAGCGAGAAAGGGATTCTCAACTATATGCATTTAATATTTAAATGTCAAATTTGTGCCTATTTGACGTTTGAATGTCAAACTTGCTCGTTTTAGACGTTTAAATGTCAACACTCTTTACTATTTCACATTTAAACGTCAAATTTGACGTACATTGCTGCCAACTGCAAATAAATTAAATTCCCTAATTAGATATGTTTACTTTTAAATGTCAGTCAACTGCGATAAAGTGATAGGTTAAAAAAAATCAAAAATGGTAAAAAACTATTTATTAAAATGCTTTCCTTTCTCCTAATAGTAACTTTTCATTATTCAATGTTGGTTTTCCGATCTGTCATTTTAAATAACGTTTAATTATGAAAAATTGTACAAAGTATCAAATTCATATCATCCGAAAAGATCTAAAGGCATTTTATATCAATGTTGATGACTTCGTAAGCGAGAAAGGGATTCTCAACTATATGCATTTAATATTTAAATGTCAAATTTGTGCCTATTTAACGTTTGAATGTCAAACTTGCTCGTTTTAGACGTTTAAACGTCAAAACTTTTTACTATTTCACATTTAAACGTCAAATTTGACGTACATTGCTGCCAACTGCAAATAAATTAAATTTCCTAATTAGACATGTTAACTTTTAAATGTCAATGAACTGCAATAAAGAGATATAGGTTAAAAAAATTGTAGAAAGAATAAACTTTAACAAGGACGAATACGCTGCGTTTGGGTTGTCGGGGGATCTTCATTTTACGAAAATGGTAAAAAAACTGTTTATTAAAATGCTTTTTTTCTCTCATTCTGTCATTTTAAATTACGTTTAGGTATCCAAAATTGTAGAAAAGATCTAAAGGCATTTTATGTCAATATTGATGACTTCGTAAGCGAGAGAGAGATTCTGAAGTACATGCATTTAATATTTAAATGTTAAATTTGTGCCTATTTGACGTTCGAATGTCAAACTTGCTCGTTTAAAGGCGTTTAACTGTCAAAATTGCTCGCGTTTGACGTTTAAACGTCAAAACTTTTTACTATTTCACATTTAAACGTCAAATTTGACATTCATTGCTGTCAACTGCAAAAAAATTAAATTTCCTAATTAGGTACGTTAACTTTTAAATGTCAATTAACTTCAATGAAAGGATAAGTAAATTGACAATAAATAAGGCTAAATTGTCTGTCATTTTAAATGACGTTTAGGTATCAAAAACTGTAGAAAGTATGAACGATGAATGGTATGTTATGCCGAAAAGATCTAAATGCATTTTATGTCAATATTGATGACTTGGTAAGCGAGAGAGATTCTGAAGTATATGCATTTAATATTTAAATGTTAAATTTGTGCGTATTTGACGTTCGAATGTCAAACATGCTCGTTTTAGGCGTTTAACTGTCAAAATTGCTCTCGTTTGACGTTTAAACGTCAAATCTCTATTACTATTTCACATTTAAACGTCAAGTTTGACATACATTGCTGCCAACTGCAAATAAATTAAATTTCCTAATTAGATATGTTTGTTAACTGTTAAATGTCAATCAACTGCAATAAAGGGATAGGTTAAAAGGCATTTTATGTCAATATTGATGACTTTGTAAGTGAGAGAGAGATTCTAAAATATATGCATTTAATATTTAAATGTCAAATTTGTGCCTATTTGACGTTTGAATGTCAAACTTGTTCGTTTTAGACGTTTAAATGTCAAGACTCTTACTATTTCACATTTAAACGTCAAATTTGACGTACATTGCTGCCAACTGCAAATAAATTTTAACTTTTAAATGGCAATGAACTGCAATAAAGAGATATAGGTTAAAAAAATTGTAGAAAGAATAAACTTTAACAAGGACGAATACGCTGCTGCGTTTAGGTTGTCGGGGGATCTTCATTTTACGAAAATGGTAAAAAAACTGTTTATTAAAATGCTTTTTTTCTCTCATTCTGTCATTTTAAATGACGTTTAGGTATCCAAAATTGTAGAAAAGATCTAAAGGCATTTTATGTCAATATTGATAACTTCGTAAGCGAGAGAGAGATTCTGAAGTACATGCATTTAACATTTAAATGTTAAATTTGTGCCTATTTGACGTTCGAATGTCAAACTTGCTCGTTTTAGGCGTTTAACTGTCAAAATTGCTCGCGTTTGACGTTTAAACGTCAAAACTTTTTACTATTTCACATTTAAACGTCAAATTTGACGTACATTGCTGTCAACTGCAAATATATTAAATTTCCTAATTAGACATGTTAACTTTTAAATAGCAATGAACTGCAATAAAGAGATATAGGTTAAAAAAATTGTAGAAAGAATAAACTTTAACAAGGACGAATACGCTGCTGCGTTTAGGTTGTCGGGGGAACTTCATTTTACGAAAATGGTAAAAAAACTGTTTATTGCATTTTATGTTAATATTGATGACTTTGTAAGTGAGAGAGAGATTCTGAAGTATATGCATTTAATATTTAAATGTTGAATTTGTGCCTATTTGACGTTTGAATGTCAAACTTGCTCATTTTAGACGTTTAACTGTCGAAATTGGTCGCGTTTGACGTTTAAACGTCAAAACTCTATTACGATTTCACATTTGAACGTCAAATTTGACGTACATTGCTGCCAACTGCAAAAAAATTAAATTTCCTAATTAGATATGTTAACTTTTAAATGTCAATGAACTGCAATAAAGAGATATAGGTTAAAAAAATTGTCGAAAGCATAAACTTTATGCGGTTGAGGTTTTATTAATACTAAATTAACAATAAATAGGCATAAATTGTTAAATATAACAGAGTTTGAAGTGAATATATTCAGATGTACTTGTCATTTTGATATTTCTTAAATGTCAAGTTAAAAATCAGGGTAGCCAACGTCAGAAAGATTAAAAATTTCTAAAGTTTGCGCAATTTTCAAACACAAGTGTCACAAGACTTTGTGAGCATCCATTCTTGGATTAAATTTCCTAATTAGAAGGGGTAAACGGTCCAGGGTTCAGTGGTTGGTACAATGAAGTGCCAATAGCTATGATTCACCTGTCATTTTCGAATTTCCAAAATGTCAAATTAAAAATCAATATAACCAACGTCAAATTTGTGCCTATTTGACGTTTGAATGTCAAACTTGCGCGTATTAGACGTTTAACTGTCAGAATTGGTCGCGTTTGACGTTTAAATGTCAAAACTCTATTACGATTTCTCATTTAAACGTCAAATTTGACATCGATTGCTGTCAACTGCAAATAAATTAAATTTCCTAATTAGATATGTTAACTTTTAATTGTCAATTAACTGCAATAAAAGGGATAGGTTAAAAAAATGGTAAAAAGCGTAAACTTTATGCGGTTGAGGTGCTTATTAATACTAAATTAACAATAAATAGGCATACATTATCAAATGCAACAGAGTTTGATGTGAATATATTTAGATTTACTTGTCATTTTGACATTTTTTAAATGTCAAGTTAAAAATCAGGGTAGCCAACGTCAAAAAGACTAAATATCTAAAATTTCAAATCTTATGACTACAATTAAACATCAACAGCTTTGATCTAATTCTAATTTAGGTCGGTGGCGACGTTACCGTCGTATTCTACGATTCCCTAACCGATTCCTTTAACGCCGTCGATTATTACATGTCGACGACGGCCCAATGCGACGGTAAACAAGGCGTGTGTCCCGACGAGGTTATCGGCGGCAGGAACGACGTCACGTTCGTTACCGGGAAACGTTTCGAAGGTGTCACCTCGATCACGTTCCTGCGACCGTTGCAGACGAACGAGGCGGTCAACGACAGGGCCATACCTAGGAGAGGCGACGTCAGCGTTATAGCCGCTATAGGACCGTTGAATTCGAAACGCGAGGCTAACGCTCACGGTAACGACGACAAAACGATGGACGATGAGAAGATCGATTTCAGCAGGACGTACGAGGACGGCTGTCCAGTTAATCTGTACGATTTGCTCGATGAGAATACGACGAAGGCGTTTCAGGCTATGACAATTCAAGGTATGTACGTATTATTGTGACAGTTGTAACCGTCAAAATATCTCTGACAGTTGTCATATCGTGGAGGACGCCAAATTTTGATAACATGTAGGTGACAGCTGTCAAATTTGACGTTTATAAGTATCAAACTGTTTTCGAGCGCTTTAAAATTGCGAAAATAACTTGTGACAGCTGTCAAACTGTTAAAATATATTTAATTTATGCTGATTATATATATTTTAGGCATCCACATACTTCACGCGAAAATTGGCCCAACCGGTGGTAAAAAAGGTTACTCAGCGATCACCGGTCAACCATCTTGGGGTATCTCCTGGTACATCAACGACCTCCTGATACCGGAGATAACAGTGGTAAGAGGACAAACGTACGTGTTTATCGTGGAAGGTGGGAACGATAAGACGAACACGCCGAGGTATCACCCTTTATACGTCACCGATTCGTCGGAGGGCGGTTACGGTCAGAAGACCCCGTCCGAACAGGTTAAAGAGAGGATCTACGCTGGCGTAGCCTTCGATCATAACGGTTATCCTTACCCGACGGCAGCCGGTAGATATTGCGAATATAGTCACGTGACTATAGATCTCGTAGATCAATCCGATACGTTCGAGGATTATTTTAAAACGTTGAAGCTTTTATGCGAAGACGGGGATGTCGCTCATTTGAATTGGACCGTACCGATGGATGCGCCGAATACTCTGTATTATCAGGTATAGACAGCCGTGGAATATAATTGATTTTGATCTGATTTTAAACGTGTTTATTTCTAGTGTTATATACATAGAAACTTAGGTTGGAAGATCAACGTTGTGGACGCAAACTCGGCGAAAAAATTCATACCTTACGCCTCGTTGCTCATAGCCATCGCTATTTTGGCTATCTGGATTCCAACGCAATTGACACGTTGCAGGATTCTCTAACGTTTTTATCATCGTACCTAAGGAGATTCTATTTCTCTTTTCTCAACAAAATTAAAAAGAGATAATAATAACTATAAGCAACATTATACAAATATTATAAGTTATATATCTACTTCTGAAGTCAAAAACGACAATAATAATGATAATAATATCAATTTATATAGTATAAATATTGACTGATGACATTCTGTGAGACAAGAGACAATAATAATAATAAATACTTATATATATTTTACTTCCCATCGTCCATATCAATAAAAAAAAATAATGTTCTATACATATATATTATATGAATTGGAGGACGTTCTTTTGATATATATTTACAATATATATATCTCTTTTTTTTTTATGTAAATCGTTGATGTTTTATCGTGGTGATCTACGTACATGATGGGGATATTTCTGATTTTACTACCATTACTTAAATTCGTTCGTCAAAATGTAAAATCGCAATTGAAATCTGCGAAAACGATTTTTTACAAACTTTAACACTCCGTATCTCGCAAACGAAGCGTTTCCGAAAAAAATTTTTAAGTACTTTTTTTTATATTCCGACACAAGGAGTCTGAATTTAAATTTTCGTTTATTACACCGAAAACACCCTGTATACACATATATACAAGGTGTCTCCATGATAATGGACGAAATTTAAATGTTGAATTCCTTGGGTCAAAATAAGAAAAAATTGACTAATAAACATATGTCCGGAAACGCTTCGTTTTCGAGATACAGGGTGTTAAAGTTTTTGGGAAAAAAAATTGGCAGATCTCAATGATATTTTTGCAATTTATTGATATATTAATGTCAATAGTTCTACTGAATTTATTATATGGCGCTTTCATTTGAAAAGTTTTATTTATACAGGGTGTTCCTGAATTGATACGAAAGATTTCAAAGGATGATTCTTTCATATAACTTTTTGTTCAACACCCTTTTCCTTCCAAGTTACAGCCCTTTAAAATTAGGTTAAAAAAATTGTTTTTATTTAATTTATCTACTTTGGAAAAATTTTGAAGAATGAAACAATAAAACTATTTGTCATATGACTTCATTTGACAGCGCAGCTTACTTGAGTTTTTTTAAATAAATAATAACCTCTTTGTGAATTTATGGGAAAAGAGTCTGAGCAGTATTTTATTTTTTTGTGATCAAACTAACGAAGTCAAGACATAAAAAAGTTGCAGATTGAGTCTGTTTTTTTAAATCAATTTTTTAAATAGGAAAATATAGGCGCATTAAAAAGTTCTGATGCAAAATATTATAGGGGTTGTTTTTTTTCAGCCCCTTGTGATTACATTTTAGGGTAACAAAAATACTCAAAAACCAAATTTCATTCTTCTAAATTTTTCCAAAGTGGATATATTAAATAAAATATGCTTCTCTCTCTTTGTTTTTTTATTTTTATACGTGTCTCGTTTCTTGACGAAAATAACTCTAATTCAGAACTTTCAGGGGCGTACGGACAGAGTAAATCGGTGAAATTTTTCACACAAAACATATTCGGTATATTTATTTAATTAAAAATTATTTTTTATAAAAAAAGAAACTTTAACACCCTGTATCTCGGAAACGAAGTGTTTCCGAGAAAAAATTTTAAGAACTTTTTTTTATATTTTGACCTAAAGAATCCGAATTTAAATTTTCGATCATTACTCCAATATCACCTTGTATACACATATATACAGGGTGTTTCCATATTAGTAAACGAAACTTTAGCGTCGAATTCCTTAGATCAAAATATGAAAAAATTGTCCTATAAACACATGTCCGGAAACGCTTAGTTTTCGAGATATATCATCTTTTAATAATTTATTAATTTTAAAGGTTATCTTCTTAAATATCCCCATTATTTCTTTACAAATTTCAAGGTTAAACACATATACGTATATAATACGCGCGTTATATCACAGTATGTGCTCTAATCTTAATGTAAATAACATTAAAAAAAAAACAGATGGAAACATTAGTAATTAAACCTAATTCAATTATTGTAATAACATGTAAGATATTTTTAACTGTGACGTGTGGTCAATAATATAAAGTAACTTGTCGACAATAATAATGATATATAAAAGAAATTATAATATATGTTTAAGTAAATGAAAACAAAAGAAAAAATGATTAAAACTAATGTATGAAAGTAATAAAATATGTGCACAAATTCGACAATAATTTTTTCGATATTTTGTAAAATATACAATATATAACGTAGTATTTAAATAATACTAAAAAATATATATATATACTAGTTCTTATCATTAAACTACATGTACTTATATATATACATATATGTACAAAGATATTACGACATCTTTCAGCCAAAACCAAAAAAATAAGCTCAATAGCTCAAAGTTAAACATAACCTCACAAATTTGACATGTAAACATCGAAAATTTTTGACAGGTAGACGTCAAGATGACGTTTGATAGTTGAGCTATTTTCTGCTTGAATATACATATATACATTTATTATGAATGATAATAACTATTACTATTTATTAAATGAGGCTGTTTGTGCTGACAATAATTAAAACAAAATATATATTAAATAAGAATTTATTTTTTTCTCACTAATATATTTATAATATTAAGGTGTTTTCTAGATATCTACATACAATATACTATATAGAGCATTAAATAAGAATACATATCTTAATAAATACATTTACTCCGCGTATTTCACTGTCTCGTTATTTTTGATTCGGAAAAATTTTTGACATTACAAAGTTGGTAAGACGTTACAAATTTTAACAATAATATTCATTCAATTCAGTAACACTCTTTATAGCAATAACACTAACTATATTATAAAATTTGCATCAATATTAAGTCAATTAACGCATAATCAAAAAAAAAAAACTAGGACAGGCATTATTAGATTAATAATAACTTTATAATGTCAAAAATTTTCAAAAAAATCCTATAAATAAATGAAAATACAGCAAAATTGTACAATAATCAAATTTAGATGTAGTTGAAGTTGATTAATTGAAACCATATTATGTAAGTAGGTACCAAAAGTATTAATATTTGTACAAATACTTTTGGTGCGTACTGTATATAAAACTGTTAATGTTTATGTGTTAAATGTATTTTATTTTGAATACAGTGTTGTCATTTTCGGTTAAAATAAAAATTCTTATATTATTTTTATACACTGTTTGTCATAAAAACTGTACCACAATCGTTTTAAAAAGTATATATTATATATATATACAGAGTGAGCCAAAATTTACTGTTCAAAAATTTTTTATAAAGTTAGTCACCTAATTTTCAATTATCTGCTTAGCCAGCTCCAAATTTAATATTTATTTTATATTAAAATTGATAATTTATAATCATAAATCAAAAGTTGGCTATTTTTAGCCAATTTTTGTTAAAACAGGCGATTTACTAGATTTTATTAAGAATGAATCGCTGGCACAACCACCTCAAATTATATTAATAAAAAAACGCTATTTAATTATGTTTTTAGCCACGTTGTTATATAAATCTAGCCATAATTATGGCTATACTTTTCGAAAACTTAAACGCTGTCGTTTAATAATTCACTTTTATTAAAAATTGAGCTTTTATAATCACAAATCAAAAATTGGCTATTTTTAGCCAAGTTTTGTTAAAACAGCCGTTTTGCTAGATTTTAACAATAATGAATTTCTGATACGACCACCCCTAATTTTATTAATAAAAATCGCTATTTAATCATGTTTTTAGCCACGTTATATAAATCTAGCCATAATTATGGCTATACTTTCGAAAATTTAAACGCTGTCGATTAATAATTCACTTTTATTAGAAAAATGGGGTTTTATAATCACAAATCAAAAATTGACTATTTTTAGCCAAGTTTTCTTAAAGGAAGCGTTTTACTAAATTTTATTAAAAATGAATTGCTGGTACCACCACCCCAACTTTTATTAACAAAAAAGAAACGTTATTTAATCATGTTTTTAGCCATATTGATATATAAATCTAGCCATAATTATGGCTATACTTTTCGAAAACTTAAACGCTCTCGATTAATAATTCACTTTTATAAAAAATTTAGTTTTTATAATCACAAATCAAAAATTGGCTATTTTTAGCCAAGTTTGTGTTAGAACGTTTTACTATATTTGATTAGGGGCGAATTACTGGTAGAATCACCCCAAGTTTTATTAAGAAAAAATACTATTAAATCATGCTTTTAGCCATCATTTTGCATAAATATAGCCATAATTATATCTATGCTTTTTGAAGACGTAAACAATATTAATTAATAATAATTCGCTTTTGTTAAAAATTAAATTTGTATAATCACAAATCAAAAATTCACTATATTTAGCCAAGTTTTGTTAAAGCAGGTGTTTTACCAGATTTTATTAAGAATGAATTGCTGGTACGACCACCCCAACTTTTATTAACAAAAAACGCTATTTAATCATGTTTTTAGCCATATCGTTATATAAATCTAGCTATACTTTTCGAGTTTTTATAATCACAAATCAAAATATGGCTATATTTAGCCAAGTTTTCTTAAAACAGGCGTTCTACTAGATTTGATTAATAATGAATTGGTAGTACAACTACCTCAAACTTTATTAATAAAAATCATTATTAAATCTTGTTTTAGCCATACTGTTACGTAAATCTAGCCATGATTATGGCTATACTTTTCGAAAACTGAAACGCTGCCGATTAATAATTCATTTTTATTAAAAATTGAGTTTTTGTAATCACAAATCAAAAGTTGACTATTTTAGCCAAGTTTTGTTAAATTAGGCGTTTTACTAGATTATATATCGTTATAAATCCTGTTTTTAGCCGTACTGTTATGTAAATCTAGCCATAATTATGGCTATGCATTTTCAAAACTTAAACGCTGTCGTTTAATAATTTACTTTTATTAATGAAAAAGTTAGCATTTAACCATTTTATTTCAATATTATTATGTTTTATAGAAGCTATTAAAATTTTTTGAACCATATTTCGTAAATGGCAATTGTCCTACTGAAGTTGGCTTTATTAAATTTAGCCAAAGTTTTGTAAAAATATTCTAAATATTAAATTGGCTAATATCAATGTAAATTTTGTCTCATTATTATGTGGTGCTAAACTTTTGACAGGCATTGTACGTTGTATGTAGTTACTGTCAATGTCAATGTCAAAAATGTCAAAATTTTCGAAAAATGGTAAAATTTTTCGTATTTATTAAAGTCGTAAGTAGGAGTGATTGCGCGTTGAATTATCTCATTTGAATTTTATATTTTGGTTCATAAAATTACGATAATTATCATAAAACAATAACGTAGGATATCGGGACAATATATAAGTATTAATATCGGACATGTATAAGATCTTTTATATAAAGTTATTGCATGTTTTCTTGTACAAAATGTATTTCTCAAAAAGTTGGCTAAATATTTAAAATTGTTAATGTTTTGCAACGATAACGACGTTTTAGTAAAAAAGAAAAAAGTGTGGGAAAAGTCGCTGATGATTTTTGTAGAAATACTTTGTACAATATTATTATCCATACTAAAAAAAAAAAACCATTGTACAGTTAATATAAACATAAAATATTATATACTGACTATAATAATTTTTTTACTTCAAATAGGTAAAAATGGATTTAAGATGATTGTTGTTTTATCAGTCAGAGTGCCTTTTGTAAGATAATTTTTCACTTTTTAATGCCGTCATTAGATTATTTCATTAGTGGAAAACAAAAATAAAAACCAAAGAAGTTGAAAACGAAGAATAAAGACCTCGTGTATCTGAAATACTGATTCAAAAAGATATATTTAGGTGGGCTATTAAATAAATGTAATATAATATTATGCTATAGTTAATTATTATTATAATTATTAGTATATATTGATTAATTTATTTGAAAAATAAACTCATTCGGTGTCAAATTATTTATTGTGTTTAATTATTTCCTTTCTCATATTCTCATCTTGAAATAAATAAGGAACGTAGTGACATCTATGAATGAATCGTTCTAGCGGATAATGTCGGTAAATTAGTCGGTTTTGTTTCAGAAGTGGCAGATTCCTGTAATTGCTAATTAACAAATATTACTTTTAAATCGTAATAAAATTAAAATGATTTAATAATAAATTATTATTCATCAATAATTCTAATTTTATTAAATATAAATTATTAAATCTTTTAAGGGCTGCTCCAGAAATATTCCGATTTCCGTCCGCCATCTTGTCATTTCACCTACAATTCTGGCAAGAGATTTGCTTGACGTATCTCAAACCACCGCAATCTCTTTTAAAAAATCGCTCGATATCAACCACAAAAACGTTATTAAATGTGAATAAAATCGTCGATAAACACCATAAAGGATGGCTCGTTACGGGCAGAGGCCTGAAAATGCGTTAAAACGCGCTAACGGTAAGCATAACCCCTTAACGCATATGCTCTCGCAATCACCAATGTTGACCACGTTGCCTTTAAACCGTTCCAATTTAATCTTTTAGAATTCATCGACGTCGGGAAACCGGCCAGGGCGTTAGATACGTTACAGGAAGTGTTTAGGAACAAGAAATGGGCGTACAACTGGTCCGAATCGGTCCTGGAACCGATCATGTTCAAATATCTCGATCTGTGTGTCGAATTGAAGAAATCTCACATTGCGAAAGAGGGATTATTCCAGTATCGGAACATGTTTCAATCGGTGAATGTTGGTTCACTCGAGAACGTTATACGTGGGTATCTACGGATGGCCGAGGAGAAAACCGAAAATGCAAGAGAGCAGTCCGCGCAAGCTGTTGTCGATATAGATGATCTCGATAACGTAGCAACACCGGAAAGTATATTATTAAGGTTCGTATTTTATATTTTAAATCGTAACAACATTCACTATGTTTTATTCAAATTCGTAGTGCTGTTTCTGGCGAGGATGCTCAAGATCGTTCGGATCGCACGATCCTAACACCCTGGGTCAAATTCCTCTGGGAATCCTATTGCCAATGTTTGGAGTTGCTGCGGACCAACGCCCACGTCGAGACTTTATATCACGATATCGCACGCATGGCTTTCCAATTCTGCTTGAAATATAACCGCAAAACTGAGTTTAGGAAATTATGCGATAAGTTACGAAAACATTTAGAAGATATTTGCAAATTACCCGCGCAAGTGGCTAACGTTTCTATAGCCAAGCCGGAGACCCAACAGTTGAATTTAGAAACGAGGTTGTATCAATTAGAATCGGCTATACAAATGGAATTGTGGCAGGTAAGCGAAATCACTAACTTGTTATTATTTTTTGTTAGCCGTCTTTGGCTATGTTATTAAAAACAGGCTAACTTGTGATTATTTTCTTAAATTTATATTTTAAAATGCGTGATCATAACAGTACTTAGTAGTCCACAGCCTTTTTAAATTAACTAAGTTTGGCTATGTCTCATGAGATATAGCCAAGATATTCAAAATCAAAATTTTGCTTAAAAAGTAACCTATTAAAGCAAACACTTTTAATATTCCTTTAATCTTGCTCAAAATTAGCCATATTTGGCTATGTATTATTAAAAACAGGCTATATTGCGATTATTTTCTTCAATTTGTATTTTAAAAAAAACGTGAGCGTAACATAGTGCTTGGTAGTCCACCACCTTTTAAATTAGCCAACTTTGGCTATGTCTCATGAAAAATAGCCAAAATATTAAAATTCTATTTATTTTAAAATGACATTGTAGTCGATATTTTTTTGCTTTCCCTGAAATATAGCCACTTTTTTCCGGTCGTTCTAAATCATTTTACTTAATTAACCAGATTTGGCTAATTTTTTTTTTAATCACATTAGGTACGAGATTTATACTTCATATTGCGATTAAGATAATCAGCTGATTTGAATCGTTTTGAAATTTTCTTTCGATGTGGCTATATTTCGTGAAAATTGCCGCAATTTCTGTATTTTGTGGTTTTTTGGCTATCTTACGAAAAGATGTTCATCTATTCATATATCAGTTAGCCTACCTAAAATGTTGCTTAAAAAGTAAGCTATTAGAGCAAACACT
Source organism: Holotrichia oblita (assembly GCA_023690525.1). NCBI lineage: Eukaryota > Metazoa > Arthropoda > Insecta > Coleoptera > Scarabaeidae > Holotrichia > Holotrichia oblita. Next base: position 3,928,409 of record CM043019.1, on the reverse strand, counting down.
TTTAATATTCCTTTAAGCATGTTAAAATTTAGCTATGTTTGGCTATGTATTATTAAAAACAGGCTATCTTGTGATTATTTTCGTTTTTTGAGCGTAACATGCTCGGTAGTCCACAATCTTTTTAAATTAGCCAAGTTTGGCTATATCATGAAAAATAGCCAAAATATTAAAATTCGACATTTTATTTTAAAATAAGTTATTGTAGTCGATATTTTTAATATTTCTTTGCTTTGCCTGAAATATAGCCACTTTTTTGGCTATGTATAAGTTAAAGCAAGAGTAGTAGTTTAGGATTAAAAAAATCTGAGCATCGTTTCCGGTCGTTCTAAATCATTTTACTTAATTAACCCGGTTTTATATATCTGAAATTTAATTTAAAAAGAGTGCCACATTTGGCTATGTTTTCTGAAATACTTAAAGTATTGTATTAAATTAGCCAAGTTTCAGTGGTTTAGTAAAGTTATACCTTTTTCTTGAAAAATCGATTATTGCGATTTATTTTTGAATTTCCCTTAATAATATTTTAAAAATTAGCCAGCTTAGCCATTATTTATTAAAAACGGCTACACATTTCTGTATTCATTATTTTCAGGACAAGTTGATGATTGTTGCTCTTTTTTCGAATAATGATTAAATTTATTAACAATTAGCCATATTTTGGCTAATTTTTTTTGAGTCAGATGTTTGAAAAAAATGCCTCATCAGTTATCTTCTAGTTTATTGGTTTATATCGAGATATCTCACCGCCTGTTTTTAGGCTTTCCTAATAGCCATACTTGGCTATCTCGTGGAATTGTTAGCCTTTGCACTTTTTTTGATTTATTTGTGCTCTTAAATAACACATTGACTAAATTAAATGTATAAATCTTAAATATTAAAACTTGGCTAAGTCATGGCTATATCTATCATGTATATATATTTTAATATTGTAGGAAGCTTATAAAGCAATAGAGGACATCCATGGCCTGATGAACATGTCTAAGAAGATGCCCGTACCTAAAACTATGGCTAATTACTACCATAAATTGGCTATGGTATTCTGGAAAGCGGGGAATTACCTATTTCACGCTGCTGCCTTATTCAAGTTGTTCCAGCTATCGAAGGAGATGAAGAAAAATATAACTCCTGAAGAGCTGCAAAGGTAATCGTTGACAGTTTAGCCAAATGTTTTTTTTTAATCTTCTCTCGTACAGGATGGCCTGCAACGTTCTCATTGCGACGTTGGCTATCCCCTTACCTTCGGCTCACCCCGAATTCGATCGTTTCATCGAAACCGATAAGTCGCCCTTGGAAAAAGCGCAAAGATTAGCCATTTTATTGGGGTTATTCCAACCCCCAACCAGGGCTAGTTTATTGAAGGATATTGTAAGTTTAAGTTTTAGTTTTAATATTGCAATTTTTTTAACATTCTTTTGTTTTATATAAATAGGTGCGCGTTAACGTTGTAAATTTGGCATCGCCGCAACTGCAGGAACTCTACAACTGGCTCGAAGTGGACTTCCATCCCCTAATGTTATGTTCTCGCGTCCAGTCGGTCATTGAATCTCTCCAAGCGGAAGAGAACTCGTCTCTAGTTCAGTACGTCCCGGCTTTACAAGACGTAACTTTAGTCAGGCTCGTCAGACAGGTGGCGCAGGTGTATCAGACGATCGAATTCTCGCGTCTGATCGACCTGGCCAAGTTCACCACGCCCTTCCACATGGAACGGTTGCTCGTCGATTGCGTCCGCCACAACGATATGCAGATCAGGATCGATCACAAGAAGCAGTGCGTCCATTTCGGCATCGATCTGAGCGAGAGCCAGAGGGAGGATAATCCCGAAGGGCCGACCCTGCAATCGATGCCCAGCGAGCAGATCAGGAACCAGCTGGTGAATATGGCTACAGTACTGCATCAAGCTATAAGCATAATCAATCCTAATAAGAAGAAGGTAGGTTTGCGCGGCCGTTGTCGATTCATCTCCGAGGGTTAATTCGTTTTTTTTTTTTTAATGCAGCTCGAACGTGAGAAGCTGAGATCGCAAATGGTCACTAATTATCACGAGCATAAAGTTCAAGATCACCAACGCATACTGCAACGTCGCAAGATTATCGAGGATCGCAAGGAGTATATTGAGAGGTTGAATACTGCCCGCGAGGAAGAGGAACAAAGAAGGTAACTGTTACTTGTTTTTCTAATATTGGTTATATTTATTGATAATATTGGCTATATTTGGCTAAAAGTTTATAATTCTGACTTAAAAGATTATTCAAAATTAATAATTTATTAACAATTAGCCAATTTTTTGGCAATTAGCGAAATTTAGCCATTTTTTATGAAAACTGAAGAAATCGAGCATTTCGGTGACTTTTTAAATTATTCTTGATTATAATTAAGAAATTAGCCATGTTGGCTATTGTTTCATGGAAAAGCCCAAATAACAGTTTTCTATTGTTTTTCGTGAGTTTGATGTTTATTTTCAACATTTCTTGAATTTTTTTTAGTAATTAGCCCCATTTAGCCATTTTTTTTTAATTTGAAATATTTAATAGTATTAAATTCGTGCTTCATTTTACTAAATAAAACTAGTATTTCTGCTGTTTTCCTTGACCAATTAAGAAGTTTGCAATATTGGCTATTTTAGAATTAGCCACATTTAGCTTTTTTAGGGGGAAAAAAACTTTCAATTCAAATTATTCAAATTATAAATTTCTATTGTTTCTCTCGAGTTTGATGTTTATTTTCAAAATTACTTGCTTTTTAGCAATTAGCCCCTTTTAGCCATTTTTTGTTTTTTGAAATATTTACCAGTGTTAAATTCATCCTTCATTTTACTAAATAGAACTAGTATTCTGCCGTTTTCCTTGACTAATTAAGAAGTTTGCAATATTGGCTATTTTAGAATTAGCCACATTTAGCTTTTTTAGGTGGGGAAAAACTTTCAATGCCATGAAATTCATAGTTTTGTTTAAAAATTGGACCGGTTTCTACAGATTTTTTAATTTTTTGTAGTTATAATTAAGAAATTAGCCATCTTGGCTATTGCTTCATTGAAAAGCCCAAATTACAGATTTTTATTGTTTTTTTCGAGTCTGATGTTTATTCATGCTTTTTTACTAAATAAAATTAGTATTTCTGTTGTTTTCCTTGACTAATTAAGAAGTTTGCAATATTGTTGGCTATTTTAGAATTAGCCACATTTAGTTTTTTAGGGGGAAAAAAACTTTCAATTCCATGAAATTCATAGTTTTGTTTAAAAATTTGACCGGTTTCTACAGATTTTTTAATTTTTTGTAGTTATAATTAAGAAATTTGCCATATTGGCTATATTAGAATTAGCCACATTTAGCTTTTTTTAGTGGGAAAAAAAATTCGATACCATGAAATATATGGTTTTTGTTAAAAATTTGGGGTTTTCGGCTGGTTTTTTAAATTTTTCTTAGTTTAGCCACATTGGCTATTGTTTAACGGAAAAGCCCATATTACAGGTTTTTATTGTTTTTTTCGAGTCTGATGTTTATTCATACTTTTTTACTAAATAAAATTAGAATTCCTCTTGTTTTCCTTCGCTATAATTAAGAAATTAGCCAAGTTGGCTATTTTAGAATTAGCCACAATTATTTTTATTTTTTTAAGAAGATAAAAAATAAAATATCAGTTTTGTCTGTTTTAATCTGGTCTTTATACCGATTTTTAATTTTTCTTGGTTATAATTATTAAGAAATTAGCCATTTTCGCTATTTATCACGAAAACAATGCCTTATTTTCTCGGATTTATTAGCCATTTTCGTGCTTTTTATTTAAAAAAAAATCGTATATAAATAACACATTTAGACAGGTTATTATGAGTAACATTGGCGTTCCGCAAGTATCGGTTTTGGGTCCGTTACTATTTTTAGTTGGTATTAATCTTCGAATTATCGAACTTTCTAGATTAGAAGAAATGGCCCGCCAGCAAGCGTTAGCGGAACAAAGACGTCTCGAACAGGAACGCGAAGAAAGGGAGAGGAAACGGGCTCTGAACGAGATCCAGCAGATCAAGGATCGCCATCTCAAAGAGAAGATGCACCAGATCTCCCAGACCAGTCACGGTCAGAAGATATTGAAGAAGCTGGACGAAGATGTGAGTTTTAAATTACAAATCTGTCGTTTCATTTATTTATTTCATTTAATTTTTTAAAGGATATTAAGAAGATGGATGCCGATCAAATCGCTGTCAGGGAAGCCGAGGAACTGCAGAAGGAGCGTCGCGAATTGCAAGCTAAATTGAAGTCGCAAGAGAAGAAAGTCGATTATTTCGAGCGGGCTAAACGTCTCGAGGAGATCCCTCTATTGCAAGCGAGCATGAAGGAGAGGCAATTGCAGGATCAGGCGTTCTGGGAGCAACAGGAACAGGAGCGGATCAACGCCGCTATCGAGGAGCGCAAATTCTCGGTCGCTAATCAGGAGAGGTTGGCGCGGATGAAGGTCGACAAAGGGATCTTCCTGGATAAATTGATGAAGGAGAGGAACGTCGTGTACGAGGATAAACTACGCGATTTCGAAAAATTACTCGCGGAAGAACGCAAGACGCGTCTAGCGCAACGGAAGGAGCAACGCAAGCAGGAGAGGCGCACGGCTTACGTTAAACAGAAAGAGGAGGAGGAGGAACGTAAGCGTATGGAGCAGAAGTTGAAGGAGGATAAGGAGCGCGAACGTTTAGAGGAATTAGCGCGTATCCAGCAGGAGGAGAAGGATAGGTTAGAACGCGAGGAGAAGGAGAGACAGTACAAGGCGACGCAGGAAATGCTGGAACGGGCCGCCGCTAAGCAGAAAGCTAGAGAAGAGGAGATCGAACGCAAATTAGAGGAGGAGAACCAGCGATTGAAGGAGTTGAATGCCGGTAGTGTTAGCGTGGGAGGCGGCGGCAACGTCAGTGTAGGTGGCGGCGGCGGCGGAGGTGGAGGCGGTAGTGGAGGTTGGCGTGCCGGTAAAGGCGGCGATCGCGAACGCGATCGCGATAGAGATCGCGAACGCGACCGCGATCGTGATGGTGGGAGACGCGAGGATACGTGGAGGAAAGGTGGTGGTGGTGGTGGGAGAGGAGGGACGACGATAAGAAACCGGAAGCTTGGAGGTCGTGTAAGTTTACTTTTTTTTAATTTTGAGACGGAAATAATTCGAATTTTTCAGCGAGGATGCGCGATGTGGATCGCAGCGGCGGGGAGAGCACGTGGAGGAACGATCGTTACGAGAGGAGAGGGGGTGATGATAGATTCGATGATAGACGACGTGGCGATGATCGGCGCGACGATCGCGATAATAGAGATCGCGGCGGTGATAGGGATCGCGATGATAGAGATCGACGTGTTGAAGATAGGGAGCGGCGCGGCGGGGACGAGGATAGATCAGGTGGGCGGTTAAAGTTTAATACTTCAAAAAAAAACAATTTTCACAATTTGACAGCTGTCAGATGTATTTTGTCATCCGTAACTGTCATATCTAAAAAAAAACAATTTTCGTAATCTGACAGTTGTCGGATGTAATGTGTCAGCCAAAATTGCTATATCGTCTGAAAAAAAATAAATAAGTAATTTGACAGCTGTCAGATATATTTTGTCGGCCACAAGTATTAATTAATTAATTTGGGGAAAAAAATATTTTCACAATTTGACAGCTGTCAGATATATTTTGTCAGCCACAAGTATTAATTAATTCGGAGGAAAAAACATTTTCACAATTTGACAGCTGTCAAATGTATTGTGTCAGTTACAATTATTAAATAATTAATCTGGGGAAAAAACAGTTTTCACAATTTCACAGCTGTCAGATATATTTTGTCGGCCACAAGTATTAATTAATTAATCTGTGGGGAAAAAACAATAGTTTCACAATTTGACAGCTGTCAGATGTATTTCGTCTGACACAGCTGTTATCTTCATCAAAAAAAAAGTTAACAATTTAATTTGACAGCTGTCAGATGTGTTTTGCCAGACAGAATTGTTATATATGGGGGAAAAAACCATTTTTCGTCTGACACAACTGCTATCTTCATTTAAAAAAAAAGTTGACAATTTAATTTGACAGCTGTCAGATGTATTTTGTCAGACAGAATTGTTATATATAGGAAAAAAACCATTTTCACAATTTGACAGCTGTCAAATGTATTTTGCCGGCCACAAGTATTATATACGGGGGGAAAAAAACAGCTTTCACAGTTTGACAGCTGTCAAATGTATTTTGTCAGACAGAATTGTTACATCTGGAGGGAAAAATACAGTTTTCACAAATTGACAGCTGTCAAATATATTTTTTCAGACAGAATTGTTATATCTGGGCGACGGGGGGCAATTTTCACAATTCGACAGCTGTCAGATATATTTTGTCAGACAGAATTGTTATATCTGGGGGATAAAAAACAATTTTCACAATTTGACAGCTGTCAGATGTATTTTGTCGGCCACAACTGTTATATTTGCAATAAAACAAAAAACCCTTAATGCGAATATTTTCATAATATTTTACATTTTAGATCGTAGAGGCGGCGACGATAGACGCGGCATCGACCGTTTCGGCGACAGAGACAGGGATAGAGACAAGAGGGGCGGCGAAGATAGGGAGAAACAGGATAGCAGACGCGAGGATCGCTATTCATCCCGTGACGACAGAGAACGCAGGGAAGATCGAGATAATAGGAGAGAGGAGAGGGAGCGTAGAGAGGACCGCGATAGGGACGGTCGTAGAGAGGACAGGGATCGCGATCGCGGCACTTGGCGTTCGATGGGTAAGGACGGCGACGAAGCGCCGATGCGTAGGAGCATGCCGCCTCCTAGAGGGGGCGGTAGGGAACCTGGCGGAGATTGGCGTACCGGCGGCGGTAAGGATACGCGCAGAGACGACGGACCTAGAAGGGACGATCGTAGAGATGATAGAGGCAAGCGAGGAGATGATAGGCGAGATGAGAGGAGGGAATTGGGATCTAGGAGTGAGAAACGTATGTGTTTGTGTGATGTTGTTGTTATGTTATTAATTGTTTTTTTTTTTAATTAATTTAGCACGTGAGCCGCCGCAGGAGAGTGAAGATGGTTGGTCGCACGTTCCGAAACGTCGTTAATTAAGCTTCCGAAAACTCCCCCTATATAATTTAAAATGAGTTCAATAGATCGCAATTGACTATTACAATATTATAATATAGTTCACTAACGATTGATTGCATATGGTATTGTTTTCTATAGCAGTTTAGTTACCTCCTTTTCACGGCGTACTTTTAACATAATGTATCTCTATCTTGGTAGTTTTTATTTCCCTTACAGGATATTTTTTAATGGAAGATGGTAGTTTATAAATTAAACCACTTTGGAAATGTTTTTTTTTTTCGTTAGATTTTGTAGCTATTTCTGATTTATTAAATTCTTCTGAAGGATATGTAAAATTTAAATAGCATTATTTTACAATATAATTCTTAATTATATCGCTGGTGTATGTTTTATTTTTTCCATGTTTTCTTTATATTACATATTTATGTAAAAGTAATAATATGCAATAAAGATTAGTGACGACGTCTCGTTGAGTTGTTTGTTTCTACGATGTGAAATAATCCTGCCCAGAAATGCCGTCTTTAGTCAATAAATAATCTAAGTAATTAACAATATCTTGTAATTTTTATCTGAAAAAATCAATTTTAACAAAGAGCATTAATCTAACAAGTGAATTTTATCTCGAAAAATCACTACAGTCTGTACATGTAATTTTGATTTTCCCTGTATTCCAGCCAATGTTTTAAAAATGTTCGTGATTAAAGAACTTTTTTTTTTGAGAAATGTAATATAAATTTTTCTCCGTTTGTATAAAACTTTTTGAGACACACTGTATATATATATAAATTTCGGGAAACAGAAACAACAGAAATTTGACAGTTGACAGAAGTAATTTGACATTTACCAGTATATAAAGCTATAAAAAAAATGACTATCAAATTTTTTGGCTAGTTATGACAAAAAAAACAATATTTTCATAATTTGACAGCTGTCAAAAATAATGTACTATAGTTAAAATCGATTTATTACTTTTAGAAAAATCGTATTTTATAATTTGCAATCTGTCAGAAAAATTTTGACACTCGCATCTGCCAAAACCATAAGTAGGAATTTGACGGCTGATAGAAATACTTTGACAGTCACGACTATCAGAACTACTAAGATTGTAACAAAAATTTCGACACATCTGCTAACATCATAAGAAATGATTGTTTTTACAGTACAAATTTGACAACTGGTAGAAATACTTTGACAGTTACAACTACCAGAATTACAAAAAAAATAATTGTGTAATAATTTGCCAGCTGCCAGGAAAATTTTGACACATCTGCTAAAATCATAAGAAAAACATTTGACGGCTGGTAGAAATACTTTGACAGTCACGATTATCCGAACTACAAAAAGAAAATTGATTATACAATTTTTCATAATTTAACAGCTGTCAAAAATTGTGACACATCGGCTAAAATCATAAGAAATGATTGTTTTTACAGTACAAATTTGACAACTGGTAAAAAATCTTTGACAGTTACAACTACCAGAATTACAAAAAAAAATTGTGCAATAATTTGCCAGCTGCCAAAAAAAATTTTGACATCTGCTAAAATCATAAGTAAAAATTTGACGGCTGGTAGAAATACTTTAACATTCACGATTTTCAGAACTACAAAAACAAAATTGATTATGCAATTTTTCATAATTTGACAGTTGTCAAAAATTTTGACACATCCGTTAAAATCGTAAATAATTGTTTTTGCAGTAGAAATTTTACAACTGGTAGAAATACTTTGACAGTTACGACTGCCAAAATTACAAAAGAAAAAAATGTGTAATAATTCGCTAGCTGTCAGAAAAATTTTGACACTCACATCTGCTAGTAGAAATACTATGACAGTCACGACTATCGGAACTACAAAAAGAAAATTGATTATGCAATTTTTCATAATTTGACGGCTGTCAAAAATTTTGACACTTCTATGTGCTAAAACCACAAGTAGGAATTCGACAGCTGGTAGAAATACTTCTATAGTCATGACTATCAGAACTAAAAAAAAACGGATTATGCAATTTTTCATAATTTGCCAGCTGTCTAAAATTGTGACATATTGATTAAAATCATAATTGTTTTTGCAGTAGAAATTTGACAGCTGGTAGAAATACTTTGACGTTACGACTACTAAATTTACAAAAAAAATAATTCATAATTTGACAGCTGTCAGAAAAATGTTGATACATCTGCTAAAACCACAAGTAGGAATTCGACAGCTGGTAGAAATACTTTGATAGTCGTGACTATCAGAACTAAAAAAAAATTATGCAATTTTTCATAATTTAACAGCTGTCAAAACTTTTAACACATTGGCTAAAATCATATATAATTGTTTTTGCAGTAGAAATTTAACAACTTTGGAAATATATTGACAGTTACGACTACCAGAATTACAAAAAAAATAATTGTATTCATAATTTGACAGCTGTCAGAAAAATGTTGATACTTACATATGCTAAAATCATAAGTAGACAGTCACGACTATCAGAACTACAAAAAAAAACGATTATGCTATTTTTTAAATTTGACAGCTGTCAAAAAAGTTGACACATACGCTAAAATCATAAATAATTGCTTTTACAGTATAAATTTGATAACCGGTAGAAATAGTTTGACGGTTACGACTACCAATTTTACAAAAAAAAAAGTATGATTATCGAATGTTTCATAATTCGACAGCTGTCACAAATATTATACTATTAGTTACAAATCAATTTATTACTTTTACACCTCAGATGTTTTTCGGCAATTACAATTCTTGTTAAATCTGAGAAAAATTGTATTTTATAATTCGTCAGCTGTCAGAAAAATGTTAACATTTGTCATCTGCTGAAACCATAAGTAGGAATTCGACAGCTGGTAGAAATACTTTGACGGTTACGACTACCAAAATTACAAAAAAAAAAAAATGATTATCGACTTTTTCATAATTTGACAGCTGTCAAAAATTTTGCCACTTACATCGGCTAAAATCATAAATAATTGTTTTTACAGTACAAATTTAACAACTGGTAGAAATAGTTTGACGGTTACGACTACCAGAATTACAAAAAAATCTATGATTATGGAATTTTTCATAATTTGACAGCTGTCAAATATGTTATACTAGTGACAATCGATTTATTACTTTTACACCTCAGATGTTTTTCGACAATTACAATTCTTGTTAAATCTGAGAAAAATTGTATTTTATAATTCGCCAGCTGCCAGAAAAATTTTGACACTTGACATCTACTAAAACTTTAAGTAGGAATTCGATAGCTGGTAGAAATACTTTGACAGTCACGACCATCAGAACTACAAAAAAAAAACTGATTATGCAATTTTTCATAA
>CM043019.1:3851204-3917532 GCA_023690525.1 Holotrichia oblita | reverse complement strand
AATAGAGCGGCCATAAGCCAAGCACCTGGTCCGAGTGTATTAGCACATGCAGCCCAACCCATTAAAGGAGGTATCGCTCCGACTATATCAATCACGGTTTAAATATCACGAAAATAACAAAATTAAATCTTACCGACCTAGAGATCCGATCCACGTGTTCAAAATACTGATCCGCTTCAACGGGGTGTAAATCGACGTATACAAGATTAAATTCGTTAATCCTAATCCTGCCGTTAAACCGTTAACACCCCAATATAATATACTTAAACCTGTTGCGCTGGAAATTGCAGCGAAACTCATCGCATGTAACGGTCTAAAACGATTATAAACGTAAAATTATTCTTATTAATTTTCCAAATAAATTTACGTTAATCTACCACAAACGAGGACTCGATGCTTCGTCCTCACATTTGAGCATCGAACGGGACTTCGTGGAATTGATTTACGGCATTTCGCTGCACCCGATAATAAACTAGTTCCGGCGATGCACAACATAAACGTGCTCCATTCGAACGGAGCTGGAGCTACAGCGATCCGGCCATTGAGGTTATAACGACTAGAGCTATAATCGGGTTGTAATTTAAATCGTTAAATTCAATATCGTTTCCACTTACTTGTTAATCGAACTTTCGATAATTTTAAATAATGTTGGAATAAATTTGAGCGATCCGTTGAAGGTGTAGGCCTCCATTGCGGAATAATAGTTGGTTTTTCAGGTAGAAGTTTACTAATACTATCTACAGCTTCGATTGTAGTAGGAGGTGACGATGTTGGTTTCGATTGGTTAACGTAAGCGACTCTGTGTCACGGTAAACTTTACATATTTCTACGTAAATGAGAGGTAACCCTCTAAATGATGAGAATTACTTTGAAATGGTTAATACGTACCTTTAAAATTAAGTTATTTTGGTAGTGTAATGTTCGACATAATGGTGAATAAATATTTAATAACATATTGTGTGTTTTGCGAATTAATTTAAATAATACTTATTAAATCATGGCTTATTAAGCTTAATAATGGAATTATATTAGATATCTTTATCATTTCTTACATTAAATCCATTAAATAAACCATTTAAAAGAGCTGTAATAACCGTAAAATAAGTTAGGTTAGATTTGACTTTTTTTTTAATGACATTTGACAATTATGTAATCCGCTCAAATAGCGTTCAGCCGAAACAATTAAATAAATTAATTAATTAAAATAAACACAATATTTAATCAATTTTAATCTTTATAATAAAGCAATATTAATATATAATATTAATTCAATTTAAAATCCGTTCCTTTTGTATTTTCAACGATCCATTTATTAAAGGCATCTATCGTATCTTTCGACATTTCTTCAAGATGGCTTCCTATCTTACCGGCCCTGATAAATTGGGACTCGTTCCGTTTCTCATCGAGACATTCGTAAATTTTAGCCAAAAGCTCGTTCTTAGCTACGGCCGGATTCACTTTCATGTTGGCGAAACCTAAATGCTGCACTAAACGATTCATATCCTCCCCGTTCGGTTCCTTTTTTCCGAGGAATTGAGCCACTTTTCGGATCACGCTCGGTAAATCGCGTTTCATGTCCTCGTATCTTATAAAGAGTACGTTCGGAAAATGTCTTCGGTTCCAAAATCCGTAAATGTTGTTCCAAAATGGTGAAAACATCGCTAGAATGATCATTTTATGTTAAAAAATTGGTTTTAAACGTTGGGAATTTATGATATTTACTCATTCCCGCTATAAATTTCTTGCAATAATCTTCTAAATCGGATTTATTTTGTAAGAGCAGTTTTGTGTGGTGGTAATACGAAACGCATACATCTTTAGGATTGCGAAAAACATGAATTATCTAAATTTAAAAAAAGATTAATTAACGTCAATAGAATACACAATTTATACTTTTGGTTTCTTAGTTTGGTTCCTGATTTGTAAAGGCAGTAACTCCCAAGGGAGATGGGTTTTGATCAGTCGTTTTCCTTTCAGATTTTTGATTATTTTAATCGGTTCCATCAAGTAATCCTCGCATTCAAAATCGGGATGATTCTCCTTGTATCCTTTAAAATCCATCAAAATCCCCGCTCTAAAATCAATCATGTATAAAAATTTGAATTTACCGCCATTTCAAAGACATCAAACTGAAGTTAGCTCTTACTCTAAATGTAGGAATCTTTTATCTAACGTTACTTTAGCACCTTCGTAATCCAAATCGCTTGCGATCATGTAGACCATTTCTTGCGTCCACGTCGTACCTTAAAAATCGTAAATTTAAATTTCGTCATAATTTTGATCGATAAAAAGTCTACCTGATTTTGGAAAACTTGTGACCCAAATATCATCATCTCTAACTTCCATATTCTCGATTTCTTCCATGTAGTCTTTGAAACAACTGGGCATAATGAAACCCTTGAATTCTGCGCTTCTGCCCCTCAAAACTGTCGGTTCGAAATTTTGTACGTATTGCGTTTGGGCCATCTCCGGTTATTGCTTCAACAAAATGCTTTTTTTTTCTTAAATCAAGATAATTATATTGAATTTTATCTATTTTTTGACAGATGTCAAACATTTTTTGAATGTTTCTATATTTTGACAGCTGTCAAAATAGACAGTACTATAACTATCAAATTAAAATTAACGTTTTACAATATGATAACTGTCAGAAGTATTTTGACAGTTGCAAATTGACAGCTGTCAATATTTTTTTTGTTGTACGCTTACAATTTTATAATTGTCAAGTCAAGTGTGTATTTCAACAGCTACAATGATCAAATTAAAAAAAAAAATTACGCCTGCGAGTGTTTAAATGTTGAAAAATTATAATTTGACAGCTCTTGTGAAATGTCAGTTTTTAGACAGTTGTAACAGTTTTTAGAAAAAAGTAGTAATGCTTCCTAGTGATGAAACAGTGGAAAACTGTCAAATTTGACTGACCTGTCAGAAATATTTTTCGCCTGCTACAAACGTCAAAATAAGAAAAATAATTCTTTTTACAATTGAATTGAAATTTTTGGATGATTAACGACTCACATAAAATTATGAAAAATATTGTACAATTTTACAACTGTCAGATTTATTGACAGCTACAATTTCAGTATGCCGTCACAAGTATTTGAACTATTTCATCAGCCGAAATAGAATAAAACGATTGTTTTTCTACGGTTCCTAAACATAAAAAAATTGTAACGTTTCCAGACGTTTAAATTGTAAAAAAAATTGACAGGTGTCAAAAATATTGCTATAATTCGCTCTTTTCTTTACCTGTCCAAACAAGAATGAAATCGTTGTCGTTTTATAGTTTCCAATCATTGAAAAACAAAAAAATATATAATACCTGCAAGTCTTTAAATTGTTTTTACGAATTGACAGCTGTCAGATTTTTTTCTTTTCTTACGATCGCGGTACTCAAAATAGTTAATTTTACAACGGTGACACGGCTAAAATGGACAAATTTTAAAAAGAAATCCGCCATTTTCTATTCATGTATAAATTCATAACTGTCAAAAGTGTTTTAGTTGTCCCACACCCGCTAAAACAGGAGAATTAACGGTTGCAACGGTTCAAATTGTGAAAACTGAGACGGCTGTCAGAAGTATGCTTATCGTTGATGATTACAATTTGACAGCTGTCAGAATTTCGTTTACGATTACGACACTTGAAATAACCACTTTTAGAAAGCTGACAGCTAGAACGGTCTAATTTTAAAAGAAAATTCTGTATTTAGAAATGCTAAATTCGAAAGAATAATTGTTTTTTCAGTTTGACAGCTGTCAAAAGTGTCCGATTATTGAAAAACAATTAACGTTTGCGATGGTTAAAATTGTGAAAAATGTGACAGCTGTTAGAAATTTTTTACGATTTATAATTGCTAATTTCCAAAAAAAAACTGTTCTTTTTTTCAATTTGACAGCTGTCGGAATTTTAATTGTTTCACCCGCTAAAACAAAGGGATAACTTTCGTTTTGCAGTTCTCGACCGTAGAAAATAAAATTTAACGTTTGCAAACATTTAAATTGCGTAAAATGTGACAGCTGTCAGAAATTTTTTACGATTACTAGATTCGAAATAACCAATTTTACAACGTTGACAATTAAAAATCGTCTAATTTTAAAACGAAAATTTTCTATTTATGGATGTTAATTTAGAAAAAAAAATCAAAAATTTTTTTGAATTTGACAGCTGTCAAAAATATTTTAGTTATCCCACACGCTAAAACGGAAGGGAATAACTCAACGTTCCTGATACTGTTCGTTGTGAAACGTTAATTGTGAAAAATAAGCGTTTTTGTCAATTTGACAGCTGTCAGAAGTTTTTTAATTGTTCCACCCGTTCAAACGGAAGGAATAACTTTCGTTTTGCAGTTCTCCATCGTAGAAAATAAAATTTAACGTTTACAAACGTTTAAATTGCGTAAAATGTGACAGCTGTCAAAATTTTTTTACGATTAATACATTTGAACTAATTTCACAACGTTGACAATCAAAATCGATTGATTTTAAAATAAAATTGTCTATTTATAGATGTTAATTTAGAATTTAGTTTGACAGCTGTCAAAAATATTTTTTGAATTGAAACAGAAGGGATCACTGTCGGTTGATAGTTCCTAATTAAAAATTAACGTTGTGAAACGTTAATTTGAAAAATAACCTTTTTTTTTTAATATGACAGCGATAAAATCCGAAAACGGAAGGAATAACTTTTGTTTTGTCGATCGTAGAAAATAAAATTTAACGTTTACCAATGTCCAAATAAAAATTTGATGTCAGAAATTTTTTACGATTACTACACTCGAATTAACCAATCTCACAACACTGGCAATTAAAAATCGTCTAATTTTAAATGAAAATTTTCTATTTATAGATGTTAATTTAGAAAAACAATAATAAAAAATTTTTATGAGTTTGACAGCTGTCAAAAATATTTTAGTTATCCCACACTATAAAATTAAGATGGAATAACTGTCGTTCGATAATTCCTGATTATTGAAAAAATAATTAACGTTGTGAAACGTTAAGTGTGAAAAATAACCTTTTTCTTTCAATTTGACAGCTGTCAGAAATATTTTAATTGTTTCACCTGATAAAAACGGAAGGAATAACTTTCGTTTTGCAGTTCTCGATCGTAGAAAATAAAATTTAACGTTTACAAACGTTTAAATTGCGTAAAACGTGACAGCTGTCAGAAATTTTTTACGATTAATACAGTTGAACTAATTTCACAACGTTGGCAATTAAAAATCGTCTTTGAATTTTAAGCGAAAATTTTCTGTTTAAAGATGTTAATTTAGAAAAAAATTCAGTTTGACAGCTGTCAAAAATATTTTAGTTATTTCACTCGCTAAAACAGAAGGGATCACTGTCAGTTGATAGTTCCTGATTACTGAAAAAAATAATTAACGTCGTGAAACGTTAATTGTGAAAAATAACCTTTTTTTTTTAAATATGACAGCTGTCAGAAGTATATTAATTGTTTCACACGATAAAAACGAAGGAATAATTTTCGTTTTGCAGTTCTCGATCGTAGAAAATAAAATTTAACGTTTACCAATGTCCAAATTGCGAAAAATTTGACAGCTGTCAGAAATTTTTTACGATTACTACACTCGAAATTGGTTATTTCATAACATTGGCAATTAAAAATCGTCTAATTTTAAATGAAAATTTTCTATTTATAGATGTTAATTTAGAAAATCAAAAAAATGTGACAGCTGTCAGAAATTTTGTTAAATTCGACAAAAATAAGCGTTTTTTTTTCCAGTTTGACAGCTGTTAGAATTGTTTTAGTAGTAGTAATGTTTTGACAGTCACAACGGTCAATATATTTGACAGTTTCAACGGGCTAAATCTGAAAAGAAAAATTACGACAATTTGACAGGTATTTTTATTAATTGTAACACCCGTTATATCCGTTAAACAATTACGCTTGTAATAAAACACTTTCAGGCACGTAAGTGTCATGTCCCAACGTTTAAAGAATACAATGCAGAATCGGGCAACAGTTAAAATGTACGATGAAAGCTAACATTGGTGGAGGTCATTTCTGTAACTTTACGATGTGACACAACCGACCAGCAGTTCTTGTTTACCGAGAAACGTTACGGCCTTAACATAGTGCTGTGTGTGAATGTGTATAAAGTTATTATAAACAATAATGTGTAATACCTACACTGTTCTAACATGCAACCAATTAAAATAAAGTAACAAAAAAAAGTGTAATGTGTGCTTATGCCGTTAGCTCAGAGCCAATTCCTATTTTACATAGGTATTATATATATATATATACATACATAAGTAGTGGTACTCTATTCTACATCTTAAAAACTAGTTCTTGAACTATTATAGGCAGTGCCAAGTGCCAGTCCAGTTTTCTAAATACTATTGTAGAGAGAACACACAGGATACGATAGAAATATGCAGGCGAAACAAGGTGTGTTTCTAACGTAAATATTTGCGAGACGATGTGTGATTTTATGTTAAGTATATTCTTTGTTTAATCGCGATAATTAATTGTGAAAAGAGAAAATGGATCTTTTATAGAAACGGAGGTTACAGTGAAATTGTGACAGTTCTTAAAAACGTTGCTTCAGTGTGTGATTTTTAACCTAAAAAATTTTGTGTAAAAAGCAGAATAAATTAAGTGGATATTATTGCGTATTCTCCTCTGTTTAAACAATTAAATTACTGGAAAGATTTTAATGCGTGGTCGGGACAGGTTGAGGAATCATGCGTGGTTAGTCAGTTTGTGTTTTTTTTTTTTTCATCAACGTGGTTTTGTAATTAGTAATGATGCCGTGGGACATTTTTATTATTTAATTAAGTGTTTTTTTATTCTTCAATTAATTTAGATAGAATCGTTTCTAAATCGCAAATCGCACCTATAGTTTTGTGGTTTAATTCTTGTGTGTTAGATTCTCTTCGAGAATGGAAGAGTTCTACAGGATATTTTAGATTAAATTTGTGATATATTAAGAGGTAAGTTGATGATTTAAATTATTTTTTTTTCAATCACAGATATCTCGTTTAATTATTTCATTCAAATAATATTGTTAATTTACAAAATAATTGAGAAAAACTAAATTTTACCACCGCCCTCTTGTAGCCCCCGATATTTGGAGCTGAAAATTTGAAACTTTCAAAAACGAGGCCGACTTCAAAAATGATTTATTTTTTCGAGTAATTTTTTATATTATTTTACAAAACTCTGAATAAATAAATAATGCAGGACAAACTTAACTGAAATACGAAAAAGTTTAAGACATTTTAGTGTCGAAGGTTGGCAATTTTGACATCTAAATACTAAACACGCGAAAGTTTGACGTTTAAACGTCAAATTGACAAAAATTTGAAATTTAAACGTCGTACACGGTGAAGTTTGACAATTAAACATGGAATAAAGAAACTTTTGTCAATTAAAGCTCAAATATTGGTATTCCTTTCGACATTTAAACGTCAAATAGAGAAATGCTTGACATTTAAATATTAAAAACGACCAAGTTCGACATTTAAACCGTCAAACAAAAGTAAGCTTGACGTTTAAACGTCAAATAATGAATTCATTGTTTGACGTTTAAACGTCAAGCTTTTCTTGGTTTGGTCGATTTGTTTGACGTTTAAACGTCAAATAATGAATTCATTGTTTGACGTTTAAACGTCAAACTTGCCCATGTTTGACGTTTAAACGTCAAATAATGTGCAATAGAGAAATTAAAGCTCAAATATTGGTATTCCTTTCGATTTTTAAACGTCAAATAGAGAAATGTTTGACATTTAAATATTAAAAAACGAGTATGTTAGACATTCAAACCGCTAAATCAAGACAAGCTTGACATTTAAACGTCAAATATAGCGCAACTTTTGACGTTTAAATGTCAAATAATGAAGAATTTGACATTTTAACGTCGTATACGGCTAAGTATGACAATTAAATGTAGAATATAGAAATGTTTGTCAATTAAAGCTCAAATATTGGCATTCCTTTCGACATTTAAACGTCAAACAGAGACATGTTAGACATTTAAATATTAAAAAACGAGCAAGTTTGACATTTAAACTGCCAAACAAAAGCAAGTTTGACGTTTAAACGTCAAATATCAAATATGAGTTTGACGTTTAAACGTCAAATAATGAAGAATTTGAAATTTTAATGTCGTCCACGACTAAGTATGACAATTAAATATGGAATAAAGAAACGTTTGTCAATTAAAGCTCAAATATTGATATTCATTCGATATTTAAACGTCAAATAAAGAAATGCTTGACATTTAAATATTTAAAAACGAGCAAGTTTGACATTCAAACCATCAAACCAAGACAAGCTTGACATTTAAACGTCAAATATGGGACAACTTTTGACGTTTAAACGTCAAATAAAGAAGTGTGTGAAATTTTAACGTAATATACCGGTAAGTTTGACGATTAAATGCGAAGTAATTTCTAAAGAAATGTTTGACAATTAAAGGTGAAATACAGGTCCAAAAATTTAAATGTTCCACGTAAAAATTTGGCATTTAGGTAAATGTCGTCAGATCGAGAAGAGTTTGAAATTTAAAGGTCAAACATGAAATTTAAATGTCACACAAGATAGAATTTGACATTTAAATGCAAAATGGAGACATGTGTTTGACATTTAAATGTCAAATTTTATATTTAAACATCAAATAAAGAAGATTTTGAAATTTGAACGTCATACATGACATTTAAATGTCATACAAGCCAAGAGTTTGATATTTAAATGCAAAATGGAGAAATGTGTTTGACATTTGAATGTCAAATTTCATATTTAAACATCAAATAAAGAAGATTTTGAAATTTGAACGTCATACATGACATTTAAATGTCATACAAGATAGAATTTGACAATTAAATGCAAAATGGAGAAATGTGATTGACATTTAAACGTCAAATTTCATATTTAAACATCAAATAGAGAAGAGTTTGAAATTTTAACGTCATACACGGGTACGTTTGACAGTTAAAGATAAAATAGAGAAAGTTTGACATTGAAATGTCATTTAAAGTATAAGTTTGACATCTAATTGGCAAAATAAGAAAAGTTTGACCAAGTTTTACATTGAAAGTGATAATTATTCTTGTTTCAGTACCTACTTCTCTAGTTTAGATTGCACAGAAACGATAAGGTTAACATTTAACAACATCAAACACGCCCGAACTTGACATTTAAGTGTCAAATAGCGAAAAATTTGACAATTCAGTGTCAAAACCTAGTCAAGTTTGACGTTTAAAATGTCAAATAGGAAAATGTTTGACAGTTAAATGTCAAATTAGGAAAATTTTGATATTTCAATGTCAAACACGGGAAAGTTTCACATTCAAAGCGTTTGTTTATCAAACTAAGTACTATACATGTGGTACAGGTTATGTTTATGGAGACAACGATTTTTTTATTTATTTTTTTATATTTTTTTACATATTTTAATGTGTGACATTTAAATGTCAAATGTGGGCAATTTAAGGTTACCCGAGCAGGGGGAGTGGTGGAAAATTCTCTTTATATTCGGTAATGCTAATTGTTTTTGAAATTCTGACGAAAGATTTCTAAAAAATGACAAAAGTCATTTTTAAAAGAAAATTTAAAAAAAAAACCATTGTCGTACAATTCCCGAGAGAATTTTCCCCCACATCCCACTGACAGCGCAACTGAGGATTGTCAAATAGAGACATGTTTGACGTTTAAATGTCAAATAGAGAAATGTTTGACGTTTAAATGTCAAATACAGAAATTTTTGACATTTAAACGGCAAATAAAGAAAAATATATTTCAGACGGAAATTACTATAATACAATAAATAGATTTACAATTAATTTTAGTTTTATTGACTTAAAACCGTTTTTTTTTTAAATTACCAACTAGAGATATTAGAAAGTATTCAAATTAAAAATTTCACGATTCCGTTCTAGCGGAAGGAATAGAAATATCCTCGAGAATTAATGCCATCCTCCTCTTCCCGTACAAATCGAGATAGAAAAGCGAAAAAGAAAAAAGCAATGATGCAATGACACAGGAAATAAAGAAGCCGCCAGGATGCCGTCCATATTCAAACGTGGAATGATATTCGTCACATTTTTCGGATCCTGTTTCGCCATCGCCCTCCTCGTCGCCAGTCTAGGTACGAAACATTGGGTTAACGCCGGGGCGAGACGCACCAGCAATCCGGAAGAATCGGAAGGCAGGATACATTTCGGTTTATTCGACGGGAAAAAGGAGTTGAATGTAGCCTACGGTTGGAGGACATACGATATCGATGGTTGGTATTATAACTTTTACTTGAAGTTTATTACATATATTTACGTGTTAATTTAACACGCAACTCACGTTCTTTACGCTGACGCAATCTACTAGTTATCTATTCGGAATATTAAGATACCGCAACGACTTTCATTAATGCTGATGGTGTTTTGCGCTAAGAATGTGAGATGCCGATCAAGGTTGGAATTGATTTTATTTTTTCTCTCTCTTCTAGTATTACATCTTTTAAGATACGAACCAGATTTTCTCAATTATTGGTTATGGCTGGGCACCCTCACTTGTATCTGCGCTGGGTTATTGTTTTCAGGATTGAGCGGGGTTTTTGCCGCTATCAACGCAGCTACCAGTACCTCAACTTGTTTGGCTAATTCCAAAGGATTATTTTTGTGGAATACACTAGCATGTAAAGTCCTTTTTTTTTCTATTTTGAATTAATCATTGTCAAATTGGCAATAACAGGAATAAAATTCGATATTTTAACGTCAATTTGACATTTAAACGTCAAATATTGGCAAGTTTGACGTTTAAACGTCAAATTTTCGCACCGCCTCCCTTTGTGTGTCCGAGGTTAGGCCTGGCTTGATCTGCATTCAATATTACCAATCTAAAGAAATGAAAAAAAAACCTTCAAAATGTGACGTTTAAACCATTTAGACGTTACTCACACGAAAAAGTTTGACTTTCTAACGCCAAAAGATGCAAGTTTGACGTTTAAAATGTCAAAACGGAGAAATATTTGACGTTTAAAATGTCAAAACGGAGAAATATTCGACATTTAAATGTCAAACACGAGCAAGAAGTAGTAATAATTCGTCTTCGCTTCTTCTTCTTCTTTTTTTTTTTACTATCATTCGAGCGGGCAAGTTGGACATTTAAACGTCAAATAGAGAAATCTTCGAAGTTTAATTGATCCTCGACTGCTGGTAAATTTTACATTTAAACGAGAAATAAGGATGACATTTAAACGTCAAAATTGGCGAGTTTGACATTTGAACGTAAAAAATAAGCATGATTGGACATTTAATTGATCTTCAACCGTGGGCAAATTTTACATTTAAACGGTAAATAAGGAAAAATCTGACGTTTTAATGTCAAACATGAACAAATATGACATTTAAACGTCAAAAATAACCACGTTTGACATTTATAAATGACCGGCAAGGAAAAGTGTGACATTTAAATGTTATTGATAGGAAACATTTTGACATATTAACGTCAAAATCGGCAAGTTTGACGTTTAAATGACAAATATAAAAATTTTTGAGTTTTAATTTGTTCTTGAACAATTTTTAAATCAAATGACAAATAAGAAAAAGAAAACGTTTCAATTTCAGGAATAAAATTCGATATTTTAACGTCAGTTTGACATTTAAACGTTTTGACAATAAAATAACATGATTGACATTTATGTGTTAACCATGGACTGTTGAATACTTAATTGCCCCTCAACTGCGAGCAAATTTTACATTTAAACGGTAAATAAGGAAAAATCTGACGTTTTAATGTCAAACATGAACAAGTATGACATTTAAACGTAAAAAATGACCATGATTGACATTTATAAATGACCGACAAGGAAAAGTGTGACATTTAAATATTATCCATAGGAAAATGGTTGACATATTAACGTCAAAATCGGCAAGTTTGATATTTAAATGTTTTTTAAATCAAATAAATAAAAAAAAACGTAACATTTCAATAACAGGAAAAGAAATCGATATTTAAACGTAAAATAGTGGGAATGTTTGAAATTAGACGTCAAAAATTGGCAAGTTTTGAAATTTTAATTGTTAAACACGGGCAATTGAACACGGATTAATTTGAATTTAAATAATCTAAGGAAAAGTCTGACGTTTTAACGTTAAAATCGAACAAATTTGATATTTAAACGTCAAAAATCACCATGTTTGACATTTATAAATTCCCGACAAGGAAAATTATTGAATTTAAATGTTATCCGTAGGAAAAAAGTTTTACATATTAACGTCAAAATTGGCACGTTTAAACGTCAAATAGAAAATTTGTTGAGATTTAATTCATCCTTGAACAATTTTTTAATATAATGACAAACAAGGGAAGTTTGACATTTCAAACGTCAAAATTTGAAGTTTGACATTTAAACGTCAAAATTAGCAAGTTTCCTATTAAACGTCAAAATTGGCGAGTTTGACATTTAAACGTAAAAACTAAGCGTGATTGACGTTTATGTGTTAAACACGGACAGTTGGGCATTTAATTCACCCTCAACGACGGGTAAATTTTATATTTAAACGGTAAATAAGGAAAAGTCTGACGTTTTAATGTCAAATATGAACCAGTATGTCATTTAAACGTCAAAAATAACCATTTTTTACATTTAGAAATGACAGACAAGGAAAAGTTTGACATTTAAATATTATCTATAGGAAAAAGATTGATATATTAACGTCAAAGTCGGCAAGTTTGACTTTTAAATGTCAAATAGAAAAATGTTTTGAGATTTAATTCGTTCTCGAACAATTTTTTAAATCAAATGGTAAATAAGAAAAAGTGTAACATTTCAATAACAGGAAAAAAAAATCGATATTTTAACGTCAGTTTGACATTTAAACGTCAAATATTGGCACCGCCCCCCTTATCGTAGACATTAGAAGAACTTTCGCCAAAATTATTTAGAACTTTCACCAAAATTATCAACATGTTTAAGAAGAGAAACAAAGAGAGAGAGAGACCGAATATAGGCAAGGTTCACATCTTAACGTTGAAGATGATAATTTCGACATTTAAACGTCAAATACAAAAAAGTTTCATATTTTAACGTCAGTTTGACGTTTAAACGTCAAATATTGGCAAGTTTGACATTTAAACGTCAAATATTGGCACCGCCTTCCTTATCGTAGACATTAGAAGAACTTTCGCCAAAATTATTTAGAACTTTCACCAAAATTATCAACATGTTCAAGAAGAGAAACAAAGAGAGAGAGAGACCGAATATAGGCAAGGTTCACATCTTAACGTTGAACATGATAATTTCGACATTTAAACGTCAAATATTGGCAAGTTTGACATTTAAACGTCAAATATTCGCAAGTTTAACATTTAAACGTCAAATATTGGCCAGTTAGACGTCGGTATCTTCTCTATTAGAAGCAGTAGCAGTAAGTAAATAAAACGCTATTTCATTTACGTTCAAGGCCATCAAAATTGGGTTTTCAAGTATCAAGATTGTTAATAGCTTTAAAACAAATCGCCCGAAAAAATATTGAATTTTAAATTTGAACTTTTCTTCGTAGATCCAACTGTCATTTTTTCGATTTTGACGTTTCTCGATAGAACGCGGAAGTTAGTCAGCCGCCATGTTTGTATACTTTGACAGTTCGCGTGATTATCAAATTTTAATCTTTAATTAAATTATTTATTCGATCAATGATAGGTGGAAAACTGTTGTCAGACGTGTAGAAATGCTTTAAAATATTCAATTATTAATTTTCAGTGTTTGTTAACGCGGGAGCAGCCGGCCTTTGGGTCGGACAATACTACATGAACATCCAGTACAATGTACTATCAACGCAAGATTTAGAAAACATGTGGATATCCGGGGGGATGGCGGAACTCGGATATTCCTTTTGGTGAGTATAGATAATAATGATCTTATAAAATAAAATTCACCTTACCTTTTACCACTTCAAACTTTCGTATAATAGTTTTGAATGAACTATGATTGAGATAAAATACAAACATGTATTTATAAGTTTCTATTATCCCGACGTCATCTTTTAATTACCTGTCGAAAATTTATCTTTCTGATATCATCTTCTTTTGCCTTGTTGCATCATCCCAAATTAACAAGGACGTTTTGTTAGTCTTACTAACTAGACGGATACACTTAAAATGTTTATCACGTTTTCGAATTATTTTTATAATAATAAACGCAATCTCATTTCGTTATATGGTACTTTTGTCTTTCGATTTTTTTTATTCAAGTTTGGTTACATTGTTTCAGGTTCGTCGTCGGGGCGGCGATGGCAAATTTCGTAGATGTAATAATTTTAATGATAGCTCACAGTAATTCGGATGTTGATCCGATAATACCTATGCTAGAGGAGAAAACAAATGGGGCCATTATGTTGTATTAAATTAAAGAGTAGATTATTTTTATTAAGTAATTTATATGATGATTTTTTTTTTGTAAATAATGCATTATTTTATAGCGGCAATTATTTTTATACAATAATAAAGAAGCATAAAGAAATTAAATGACCTTTTTTTCTGTTATGCAAACTTATCATTTATAATAATTAGAAATTGAAGTAGATATACATACGTACGACATGTCTGTCTCTGTTTCTGGGGATGAAATCGATACAACTTGTAAAAGGGAAAGAAGAACTTTTATGAATATCGATTATAATATACGTTGGTTGGTAAGACTGTTTATATTATAGCGATCATTAAACTTGGCAAAAAAGAGGAAACTTCAGTGCAGTACGGAGAACAACGTCGAATTTAATAGTTGTAACTGTCATATCTCCGACAGTTGTAAATGTCAAAATACTTCTGTCAGTTGTCAAATTAAAATTAGTTGTCAAACTGTAAGAGCACACACATTGTAAGGATGGTAATCAATTTGACTGTAGTAACAAACATCAAAACATCTCCTATAACTGTCAAACAGTGAAAAAACGTTTGTAACGGTTGTAATTATCATATTACTGACAGCTGTCAATCTATAAAAGGACACTTTTTTTTTTAATTAGTTATTTTTATCGTTCTGATAGTTATAATCATCGAAATATATCTCTGCCAGCTGCTAAAGTGTAAAAATGATTGTTTGATTGTAGTTCTCCTGACAGCTGTCAAATTATTAGACAATTTTTTTTTTTAATTCTGGTAGTCGTAACTGTCAAAGTATTTCTACCAGTTGTCAAATTTGTACTGTAAAAACAATAATTTATGATTTTAGCCGATGTAAGTGTCAAAATTTTTGACAGCTGCCAAATTATGAAAAATTGCATAATCAGTTTTTTTTTTGTAGTTCTGATGGTCGTGACTGTCAAAGTATTTCTACCAGCTATCGAATTCCTACTTAAAGTTTTAGTAGATGTCAAGTGTCAAAATTTTTCTGACAGCTGGCGAATTATAAAATACAATTTTTCTCAGATTTAACAAGAATTGTAATTGTCGAAAAACATCTGAGGTGTAAAAGTAATAAATCGATTGTCACTAGTATAACATATTTGACAGCTGTCAAATTATGAAAAATTCCATAATCATAGATTTTTTTTTGTAATTCTGGTAGTCGTAACCGTCAAACTATTTCTACCAGTTGTTAAATTTGTACTGTAAAAACAATTATTTATGATTTTAGCCGATGTAAGTGGCAAAATTTTTGACAGCTGTCAAATTATGAAAAAGTCGATAATCATTTTTTTTTTTTGTAATTTTGATAGTCGTAACCGTCAAAGTATTTCTACCAGCTGTCGAATTCCTACTTATGGTTTCAGCAGATGACAAATGTTAACATTTTTCTGACAGCTGGCGAATTATAAAATACAATTTTTCTCAGATTTAACAAGAATTGTAATTGCCGAAAAACATCTGAGGTGTAAAAGTAATAAATTGATTTGTAACTAGTATATTATTTGACAGCTGTCAAATTATGAAAAATTCGATAATCATACTTTTTTTTTGTAATTCTGGTAGTCGTAACCGTCAAACTATTTCTACCAGTTGTCAAATTTGTACTGTAAAAACAATTATTTATGATTTTAGCCGATGTTAAAATTATTGTGTCAAATTTTTTGACAGCTGTCAAATTTGGAAAAATAGCATAATCAATTTATGATTTTAGCGTTTTTTTTTTGTAGTTCTGATAGTCGTGACTGTCAAAGTATTTCTACCAGCTGTCGAATTCCTACTTATGATTTTAGCAGATGTAAGTATCAACATTTTTCTGACAGCTGTCAAATTATGAATACAATTATTTTTTTTGTAATTCTGGTAGTCGTAACTGTCAATATATTTCCAAAGTTGTTAAATTTCTACTGCAAAAACAATTATTTATGATTTTATCCAATGTGTTAAAAGTTTTGACAGCTGTTAAATTATGAAAAATTGCATAATTTTTTTTTAGTTCTGATAGTCACGACTATCAAAGTATTTCTATTAGCTGTCGAATTCCTACTTGTGGTTTTAGCAGATGTATCAACATTTTTCTGACAGCTGTCAAATTATGAATTATTTGTTTTGTAATTTTAGTAGTCGTAACGTCAAAGTATTTCTATCAGAAAAATTTCTACTGCAAAAACAATTATGATTTTAATCAATATGTCACAATTTTAGACAGCTGTCAAATTATGAAAAATTGCATAATCCGTTTTTTTTTAGTTCTGATAGTCATGACTATAGAAGTATTTCTACCAGCTGTCGAATTCCTACTTGTGGTTTTAGCACATAGAAGTGTCAAAATTTTTGACAGCCGTCAAATTATGAAAAATTGCATAATCAATTTTCTTTTTGTAGTTCCGATAGTCGTGACTGTCATAGTATTTCTACTAGCAGATGTGAGTGTCAAAATTTTTCTGACAGCTAGCGAATTATTACACATTTTTTTCTTTTGTAATTTTGGCAGTCGTAACTGTCAAAGTATTTCTACCAGTTGTAAAATTTCTACTGCAAAAACAATTATTTACGATTTTAACGGATGTGTCAAAATTTTTGACAACTGTCAAATTATGAAAAATTGCATAATCAATTTTGTTTTTGTAGTTCTGAAAATCGTGAATGTTAAAGTATTTCTACCAGCCGTCAAATTTTTACTTATGATTTTAGCAGATGTCAAAATTTTTTTGGCAGCTGGCAAATTATTGCACAATTTTTTTTTGTAATTCTGGTAGTTGTAACTGTCAAAGATTTTTTACCAGTTGTCAAATTTGTACTGTAAAAACAATCATTTCTTATGATTTTAGCCGATGTGTCACAATTTTTGACAGCTGTTAAATTATGAAAAATTGTATAATCAATTTTGTTTTTGTAGTTCGGATAATCGTGACTGTCAAAGTATTTCTACCAGCCGTCAAATGTTTTTCTTATGATTTTAGCAGATGTCCAAAATTTTCCTGGCAGCTGGCAAATTATTACACAATTATTTTTTTTGTAATTCTGGTAGTTGTAACTGTCAAAGTATTTCTACCAGTTGTCAAATTTGTACTGTAAAAACAATCATTTCTTATGATGTTAGCAGATGTGTCGAAATTTTTGTTACAATCTTAGTAGTTCTGATAGTCGTGACTGTCAAAGTATTTCTATCAGCCGTCAAATTCCTACTTATGGTTTTGGCAGATGCGAGTGTCAAAATTTTTCTGACAGATTGCAAATTATAAAATACGATTTTTCTAAAAGTAATAAATCGATTTTAACTATAGTACATTATTTTTGACAGCTGTCAAATTATGAAAATATTGTTTTTTTTGTCATAACTAGCCAAAAAATTTGATAGTCATTTTTTTTATAGCTTTATATACTGGTAAATGTCAAATTACTTCTGTCAACTGTCAAATTTCTGTTGTTTCTGTTTTCCGAAATTTATATATATACAGTGTGTCCCAAACAGATACAAACGAAAAAATTTATATTACATTTCTCAAAAAAAAAAAGTTCTTTAATCACGAACAACATTTTTAAAACATTGGCTGAAATACAGGGAAAATCAAAATTACATGTACAGACTGTAGTGATTTTTCGAGATAAAATTCACTTGTTAGATTAATGCTCTTTTTTAAAATTGATTTTTTCAGATAAAAATTACAAGATATTGTTAATTACTTAGATTATTTATTGACTAAAGACGGCATTTCTGGGCAGGATTATTTCATATCACAGAATCAAACAACTCAATGAGACGTCGTCACTAATCTTTATTGCATATTATACTTTTACATAAATATGTAATATAAAGAAAACATGGAAAAAATAAAACATACACCAGCGATATAATTAAGAATTATATTGTAAAATAATGCTATTTAAATTTTACATATCCTTCAGAAGAATTTAATAAATCAGAAATAGCTACAAAATCTAACGAAAAAAAAAAACATTTCCAAAGTGGTTTAATTTATAAACTACCATCTTCCATTAAAAAATATCCTGTAAGGGAAATAAAAACTACCAAGATAGAGATAGATAGATAGATGTTAAAAGTACGCCGAGAAAAGGAGGTAACTAAACTGCTATAGAAAACATAATACCATATGCAATCAATCGTTAGTGAACTATATTATAATATTGTAATAGTCAATTGCGATATATTGAACTCATTTTAAATTATATAGGTGGAGTTTTCGGAAGCTTAATTAACGACGTTTCGGAACGTGCGACCAACCATCTTCACTCTCCTGCGGCGGCTCACGTGCTAAATTAATTAAAAAAAAAACAATTAATAACATAACAACAACATCACACAAACACATACGTTTCTCACTCCTAGATCCCAATTCCCTCCTCTCATCTCGCCTATCATCTCCTCGCTTGCCTCTATCATCTCTACGATCGTCCCTTCTAGGTCCGTCGTCTCTGCGCGTATCCTTACCGCCGCCGGTACGCCAATCTCCGCCAGGTTCCCTACCGCCCCCTCTAGGAGGCGGCATGCTCCTACGCATCGGCGCTTCGTCGCCGTCCTTACCCATCGAACGCCAAGTGCCGCGATCGCGATCCCTGTCCTCTCTACGACCGTCCCTATCGCGGTCCTCTCTACGCTCCCTCTCCTCTCTCCTATTATCTCGATCTTCCCTGCGTTCTCTGTCGTCTCGGGATGAATAGCGATCCTCGCGTCTGCTATCCTGTTTCTCCCTATCTTCGCCGCCCCTCTTGTCTCTATCCCTGTCTCTGTCGCCGAAACGGTCGATGCCGCGTCTATCGTCGCCGCCTCTACGATCTAAAATGTAAAAGGAATTTTTTTTATGAAAATATTCGCATTAAGGGTTTTTTGTTTTATTGCAAATATAACAGTTGTGGTCGACAAAATACATCTGACAGCTGTCAAATTGTGAAAATTGTTTTTATCCTCCAGATATAACAATTCTGTCTGACAAAATACATCTGACAGCTGTCGAATTGTGAAAATTGCCCCCCGCCGCCCAGATATAACAATTCTGTCTGAAAAAATATATTTGACAGCTGTCAATTTGTGAAAACTGTATTTTTCCCTCCAGATGTAACAATTCTGTCTGACAAAATACATTTGACAGCTGTCAAACTGTGAAAGCTGTTTTTTTTTCCCGTATATAATACTTGTGGCCGACAAAATACATTTGACAGCTGTCAAATTGTGAAAATGGTTTTTTTCCCATATATAACAATTCTGTCTGGCAAAATACATCTGACAGCTGTCAAATTAAATTGTTAACTTTTTTTTTAGATGAAGATAACAGCTGTGTCAGACGAAATACATCTGACAGCTGTCAAATTGTGAAACTGTAGTTTTTTCCCCACAGATTATTTAATTAATACATGTGGCCGACAAAATATATCTGACAGCTGTCAAATTGAAAACTGTTTTTCCCCAAAATTATTTAATAATTGTAACTACATTTTGACAGCTGTCAAATTGTGAAAATGTTTTTTCCTCCGAATTAATTAATACTTGTGGCTGACAAAATATATCTGACAGCTGTCAAATTGTGAAAATATTTTTTTTCCCAAATTAATTAATTAATACTTGTAACAAAATATATCTGACAGCTGTCAAATTAAATTGTTAACTTTTTTTTTATGAAGATAACAGTTGTGTCAGACGAAATACATCTGACAGCTGTCAAATTGTGAAAATGGTTTTTTTCCCCATATATAACAATTCTGTCTGGCAAAACACATCTGACAGCTGTCAAATTAAATTGTTAACTTTTTTTTAGATGAAGATAACAGCTGTGTCAGACGAAATACATCTGACAGCTGCCAAATTGTGAAACTATTGTTTTTCCCCACAGATTAATTAATTAATACTTGTGACCGACAAAATATATCTGACAGCTGTCAAATTGTGAAAACTGTTTTTTCCCCAGATTAATTATTTGATAATTGTAACTGACACAATACATCTGACAGCTGTCAAATTGTGAAAATGTTTTTTCCTCCGAATTAATTAATACTTGTGGCTGACAAAATATATCTGACAGCTGTCAAATTGTGAAAATATTTTTTTCCCCAAATTAATTAATTAATACTTGTGGCCGACAAAATATATCTGACAGCTGTCAAATTGTGAAAACTGTTTTTTCTCCAGATTAATTATTTAATAATTGTAACTGACACAATACATTTGACAGCTGTCAAATTGTGAAAATATTTTTTCCCCAAATTAATTAATTAATACTTGTGGCCGACAAAATATATCTGACAGCTGTCAAATTGTGAAAACTGTTTTTTCCCCAGATTAATTATTTGATAATTGTAACTGACACAATACATTTGACAGCTGTCAAATTGTAATTAATTAATACTTGTGGCTGACAAAATATATCTGACAGCTGTCAAATTGTGAAAATATTTTTTTCCCCAAATTAATTAATTAATACTTGTGGCCGACAAAATATATCTGACAGCTGTCAAATTGTGAAAACTGTTTTTTCCCAGATTAATTATTTAATAATTGTAACTGACACAATACATTTGACAGCTGTCAAATTGTGAAAATGTTTTTTCCTCCGAATTAATTAATACTTGTGGCTGACAAAATATATCTGACAGCTGTCAAATTGTGAAAATATTTTTTTCCCCAAATTAATTAATTAATACTTGTGGCCGACAAAATATATCTGACAGCTGTCAAATTAAATTGTTAACTTTTTTTTTGAAGATAACAGTTGTGTCAGACGAAATACATCTGACAGCTGTCAAATTGTGAAAATGGTTTTTTCCCCATATATAACAATTCTGTCTGGCAAAACACATCTGACAGCTGTCAAATTAAATTGTTAACTCTTTTTTTTTCAGACGATATAGCAATTGTGGCTGACACATTACATCCGACAACTGTCAGATTACGAAAATTGTTTTTTTTTTAGATATGACAGTTACGGATGACAAAATACATCTGACAGCTGTCAAATTGTGAAAATTGTTTTTTTTTGAAGTATTAAACTTTAACCGCCCACCTGATCTATCCTCGTCCCCGCCGCGCCGCTCCCTATCTTCAACACGTCGATCTCTATCATCGCGATCCCTATCGCCGCCGCGATCTCTATTATCGCGATCGTCGCGCCGATCATCGCCACGTCGTCTATCATCGAATCTATCATCACCCCCTCTCCTCTCGTAACGATCGTTCCTCCACGTGCTCTCCCCGCCGCTGCGATCTACATCGCGCATCCTCGCTGAAAAATTCGAATTATTTCCGTCTCAAAATTAAAAAAAAAGTAAACTTACACGACCTCCAAGCTTCCGGTTTCTTATCGTCGTCCCTCCTCTCCCCACCACCACCACCACCACCTTTCCTCCACGTATCCTCGCGTCTCCCACCATCACGATCGCGGTCGCGTTCGCGATCTCTATCGCGATCGCGTTCGCGATCGCCGCCTTTACCGGCACGCCAACCTCCACTACCGCCTCCACCTCCGCCGCCGCCGCCACCTACACTGACGCTGCCGCCGCCTCCCACGCTAACACTACCGGCATTCAACTCCTTCAATCGCTGGTTCTCCTCCTCTAATTTGCGTTCGATCTCCTCTTCTCTAGCTTTCTGCTTAGCGGCGGCTCGTTCCAACATTTCCTGCGTCGCCTTGTACTGTCTCTCCTTCTCCTCGCGTTCTAACCTATCCTTCTCCTCCTGCTGGATACGCGCTAACTCCTCTAAACGTTCGCGCTCCTTATCCTCCTTCAACTTCTGCTCCATACGCTTACGTTCCTCCTCCTCCTCTTTCTGTTTAACGTAAGCCGTGCGCCTCTCCTGCTTGCGTTGCTCCTTCCGTTGCGCTAGACGCGTCTTGCGTTCTTCCGCGAGTAATTTTTCGAAATCGCGTAGTTTATCCTCGTAAACGACGTTCCTCTCCTTCATCAATTTATCCAGGAAGATCCCTTTGTCGACCTTCATCCGCGCCAACCTCTCCTGATTAGCGACCGAGAATTTGCGCTCCTCGATAGCGGCGTTGATACGCTCCTGTTCCTGTTGCTCCCAGAACGCCTGATCCTGCAATTGCCTCTCCTTCATGCTCGCTTGCAATAGAGGGATCTCCTCGAGACGTTTAGCCCGTTCGAAATAATCGACTTTCTTCTCTTGCGACTTCAATTTAGCTTGCAATTCGCGACGCTCCTTCTGCAGTTCCTCGGCTTCCCTGACAGCGATTTGATCGGCATCCATCTTCTTAATATCCTTTAAAAAATTAAATGAAATAAATAAATGAAACGACAGATTTGTAATTTAAAACTCACATCTTCGTCCAGCTTCTTCAATATCTTCTGACCGTGACTGGTCTGGGAGATCTGGTGCATCTTCTCTTTGAGATGGCGGTCCTTGATCTGCTGGATCTCGTTCAGAGCCCGTTTCCTCTCCCTCTCTTCGCGTTCCTGTTCGAGACGTCTTTGTTCCGCTAACGCTTGCTGGCGGGCCATTTCTTCTAATCTAGAAAATTCGAAGATTAATACCAACTAAAAATAGTAACGGACCCAAAACCGATACTTGCGGAACGCCAATGTTACTCATAATAACCTGTCTAAATGTGTTATTTATATACGATTTTTTTTAAATAAAAAGCACGAAAATGGCTAATAAATCCGAGAAAATAAGGCATTGTTTTCATGATAAATAGCGAAAATGGCTAATTATAACCAAGAAAAATTAAAAATCGGTATAAAGACCAGATTAAAACAGAAAAACTGATATTTTATTTTTTATCTTCTAAAAAAAGCTAATTAATTGTGGCTGATTCTAAAATAGCCAACTTGGCTAATTTCTTAATTACAGCGAAGTAAAACAACAGAAGTACTAGTTTTATTTAGTAAAAAAGCATGAATAAACATCAGACTCGAAAAAAACAATAAAAACCTGTAATTTGGGCTTTTCCGTTTAACAATAGCCAATGTGGCTAAACTAAGAAAAATTTAAAAAACCAGCCGAAAACCCCAAATTTTTAACAAAAACCATATATTTCATGGTATCGAATTTTTTTTCCCACTAAAAAAAAGCTAAATGTGGCTAATTCTAATATAGCCAATATGGCAAATTTCTTAATTATAGTCAAGGAAAACAATTAATTTTATTTAGTAAAAAAGCAAAAGACCAGACTCGAAAAACAATTAAACCTGTAATTTGGTTTTCCGTTAAACAAAAATCTGTAAACTAAGAAAAATTTCAGCAGAAAACCCTAAATTTTTTAACAAAAACCATAAATTTCAATGGTATCGATTTTTTTTCCACTAAAAAAAGCTAAAAGTGGCTAATTCTAAAATAGCCAATATTGCAAACTTCTTAATTAGTCAAGGAAAACAACAGAAATACTAATTTTATTTAGTAAAAAAGCATGAATAAACATCAGACTCGAAAAAAACAATAAAAATCTGTAATTTGGGCTTTTCAATGAAGCAATAGCCAAGATGGCTAATTTCTTAATTATAACTACAAAAAATAAAAAATCAGTGTAGAAACTAATTTTTAAACAAAACTAAAAAAGCTAAATGTGGCTAATTTTAAAATTTCTATTGCAAACTGGTCAAGGAAAACAGCAGAATACTAGTTCTAATTTTTTAAACAAAAACTGGCTAAAGGGGCTAATTGAATTTCATCAAACTCGAGAGAAACAATAAAAATTTATAATTTGTAGCTAAAAAAGCTAAATGTGGCTAATTCTAAAATAGCCAACTTGGCTAATCTCTTAATTACAGCGAAGGAAAACTACAGAAATTTATTTAGTAAGAAAGAATAAATAAATATCAGACTCGAAAAAAAACAAAAATCTGTAATTTGGGCTTTTCTATCAAACAATTGCCAATATGGCTAATTTCTTAATTATATCTACGAAATATTAACAAATCAGTAGAAAACCCCAATTTTTAAACAAAAACCTTGAATTTCATGGTATTGAATGTTTTTTTTAAGCTAAATGTGGCTAATTCTAAAATAGCCAAGCTAGTTTATTAATTATAACCAAGAAAAATTAAAAATCGGTATAAAAACCAGATTGAACCAGAAAAACTGATATTGAATGTTTTTTTAATCTAAAAAAAACTAATTGGCACTGATTCTAGAATAGCCAACTTGGCTAATTTCTTAATTACTGCGAAGGAAAACTACAGAAATACTAGTTTTATTTAGTAAAAAAGCATGAATAAACATCAGACTCGAAAAAAATTATAAAAATCTGTAATTTAGGCTAGATGAAACAATAGAAATTTTTAATTTGGAAGAATTAAAAAAATCAATAAAACCCCTGAATTCCATGGTGTTGAGTTTTTTTCCCTAAAAAAGCTAAATGTGGCTAATTCTAAAATAGCCAATATTTCAAACTTCTTAATTGGTCAAGGAAAACAGCAGAAATACTAGTTTTATTTAGTAAAATGAAGCACGAATTTAATACTATTAAATATTTCAAATTAAAAAAAAATGGCTAAATGGGGCTAATTACTAAAAAAAATTCAAGAAATGTTGAAAATAAACATCAAACTCACGAAAAACAATAGAAAACTGTTATTTGGGCTTTTCCATGAAACAATAGCCAACATGGCTAATTTCTTAATTATAATCAAGAATAATTTAAAAAGTCACCGAAATGCTCGATTTCTTCAGTTTTCATAAAAAATGGCTAAATTTCGCTAATTGCCAAAAAATTGGCTAATTGTTAATAAATTATTAATTTTGAATAATCTTTTAAGTCAGAATTATAAACTTTTAGCCAAATATAGCCAATATTATCAATAAATATAACCAATATTAGAAAAACAAGTAACAGTTACCTTCTTTGTTCCTCTTCCTCGCGGGCAGTATTCAACCTCTCAATATACTCCTTGCGATCCTCGATAATCTTGCGACGTTGCAGTATGCGTTGGTGATCTTGAACTTTATGCTCGTGATAATTAGTGACCATTTGCGATCTCAGCTTCTCGCGTTCGAGCTGCATTTTTAAAAAAAAACGAATTAACCCTCGGAGAAGAATCGACAACGGCCGCGCAAACCTACCTTCTTCTTATTAGGATTGATTATGCTTATAGCTTGATGCAGTACTGTAGCCATATTCACCAGCTGGTTCCTGATCTGCTCGCTGGGCATCGATTGCAGGGTCGGCCCTTCGGGATTATCCTCCCTCTGGCTCTCGCTCAGATCGATGCCGAAATGGACGCACTGCTTCTTGTGATCGATCCTGATCTGCATATCGTTGTGGCGGACGCAATCGACGAGCAACCGTTCCATGTGGAAGGGCGTGGTGAACTTGGCCAGGTCGATCAGACGCGAGAATTCGATCGTCTGATACACCTGCGCCACCTGTCTGACGAGCCTGACTAAAGTTACGTCTTGTAAAGCCGGGACGTACTGAACTAGAGACGAGTTCTCTTCCGCTTGCAGAGATTCAATGACCGACTGGACGCGAGAACATAACATTAGGGGATGGAAGTCCACTTCGAGCCAGTTGTAGAGTTCCTGCAGTTGCGGCGATGCCAAATTTACAACGTTAACGCGCACCTATTTATTTATAAAACAAAAGAATGTTAAAAAAATTGCAATATTAAAACTAAAACTTAAACTTACAATATCCTTCAATAAACTAGCCCTGGTTGGGGGTTGGAATAACCCCAATAAAATGGCTAATCTTTGCGCTTTTTCCAAGGGCGACTTATCGGTTTCGATGAAACGATCGAATTCGGGGTGAGCCGAAGGTAAGGGGATAGCCAACGTCGCAATGAGAACGTTGCAGGCCATCCTGTACGAGAGAAGATTTAAAAAACATTTGGCTAAACTGTCAACGATTACCTTTGCAGCTCTTCAGGAGTTATATTTTTCTTCATCTCCTTCGATAGCTGGAACA
The DNA here is from genome assembly GCA_023690525.1 of Holotrichia oblita. NCBI lineage: Eukaryota > Metazoa > Arthropoda > Insecta > Coleoptera > Scarabaeidae > Holotrichia > Holotrichia oblita. Next base: position 3,891,289 of record CM043019.1, on the reverse strand, counting down.
ACTTGAATAAGGCAGCAGCGTGAAATAGGTAATTCCCCGCTTTCCAGAATACCATAGCCAATTTATGGTAGTAATTAGCCATAGTTTTAGGTACGGGCATCTTCTTAGACATGTTCATCAGGCCATGGATGTCCTCTATTGCTTTATAAGCTTCCTACAATATTAAAATATATATACATGATAGATATAGCCATGACTTAGCCAAGTTTTAATATTTAAGATTTATACATTTAATTTAGTCAATGTGTTATTTAAGAGCACAAATAAATCAAAAAAAAGTGAAAAGGCTAACAATTCCACGAGATAGCCAAGTAATGGCTATTAGGAAAGCCTAAAAACAGGCGGTGAGATATCTCGATATAAACCAATAAACTAGAAGATAACTGATGAGGCATTTTTTTTTCAAACATCTGACTGTTTAAAAAAATTAGCCAAAATATGGCTAATTGTTAATAAATTTAATCATTATTCGAAAAAAGAGCAACAATCATCAACTTCTCGTGAAAATAATGAATACAGAAATGTGTAGCTGTTTTCATAAATAATGGCTAAGCTGGCTAATTTTTAAAATATCATTAAGGGAAATTCAAAAATAAATCGCAATAATCGATTTTTCAAGAAAAAGATAACTTTACTAAACCACTGAAACTTGGCTAATTTAATACAATACTTTAAGTATTTCAGAAAACATAGCCAAATGTGGCACTCTTTTTAAATTAAATTTCAGATATATAAATTTAATAGAATTAATTTTTTCGTAAAATAGATTTAAAAAAAACTATAATCTCGTAATGTGATTTTTTCAATAAATTAGCCAAACCGGGTTAATTAAGTTGATTTAGAACGACCGGAAACGATGCTCAATTTTTTTTAAACTACTACTTGCTTTAAATTATACATAGCCAAAAAAGTGGCTATATTTCAGGAAAAGCAAAGAAATATTAAAAATATCGACTACAATAACTTATTTTAAAATAAAATGTCGAATTTTAATATTTTGGCTATTTTTCATGATATAGCCAAACTTGGCTAATTTAAAAAAATTGTGACTACCGAGCATATTACGCTCAAAAAACGAAAATAATCACAAGATAGCCTGTTTTTAATAATACATAGCCAAACATGGCTAAATTTTAACATGCTTAAAGGAATATTAAAAGTGTTTGCTCTAATAGCTTACTTTTTAAGCAAAATTTTAGGTAGGCTAACTGATATATGAATAGATGAACATCTTTTCGTAAGATAGCCAAAAAACCACAAAATACAGAAATTGCGGCAATTTTCACGAAATATAGCCACATCGAAAGAAAATTTCAAAACGATTCAAATCAGCTGATTATCTTAATCGCAATATGAAGTATAAATCTCGTACCTAATGTGATTAAAAAAATTAGCCAAATCTGGTTAATTAAGTAAAATGATTTAGAACGACCGGAAAAAAGTGGCTATATTTCAGGGAAAGCAAAAAAATATCGACTACAATGTCATTTTAAAATAAATAGAATTTTAATATTTTGGCTATTTTTCATGAGACATAGCCAAAGTTGGCTAATTTAAAAAGGTGGTGGACTACCAAGCACTATGTTACGCTCACGTTTTTTTTTTAAAATACAAATTGAAGAAAATAATCGCAATATAGCCTGTTTTTAATAATACATAGCCAAATATGGCTAATTTTGAGCAAGATTAAAGGAATATTAAAAGTGTTTGCTTTAATAGGTTACTTTTTAAGCAAAATTTTGATTTTGAATATCTTGGCTATATCTCATGAGACATAGCCAAACTTAGTTAATTTAAAAAGGCTGTGGACTACTAAGTACTGTTATGATCACGCATTTTAAAATATAAATTTAAGAAAATAATCACAAGTTAGCCTGTTTTTAATAACATAGCCAAAGACGGCTAACAAAAAATAATAACAAGTTAGTGATTTCGCTTACCTGCCACAATTCCATTTGTATAGCCGATTCTAATTGATACAACCTCGTTTCTAAATTCAACTGTTGGGTCTCCGGCTTGGCTATAGAAACGTTAGCCACTTGCGCGGGTAATTTGCAAATATCTTCTAAATGTTTTCGTAACTTATCGCATAATTTCCTAAACTCAGTTTTGCGGTTATATTTCAAGCAGAATTGGAAAGCCATGCGTGCGATATCGTGGTATAAAGTCTCGACGTGGGCGTTCGTCCGCAGCAACTCCAAACATTGGCAATAGGATTCCCAGAGGAATTTGACCCAGGGTGTTAGGATCGTACGATCCGAACGATCTTGAGCATCCTCGCCAGAAACAGCACTACGAATTTGAATAAAACATAGTGAATGTTGTTACGATTTAAAATATAAAATACGAACCTTAATAATATACTTTCCGGTGTTGCTACGTTATCGAGATCATCTATATCGACAACAGCTTGCGCGGACTGCTCTCTTGCATTTTCGGTTTTCTCCTCGGCCATCCGTAGATACCCACGTATAACGTTCTCGAGTGAACCAACATTCACCGATTGAAACATGTTCCGATACTGGAATAATCCCTCTTTCGCAATGTGAGATTTCTTCAATTCGACACACAGATCGAGATATTTGAACATGATCGGTTCCAGGACCGATTCGGACCAGTTGTACGCCCATTTCTTGTTCCTAAACACTTCCTGTAACGTATCTAACGCCCTGGCCGGTTTCCCGACGTCGATGAATTCTAAAAGATTAAATTGGAACGGTTTAAAGGCAACGTGGTCAACATTGGTGATTGCGAGAGCATATGCGTTAAGGGGGTTATGCTTACCGTTAGCGCGTTTTAACGCATTTTCAGGCCTCTGCCCGTAACGAGCCATCCTTTATGATGTTTATCGACGATTTTATTCACATTTAATAACGTTTTTGTGGTTGATATCGAGCGATTTTTTAAAGAGATTGCGGTGGTTTGAGATACGTCAAGCAAATCTCTTGCCAGAATTGTAGGTGAAATGACAAGATGGCGGACGGAAATCGGAATATTTCTGGAGCAGCCCTTAAAAGATTTAATAATTTATATTTAATAAAATTAGAATTATTGATGAATAATAATTTATTATTAAATCATTTTAATTTTATTACGATTTAAAAGTAATATTTGTTAATTAGCAATTACAGGAATCTGCCACTTCTGAAACAAAACCGACTAATTTACCGACATTATCCGCTAGAACGATTCATTCATAGATGTCACTACGTTCCTTATTTATTTCAAGATGAGAATATGAGAAAGGAAATAATTAAACACAATAAATAATTTGACACCGAATGAGTTTATTTTTCAAATAAATTAATCAATATATACTAATAATTATAATAATAATTAACTATAGCATAATATTATATTACATTTATTTAATAGCCCACCTAAATATATCTTTTTGAATCAGTATTTCAGATACACGAGGTCTTTATTCTTCGTTTTCAACTTCTTTGGTTTTTATTTTTGTTTTCCACTAATGAAATAATCTAATGACGGCATTAAAAAGTGAAAAATTATCTTACAAAAGGCACTCTGACTGATAAAACAACAATCATCTTAAATCCATTTTTACCTATTTGAAGTAAAAAAATTATTATAGTCAGTATATAATATTTTATGTTTATATTAACTGTACAATGGTTTTTTTTTTTTAGTATGGATAATAATATTGTACAAAGTATTTCTACAAAAATCATCAGCGACTTTTCCCACATTTTTCTCTTTTTTTTACTAAAACGCCGTTATCATTGCAAAACATTAACAATTTTAAATATTTAGCCAACTTTTGAGAAATACATTTTGTACAAGAAAACATGCAATAACTTTATATAAAAGATCTTATACATGTCCGATATTAATACTTATATATTGTCCCGATATCCTACGTTATTGTTTTATGATAATTATCGTAATTTTATGAACCAAAATATAAAATTCAAATGAGATAATTCAACGCGCAATCACTCCTACTTACGACTTTAATAAATACGAAAAATTTTACCATTTTTCGAAAATTTTGACATTTTTGACATTGACATTGACAGTAACTACATACAACGTACAATGCCTGTCAAAAGTTTAGCACCACATAATAATGAGACAAAATTTACATTGATATTAGCCAATTTAATATTTAGAATATTTTTACAAAACTTTGGCTAAATTTAATAAAGCCAACTTCAGTAGGACAATTGCCATTTACGAAATATGGTTCAAAAAATTTTAATAGCTTCTATAAAACATAATAATATTGAAATAAAATGGTTAAATGCTAACTTTTTTTAATAAAAGTAAATTATTAAACGACAGCGTTTAAGTTTTGAAAATGCATAGCCATAATTATGGCTAGATTTACATAACAGTACGGCTAAAAACAGGATTTATAACGATATATAATCTAGTAAAACGCCTAATTTAACAAAACTTGGCTAAAATAGTCAACTTTTGATTTGTGATTACAAAAACTCAATTTTTAATAAAAATGAATTATTAATCGGCAGCGTTTCAGTTTTCGAAAAGTATAGCCATAATCATGGCTAGATTTACGTAACAGTATGGCTAAAACAAGATTTAATAATGATTTTTATTAATAAAGTTTGAGGTAGTTGTACTACCAATTCATTATTAATCAAATCTAGTAGAACGCCTGTTTTAAGAAAACTTGGCTAAATATAGCCATATTTTGATTTGTGATTATAAAAACTCGAAAAGTATAGCTAGATTTATATAACGATATGGCTAAAAACATGATTAAATAGCGTTTTTTGTTAATAAAAGTTGGGGTGGTCGTACCAGCAATTCATTCTTAATAAAATCTGGTAAAACACCTGCTTTAACAAAACTTGGCTAAATATAGTGAATTTTTGATTTGTGATTATACAAATTTAATTTTTAACAAAAGCGAATTATTATTAATTAATATTGTTTACGTCTTCAAAAAGCATAGATATAATTATGGCTATATTTATGCAAAATGATGGCTAAAAGCATGATTTAATAGTATTTTTTCTTAATAAAACTTGGGGTGATTCTACCAGTAATTCGCCCCTAATCAAATATAGTAAAACGTTCTAACACAAACTTGGCTAAAAATAGCCAATTTTTGATTTGTGATTATAAAAACTAAATTTTTTATAAAAGTGAATTATTAATCGAGAGCGTTTAAGTTTTCGAAAAGTATAGCCATAATTATGGCTAGATTTATATATCAATATGGCTAAAAACATGATTAAATAACGTTTCTTTTTTGTTAATAAAAGTTGGGGTGGTGGTACCAGCAATTCATTTTTAATAAAATTTAGTAAAACGCTTCCTTTAAGAAAACTTGGCTAAAAATAGTCAATTTTTGATTTGTGATTATAAAACCCCATTTTTCTAATAAAAGTGAATTATTAATCGACAGCGTTTAAATTTTCGAAAGTATAGCCATAATTATGGCTAGATTTATATAACGTGGCTAAAAACATGATTAAATAGCGATTTTTATTAATAAAATTAGGGGTGGTCGTATCAGAAATTCATTATTGTTAAAATCTAGCAAAACGGCTGTTTTAACAAAACTTGGCTAAAAATAGCCAATTTTTGATTTGTGATTATAAAAGCTCAATTTTTAATAAAAGTGAATTATTAAACGACAGCGTTTAAGTTTTCGAAAAGTATAGCCATAATTATGGCTAGATTTATATAACAACGTGGCTAAAAACATAATTAAATAGCGTTTTTTTATTAATATAATTTGAGGTGGTTGTGCCAGCGATTCATTCTTAATAAAATCTAGTAAATCGCCTGTTTTAACAAAAATTGGCTAAAAATAGCCAACTTTTGATTTATGATTATAAATTATCAATTTTAATATAAAATAAATATTAAATTTGGAGCTGGCTAAGCAGATAATTGAAAATTAGGTGACTAACTTTATAAACAATTTTTGAACAGTAAATTTTGGCTCACTCTGTATATATATATAATATATACTTTTTAAAACGATTGTGGTACAGTTTTTATGACAAACAGTGTATAAAAATAATATACGAATTTTTATTTTAACCGAAAATGACAACATTCTATTCAAAATAAAATACATTTAATACATAAACATTAACAGTTTTATATACAGTACGCACCAAAAGTATTTGTACAAATATTAATACTTTTGGTACCTACTTACATAATATGGTTTCAATTAATCAACTTCAACTACATCTAAATCTGATTATTGTACAATTTTGCTGTATTTTCATTTATTTGCAGGATATTTTTTGAAAAATTTTTGACATCATAAAGTTATTATTTTAATCTAATAATGCCTGTCCTAGTTTTTTATTTTTGCGATACACATGCGTTAATTGACTTAATATTGATACAAATTTTATAATATAGTTAGTTTTATTGAATTGAATGAATATTATTGTTAAAATTTGTAACGTCTTACCAACTTTGTAACGTCAAAAATTTTCCCCAATCAAAAATAACGAGACAGTGAAATACTTTACATGTAAAATACGCGGAGTAAATGTATTTATTAAGATATGTATTCTTATTTAATGTTCTATATAGTATATTGTATGTAGATATCTAGAAAACACCTTAATATTATAAATATATTAGTGAGAAAAAAATAAATTCTTATTTAATATATATTTTGTTTTAATTATTGTCAGCACAAACAGCCTCATTTAATAAATAGTAATAGTTATTATCATTCATAATAAATGTATATATATTCAAGCAGAAAATAGCTCAACTATCAAACGTCATCTTGACGTCTACCTGTCAAAAATTTTCGATGTTTACATGTCAAATTTGTGAGGTTATGTTTAACTTTGAGCTATTGAGCTTATTTTTTTGGTTTTGGCTGAAAGATGTCGTAATATCTTTGTACATATATGTATATATATATAAGTACATGTAGTTTAATGATAAGAACTAGTAGATATATATATTTTTTAGTATTATTTAAATACTACGTTATATATTGTATATTTTACAAAATATCGAAAAAATTATTGTCGAATTTGTGCACATATTTTATTACTTTCATACATTAGTTTTAATCATTTTTTCTTTTGTTTTCATTTACTTAAACGTATATTATAATTTCTTTTATATATCATTATTATTGTCGACAAGTTACTTTATATTATTGACCACACGTCACAGTTAAAAATATCTTACATGTTATTACAATAATTGAATTAGGTTTAATTACTAATGTTTCCATCTGTTTTTTTTTAATGTTATTTACATTAAGTTTAGAGCACATACTGTGATATAACGCGCGTATTATATACGTATATGTGTTTAACCTTGAAATTTGTAAAGAAATAATGGGGATATTTAAGAAGATAACCTTTAAAATTAATAAATTATTAAAAGATGATATATCTCGAAAACTAAGCGTTTCCGGACATGTGTTTATAGGACAATTTTTTCATATTTTGATCTAAGGAATTCGACGCTAAAGTTTCGTTTACTAATATGGAAACACCCTGTATATATGTGTATACAAGGTGATATCGGAGTAATGATCGAAAATTTCAATTCGGATTCCTTAGGTCAAAATATAAAAAAAAGTTCTTAAAAATTTTTCTCGGAAACACTTCGTTTCCGAGATACAGGGTGTTAAAGTTTCTTTTTTTTTATTAAAAATAATTTTTAATTAAATAAATATACCGAATATGTTTTGTGTGAAAAATTTAACCGATTTACTCTGTCAGTACGCCCCTGAAAGTTCTGAATTAGAGTTATTTTCGTTAAGAAACGAGACATGTATAAAAATAAAAAAACAAAGAGAGAGAAGCATATTTTATTTAATATATCCACTTTGGAAAAATTTAGAAGAATGAAATTTGGTGGATAACTGATGCTAATAAAATGGCAGTTTTTGAGTATTTTGTAACCCTAAAATGTAATCACAAGGGGCTGAAAAAAAACAACCCCTATAATATTTTGCATCACAACTTTTTAATGCGCCTATATTTTCCTATTTAAAAAATTGATTTAAAAATCTGCAACTTTTTTATGTCTTGACTTTGTTAGTTTGATCACAAAAAAATAAAATACTGCTCAGACTCTTTTCCCATAAATTCACAAAGAGGTTATTATTTATTTAAAAAAAACTCAAGTAAGCTGCGCTGTCAAATGAAGTTATATGACAAATAGTTTTATTGTTTCATTCTTCAAAATTTTTCCAAAGTAGATAAATTAAATAAAAATAAATTTTTTTACCTAATTTTAAAGGGCTGTAACTTGGAAGGAAAAGGGCGTTGAACAAAAAGTTATATGAAAGACCCCCCCTTAATTTTTGCGAAAGAATCATCCTTTGAAATCTTTCGTATCAATTCAGAAACACTCTGTATAAATAAAACTTTTCAAATGAAAGCGCCATATAATAAATTCAGTAGAACTATTGACATTAATATATCAATAAATTGCAAAAATATCATTGAGATCTGCCAATTTTTTGTTCAAAAACTTTAACACCCTGTATCTCGAAAACGAAGCGTTTCCGGACATATGTTTACGAGACAATTTTTTCTTATTTTGATCTAAGGAATTCGACGCTAAAGTTTCGTTTATTAATATGGAAACACCCTGTATATATGTGTATACAAGGTGATATCGGAGTAATGATCGAAAATTTCAATTCGGATTCCTTAGGTCAAAATATAAAAAAAAGTTCTTAAAAATTTTTCTCGGAAACACTTCGTTTCCGAGATACAGGGTGTTAAAGTTTTTTTTTTTATAAAAAATAATTTTTAATTAAATAAATATACCGAATATGTTTTGTGTGAAAAATTTAACCGATTTACTCTGTCAGTACGTCCCTGAAAGTTCTGAATTAGAGTTATTTTCGTCAAGAAACGAGACACGTATAAAAATAAAAAAACAAAGAGAGAGAAGCATATTTTATTTAATATATCCACTTTGGAAAAATTTAGAAGAATGAAATTTGGTGGATAACCGATGCTAATAAAATGGCAGTTTTTGAGTATTTTGTTACCCTAAAATGTAATCACAAGGGGCTGAAAAAAAAACAACCCCTATAATATTTTGCATCACAACTTTTTAATGCGCCTATATTTTCCTATTCAAAAAATTGATTTAAAAATCTGCAACTTTTTTATGTCTTCACTTTGTTAGTTTGATCACAAAAAAATAAAATACTGCTCAGACTCTTTTCCCATAAATTCACAAAGAGGTTATTATTTATTTAAAAAAAAACTCAAGTAAGCTGCGCTGTCAAATGAAGTCATATGACAAATAGTTTTATTGTTTCATTCTTCAAAATTTTTCCAAAGTAGATAAATTAAATAAAAACATTTTTTTTTTACCTAATTTTAAAGGGCTGTAACTTGGAAGGAAAAGGGCGTTGAACAAAAAGTTATATGAAAGACCCCCCCTTAATTTTTCCGAAAGAATCATCCTTTGAAATATTTCGTATCAATTCAGAAACACCCTGTATAAATAAAACTTTTCAAATGAAAGCGCCATATAATAAATTCAGTAGAACTATTGACATTAATATATCAATAAATTGCAAAAATATCATTGAGATCTGCCAATTTTTTTTTCAAAAACTTTAACACCCTGTATCTCGAAAACGAAGCGTTTCCGGACATGTGTTTATAGGACATTTTTTTCATATTTTGATCTAAGGAATTCGACGCTAAAGTTTCGTTTACTAATATGGAAACACCCTGTATATATGTGTATACAAGGTGATATCGGAGTAATGATCGAAAATTTCAATTCGGATTCTTCAGGTCAAAATATAAAAAAAAGTTCTTAAAAATTTTTCTCGGAAACACTTCGTTTCCGAGATACAGGGTGTTAAAGTTTCTTTTTTTTATTAAAAATAATTTTTAATTAAATAAATATACCGAATATGTTTTGTGTGAAAAATTTCACCGATTTACTCTGTCAGTACGCCCCTGAAAGTTCTGAATTAGAGTCATTTTCGTCAAGAAACGAGACACGTATAAAAATAAAAAAACAAAGAGAGAGAAGCATATTTTATTTAATATATCCACTTTGGAAAAATTTAGAAGAATGAAATTTGGTTTTTGAGTATTTTTGTTACCCTAAAATGTAATCACAAGGGGCTGAAAAAAAACAACCCCTATAATATTTTGCATCAGAACTTTTTAATGCGCCAATATTTTCCTATTTAAAAAATTGATTAAAAAAGACAGACTCAATCTGCAACTTTTTTATGTCTTGACTTTGTTAGTTTGATCACAAAAAAATTAAATACTGCTCCGACTCTTTTCCCATAAATTCACAAAGAGGTTATTATTTATTAAAAAAAAACTCAAGTAAGCTGCGCTGTCAAATGAAGTCATATGACAAATAGTTTTATTGTTTCATTCTTCAAAATTTTTCCAAAGTAGATAAATTAAATAAAAACAAATTTTTTTATCTAATTTTAAAGGGCTGTAACTTGGAAGGAAAAGGGCGTTGAACAAAAAGTTATATGAAAGAGCCCCTCTTAATTTTGCGAAAGAATCATCCTTTGAAATATTTCGTATCAATTCAGAAACACTCTGTATAAATAAAACTTTTCAAATGAAAGCGCCATATAATAAATTCAGTAGAACTATTGACATTAATATATCAATAAATTGCAAAAATATCATTGAGATCTGCCAATTTTTTGTTCAAAAACTTTAACACCCTGTATCTCGAAAACGAAGCGTTTCCGGACATATGTTTACGAGACAATTTTTTCTTATTTTGATCTAAGGAATTCGACGCTAAAGTTTCGTTTACTAATATGGAAACACCCTGTATATATGTGTATACAAGGTGATATCGGAGTAATGATCGAAAATTTAAATTCGGATTCCTTAGGTTAAAATATAAATAAAAGTTCTTAAAAATTTTTCTCGGAAACACTTCGTTTCCGAGATACAGGGTGTTAAAGTTTCTTTTTTTTATAAAAAATAATTTTTAATTAAATAAATATACCGAATGTGTTTTGTGTGAAAAATTTCACCGATTTACTCTGTCAGTACGCCCCTGAAAGTTCTGAATTAGAGTCATTTTCGTCAAGAAACGAGACACGTATAAAAATAAAAAAAACAAAGAGAGAGAAGCATATTTTATTTAATATATTCACTTTGGAAAAATTTAGAAGAATGAAATTTGGTGGATAACTGATGCTAATAAAATGGCAGTTTTTGAGTATTTTGTTACCCTAAAATGTAATCACAAGGGGCTGAAAAAAAACAACCCCTATAATATTTTGCATCACAACTTTTTAATGCGCCTATATTTTCCTATTTAAAAAATTGATTTAAAAATCTGCAACTTTTTTATGTCTTGACTTTGTTAGTTTGATCACAAAAAAATAAAATACTGCTCAGACTCTTTTCCCATAAATTCACAAAGAGGTTATTATTTATTAAAAAAAAACTCAAGTAAGCTGCGCTGTCAAATGAAGTCATATGACAAATAGTTTTATTGTTTCATTCTTCAAAATTTTTCCAAAGTAGATAAATTAAATAAAAACAATTTTTTTAACCTAATTTTAAAGGGCTGTAACTTGGAAGGAAAAGGGTGTTGAACAAAAAGTTATATGAAAGAATCATCCTTTGAAATCTTTCGTATCAATTCAGGAACACTCTGTATAAATAAAACTTTTCAAATGAAAGCGCCATATAATAAATTCAGTAGAACTATTGACATTAATATATCAATAAATTGCAAAAATATCATTGAGATCTGGCAATTTTTTTCCCAAAAACTTTAACACCCTGTATCTCGAAAACGAAGCGTTTCCGGACATATGTTTATTAGTCAATTTTTGCTTATTTTGACCCAAGGAATTCAATATTTAAATTTCGTCCATTATCATGGAGACACCTTGTATATATGTGTATACAGGGTGTTTTCGGTGTAATAAACGAAAATTTAAATTCAGACTCCTTGTGTCGGAATATAAAAAAAAGTACTTAAAAATTTTTTTCGGAAACGCTTCGTTTGCGAGATACGGAGTGTTAAAGTTTGTAAAAAAATCGTTTTCGCAGATTTCAATTGAATTTTTACATTTTGACGAACGAATTTAAGTAATGGTAGTAAAATCAGAAATATCCCCATCATGTACGTAGATCACCACGATAAAACATCAACGATTTACATAAAAAAAATTGATATATATATTGTAAATATATATCAAAAGAACGTCCTCCAATTCATATAATATATAATATATATGTATAGAACATTTTTTTATTGATATGGACGATGGGAAGTAAAATATATTATATTATTATTATTGTCTCTTGTCTCACAGAATGTCATCAGTCAATATTTATACTATATAAATTGATATTATTATCATTATTATTGTCGTTTTTGACTTCAGAAGTAGATATATAACTTATAATATTTGTATAATGTTGCTTATAGTTATTATTATCTCTTTTTAATTTTGTTGAGAAAAGAGAAATAGAATCTCCTTAGGTACGATGATAAAAACGTTAGAGAATCCTGCAACGTGTCAATTGCGTTGGAATCCAGATAGCCAAAATAGCGATGGCTATGAGCAACGAGGCGTAAGGTATGAATTTTTTCGCCGAGTTTGCGTCCACAACGTTGATCTTCCAACCTAAGTTTCTATGAATATAACACTGGAAATAAACACGTTTAAAATCAGATCAAAATAATTTATCTTCCATGGCTGTCTATACCTGATAATACAGAGTATTCGGCGCATCCATCGGTACAGTCCAATTCAAATGAGCGACATCCCCATCTTCGCATAAAAGCTTCAACGTTTTAAAATAATCCTCGAACGTATCGGATTGATCTACGAGATCTATAGTCACGTGACTATATTCGCAATATCTACCGGCTGCCGTCGGGTAAGGATAACCGTTATGATCGAAGGCTACGCCAGCGTAGATCCTCTCTTTAACCTGTTCGGATGGGGTCTTCTGACCGTAACCGCCCTCCGACGAATCGGTGACGTATAAAGGGTGATACCTCGGCGTGTTCGTCTTATCGTTCCCACCTTCCACGATAAACACGTACGTTTGTCCTCTTACCACTGTTATCTCCGGTATCAGGAGGTCGTTGATGTACCAGGAGATACCCCAAGATGGTTGACCGGTGATCGCTGAGTAACCTTTCTTACCACCGGTTGGGCCAATTTTCGCGTGAAGTATGTGGATGCCTAAAATATATATAATCAGCATAAATTAAATATATTTTAACAGTTTGACAGCTGTCACAAGTTATTTTCGCAATTTTAAAACGCTCGAAAACAGTTTGATACTTATAAACGTCAAATTTGACAGCTGTCACCTATATGTTATCAAAATTTGGCGTCCTCCACGATATGACAACTGTCAGAGATATTTTGACGGTTACAACTGTCACGATAATACGTACATACCTTGAATTGTCATAGCCTGAAACGCCTTCGTCGTATTCTCATCGAGCAAATCGTACAGATTAACTGGACAGCCGTCCTCGTACGTCCTGCTGAAATCGATCTTCTCATCGTCCATCGTTTTGTCGTCGTTACCGTGAGCGTTAGCCTCGCGTTTCGAATTCAACGGTCCTATAGCGGCTATAACGCTGACGTCGCCTCTCCTAGGTATGGCCCTGTCGTTGACCGCCTCGTTCGTCTGCAACGGTCGCAGGAACGTGATCGAGGTGACACCTTCGAAACGTTTCCCGGTAACGAAAGTGACGTCGTTCCTGCCGCCGATAACCTCGTCGGGACACACGCCTTGTTTACCGTCGCATTGGGCCGTCGTCGACATGTAATAATCGACGGCGTTAAAGGAATCGGTTAGGGAATCGTAGAATACGACGGTAACGTCGCCACCGACCTAAATTAGAATTAGATCAAAGCTGTTGATGTTTAATTGTAATGTCATAAGATTTGAAATTTTAGATATTTCGTCTTTTTGACGTTGGCTACCCTGATTTTTAACTTGACATTTACAAAATGTCAAAATGACAAGTAAATCTGAATATATTCACTTAAAACTCTGTTGTATTTAACAATTTATGCTTATTTATTGTTAATTTAGTATTAATAACACCTCAACCGCATAAAGTTTATGCTTTCGACAATTTTTTTAACCTATCCCTTTATTGTAGTTGATTGACATTTAAAAGTTAACATATTTAATTAGGGAGTTTGATTTTTTTGCCGTTGACAGCAATGTATGCCAAATTTGACGTTTAAATCTGAAAGAGTAAAGAGTTTTGACGTTTAAACGTCAAACGCAAGCAATTTTGACAGTTAAACGTCTAAAACAAACAGGTTTGACATTCAAACGTCAGATAGGCACAAATTTGACGTTGATTATATTGATTTTCAATTTGACGTTTTGAAAATTTGAAAATGACAGATGAAGCTTAACTATTGGCACTTCATTGTACCAACCACTGGACCGTTTACCACCTCCTAATTAGAAAATTTAATGAAAGAATGAATGCTCACAAAGTCTTATGACACCTGCATTTGAAAATTGACATGTTTGATGCGCAAACTTTGGAAACTTTAATCTTTTTGAGGTTGGCTACCCTGATTTTTAACTTGACATTTAAGAAATATCAAAATGACAAGTACATCTGAATATATTCACTTCAAACTCTGTTGTATTTAACAATTTATGTCTATTTATTGTTAATTTAGTATTAATAAAACCTCAACCGCATAAAGTTTATGCTTTCTACAATTTTTTTAACCTATATCTCTTTATTGCAGTTCATTGACATTTAAAAGTTAACATATCTAATTAGGAAATTTAATTTATTTGCAGTTGGCAGCAATGTACGTCAAATTTGACGTTCAAATGTGAAATAGTAAAGAGTTTTGACGTTTAAACGTCAAACGCGACCAATTTCGACAGTTAAACGTCTAAAACGAGCAAGTTTGACATTCAAACGTCAAATAGGCACAAATTTAACATTTAAATATTAAATGCATATACTTCAGAATCTCTCTCTCACTTACAAAGTCATCAATATTGACATAAAATGCAATAAACAGTTTTTTTACCATTTTCGTAAAATGAAGTTCCTCCGACAACCCAAACGCAGCGTATTCGTCCTTGTTAAAGTTTATTCTTTCCACAATTTTTTTAACCTATATCTCTTTATTGCAGTTCATTGCCATTTAAAAGTTAACATGTCTAATTAGGAAATTTAATATATTTGCAGTTGACAGCAATGAATGTCAAATTTGACGTTTAAATGTGAAATAGTAAAAAGTTTTGACGTTTAAACGTCAAACGCGAGCAATTTTGACAGTTAAACGCCTAAAACGAGCAAGTTTGACATTCAAACGTCAAATAGGCACAAATTTGACATTTAAATATTAAATGCATGTACTTGAGAATCTCTCTCTCGCTTACGAAGTCATCAATATTGACATAAAATGCCTTTAGATCTTTTCTACAATTTTGGATACCTAAACGTCATTTAAAATGACAGAATGAGAGAAAAAAAGCATTTTAATAAACAGTTTTTTTTACCATTTTCGTAAAATGAAGATCTCCCGACAACCCAAACGCAGCGTATTCGTCCTTGTTAAAGTTTATTCTTTCTACAATTTTTTTATCCTATCCTTTTATTGCAGTTCATTGACATTTAAAACGTAACATGTCTAATTAGGAAATTTAATTTATTTGCTGTTGGCAGCAATGTACGTCAAATTTGACGTTTAAATGTGAAATAGTAAAGAGTTTTGACATTTAAACGTCTAAAACGAGCAAGTTTGACATTCAAACGTTAAATAGGCACAAATTTGACATTTAAATATTAAATGCATATAGTTGAGAATCCCTTTCTCGCTTACGAAGTCATCAACATTGATATAAAATGCCTTTAGATCTTTTCGGATGATATGAATTTGATACTTTGTACAATTTTTCATAATTAAACGTCATTTAAAATGACAGATCGGAAAACCAACATTGAATAATGAAAAGTTACTATTAGGAGAAAGGAAAGCATTTTAATAAATAGTTTTTTACCATTTTTGATTTTTTTAACCTATCACTTTATCGCAGTTGACTGACATTTAAAAGTAAACATATCTAATTAGGGAATTTAATTTATTTGCAGTTGGCAGCAATGTACGTCAAATTTGACGTTTAAATGTGAAATAGTAAAGAGTTTTGACATTTAAACGTCTAAAACGAGCAAGTTTGACATTCAAACGTCAAATAGGCACAAATTTGACATTTAAATATTAAATGCATGTACTTCAAAATCTCTCTCTCGCTTACAAAGTCATCAATATTGGCATAAAATGCCTTTTTATAGATCTTTTCTATTTCAATTTTTGATATCTAAACGTCATTTAAAATGACAAATCGGAAAACCAACTTTGAATAATGAAAAGTTACTAGGAGAGAAAAGCATTTTAATAAATAGTTTTTTACCATTTTTGTATTCATCCTCGTTAACGTTTATTCTTTCTACAATTTTTTTAACCTATCCCTTTATTGCAGTTGATTGACATTTAAAAATTAACATATCTAATTAGGAAATTTAATTTATTTGCAGTTGGCAGTAATGGATGTACGTCAAATTTGACGTTTAAATGTGAAATAGTAAAGAGTTTTGACGTTTAGACGTCAAACGCGAGCAATTTTGACAATTAACCGTCTAAAACGAGCAAGTTTGACATTCAAACGTCAAATAGGCACAAATTTAACATTTAAAAATTAAATGCATACACTTCAGAATCTCTCTCTCACTTATAAAGGCGTCAATTTTGACATAAAATGTCTTTAGATCTTTTCTACAATTTTTGATACCTAAACGTCATTTAAGATGACAGAATGAGAGAAAAAAAGCATTTTAATAAATAGTTTTTTACCATTTTTGTAAAATGAGGATCTCCCGACAATCCAAACGCAGCGTATTCATCCTCGTTAATACGGGCATCTAAAGTAACCTTGATCTTATCCCCGACTAGTTCCCAACGCACTTGTAAACGTTTGTTCAAAAATTGACGACAATTGGAGGCCGGTCTCGAAGGGCCAAGCGTGGACATTGTCTTGAATGTCATGAAAAACAAAATAATTACAAAAAAAATGAGCACATAATGCCTAGGATTGTGTGTTTTACCCCGTTTTAGGGTAGGTTTATTTGTGTGCTACTTACTGGATTATACCACCACGGGGGCTTGAAATATAACCGAAATTGTTCCGATCAATATTTTTCTTTCCTTAAGTTGGTAAAATTAAACTTACCGATATTTTAGTTTGGTTCAAAGCAGGTGGTACATCGAGATCTTTAGGTATCATAACGTGGCCGAAATTTTGGGTGTACCTGATACACCAGACGCACAACCAATCGATATCGTAGACCGTTAGGGAACCAGGTAATTGTATCTCGATATCTTCACCTTGATACCCTCTTAACGGTTCCAAAGACCTCACTTCGTTGGGGACCTTGATACCGAGCCTGTGAGGTTCGCTGCCGTTCCCGACCCAAAAATAAGCCGCTGGGCCGGCACCATCGTAATGGAGGTTCGGAATATAGAAAGTTTTGGCGTCCAAGATGCTTATGTTGTCCGATCTGAGACCGTGAGCTAATCTCTTGAATTCCGGCAGTATCCTGATTTTGGGGACGTCTATGCCTTGCGGGACGAGGACTTCCCGAAATTGATCTAGAAATATCATGTTATTTGGTATCAATCATAGCTGTCATTATGACAGATTTCGTTAAACGTCAAAAATTAAGGTAGGTAACCATTTTGTTAGTGTGCGTGTGTATGTGTGTCGGTCGTCGTTTTCCAGGGAGTACGCGACGTTGCGCAGGTCAATACCCGGACTCGTACCCGGAGTCTGGAGTCCGGAACGCTCCGGGGCCAACCCCCTGCACTGCCCCCGGAGATGCGCGCACACAGGTTGCCATGTCGGGTCGTATTCTAACGGTTGTGCGAGCGTTCACCATCATCCCCTCACCGCCTCCCTCCCCTCCCCCTCACTCCACCCCGCCCACCTAAGTTAAAACCGTAAAATCATACATCTTCGGCGTTTATACAGATGCGAGGTGGGGGGAGGGGGAAAGGGGGAGTGTAAGGGATGTTACCGTCGAATATTCGTGTAAGGGTTGGATGGTGGTTCGTTTATGCAGAACATGTATGGGAAATTTGATGTAATAATCTATAGTTCTGGATTAAGGTTGGTACAGAATGTGCTTTAAAAGATCCAACCTTGCCTGAACGGTTCATATTTGTTTATTAATTAGTAGACTTTAGCTCGAAATTATAGAACTTTATGGACAGATGAAAATATTTTCATTAAAAAAAAAAATAAATTCGCTTTTCCACCCCTCCCCCCACCTAACGTTATTTTGATTAAATTAGAGATTTGAAGCATAATATTGCAAGCTTAAACCGTTTCTGTTAGGTATGATATCGTTTTTGACGTTTTATACGGTCTAAATGTCAATGTCAAAATCAACTCAAATCCTCAAAAGCGGTCAAAAGAACCGTCCTTCTCATTTATTTATTTTTCTTTTCTTTTGTATTATAAAGAGATTCTCGATCTGTCACACAGATTATCAATCATTTCTGTCAAATTGACATTGACAGATAGTATTATAACCTCTAAAAATAAACTAAAAACAAATGTCAAAATGATGTTGCCTCCTTTTTAAAGTTTGGGCAGATATAATTTTTTTCTAGCATAATTTGCATCTCTTGCATCACAAAACCGTCGTACTGCGGTTTTTAAACGAAATAATGACGTCTTTTGGATGTCATAACATATATTTTTGATTAACGAAATTTGAAAGCTTACGAGTTCAAGTTAGATAACAGCAATGTTTCGATTTTATAATTTATTTTCAATTTAATAAGATGCCACCCCCTCTCCCCACTCCACTAACGTTGTTTTGATTAAATTAGAGATTTGAAGCGTAACTATGGTAACGGTTAAACAACGGTAGTCGTATTGCAAGCTTAAACCGTTTCTGTTAGGTATGATATCGTTTTTTGACGTTTTACGTGGGCCATGGGCGTGTATGACTGAGAATTCTGCTAAATGTCAATGTCAAATAAGTGTCAAAATCAACTAAAATGCTCAAAAAAATCGTCATAAAAGAACTGTCATAGAAATTATCAATCATTTTGTGATATTGACATTGACAGATAGTATTATAACCTCTAATAAAACTAAACCAAAAATCAAACGTCAAAATGATGTTTTATTTTGTTGTTGCCCGATTTGTAGCGTATCCCACCCCCACCCCCTCCCTAAAGTTTGCGTTTAAACGAAATAATGACGTCTTTTGGACGTTATTAGGTATTTTGTTGATTTTCTAAATTTAAAAGCTTACGAGTTCAAGTTAAAAAACAGTAATGTTCCGATTTTATCATTTATTTTCAATTTAGTAAGATGTCGTCAGTTTTCAGACGAAATAGTGTCGTTTTTTGACGTTATAAACACATTTAGATCTCGGTGATAGTATACAGCTCTCTTTTTTTCCATAAAGCGTTAGCTCACGTAACCATTACGATATAAACACGTTTTTTTTCAGTTTCTATACGAAATAATGACGTCTTTTGGATGTCATAACATATTGAACATATCAAATGATATATTTTTTTTGTTGGTCGATTTGTAGCGTGTCCGACCCTCGCCCACCCTCCTTTAAATTTCGTGCAGATATAATTTTTTCTCTCAAAATTTGCATGATGCATCTCTTACATCTCAAAACGTCTTTACTGCGGTTTTTAAACGAAATAATGACGTCTTTTGGACGTTATTACGTATTTTGTTGATTTTCTAAATTTAGAAAGTTACGAGTTCAAGTTATAAAACAGTGAATGTTCCGATTTTATAATTTATTTTCAATTTAGTACGATGCCGTCAGTTTTTAGACGAAATAGTGTCGTTTTTTTGACGTTATAAACACATTTAGATCTCACTGACAGTATAGAGTTATCTTTTTTCATAAAGCGTTAGCTCACTTTATCATTACGATATAAACACGCCTTTTTTCAGTTTCTAGACGAAATAATGACGTCTTCTGGATGTCATAATATATTTTATTGATTTACGAAATTTAAAAGTCTTTTATTCAAGTTAGAAAACAATAATGTTCCGATTTTATAATTTAATTTCAATTTAATAAGATGACGTCAGCTTTTAGACGAAATAATGTCGCTTTTTTTGACGTTATAAACACATTTAGATCTCGCTGATAGTATACAGCTCTCTTTCTTCATAAAGCGTTAGCTCACGTAATCATTACGATATAAACACGCCTTTTTTCAGTTTCTAGACGAAATAATGACGTCTTTAGGATGTCATAACATATTTTATTGATTTACGAAATTTAAAAGTTTAATATTCAAGTTAGAAAACAATAATGATCCAATTTTATAATTTAATTTCAATTTAATAAGATGACGTCAGCTTTTAGACGAAATAATGTCGCTTTTTTGACGTTATAAACACATTTAGATCTCGGTGATAGTATACAGCTCTCTTTCTTCATAAAGCGTTAGCTTACGTAATCATTACGATATAAACACGCCTTTTTTCAGTTTCTAGACGAAATAATGACGTCTTCTGGATGTCATAACATATTTTATTGATTTATGAAATTTAAAAGTCTAATATTCAAGTTAGAAAACAATAATGTTTCGATTTTATAATTTAATTTCAATTTAATAAGATGACGTCAGCTTTTAGACGAAATAATGTCGCTTTTTTTGACGTTATAAACACATTTAGATCTCGGTGATAGTATACAGCTCTCTTTCTTCATAAAGCGTTAGCTCACGTAATCATTACGATATAAACACGCCTTTTTTCAATTTCTAGACGAAATAATGACGTCTTCTGGATGTCATAATATATTTTATTGATTTATGAAATTTAAAAGTCTAATATTCAAGTTAGAAAACAATAATGTTTCGATTTTATAATTTAATTTCAATTTAATAAGATGACGTCAGCTTTTAGACGAAATAATGTCGCTTTTTTTGACGTTATAAACACATTTAGATCTCGGTGATAGTATACAGCTCTCTTTCTTCATAAAGCGTTAGCTCACGTAATCATTACGATATAAACACGCCTTTTTTCAGTTTCTAGACGAAATAATGACGTCTTTAGGAGGTCATAACATATTTTGTTCATTTACGAAATTTGAAAGTCTAATATTCAAGTTAGAAAACAATAATGATCCAATTTTATAATTTAATTTCAATTTAATAAGATGACGTCAGCTTTTAGACGAAATAATGTCGCCTTTTTGACGTTATAAACACATTTACTTTAGATTTCTAAAATTATAAAGTATAAAGACGTTTTTTTTTCAGAGTTTGGACGAAATAATGACCTCTTTATTACATTTTTTACGTGATTGCGTGGAATTTACGTCGAAATTACGTCATTCGATACGTCTATTAGATGTTTAAAGCTTACAATGACGTCGGCGATGAGCTAATAACGACGTGATAGCGTCGTTAGTTCGATATATTTTCCTTAACTCAACTTTAGTGAACGTGATACATATTAAAGACAGTTTTAATATCTAAGATCAGCGTCTATTTGTGATTGGCAAACCCTTTTAGGCACTTTCCGTGTACAGGATCCGATTTGAATTTAAATATTCGAATTCCCCCTCTCCCTCTCTCTCTCTATTTGCCTCTGTTTCTTCCATTAACGTAACAAATCGTCTGAGTAGAGAGAAAATTTAAAGTTATATAACGGGTGATGTACGAAAAAGAGAAAGCAATAGAAAGCTCGCCGTACTGGAACGTATCGGGAATAACTTAATAACGTCTTTTGAGCGTAGGTACCCGGTCGGAACCGAAACGGCTATCCCCCCATCTCACTCCCCTTACCCCCGAAACGAAAACTTCCCTTCAACAAACGGACAAATCTGCGCGCCCCACGCTCTCGCGATTTCGTCCCCCTTTTGCCGTTGATGTCGTAGACAAGCATGACGAAGAATGACACTTGGCATTGTGAATACTCGGTTCCTGTTTTGCGTCTTTGTTTTTCGACGGGATTCTAATTTGTCCTAAGTGTTCGGTAGTCGGTAGCTATTACGTCGTTTGAAGCGAAAGAGTAAGTACTGGCGCTGTTACCCCTTAACGTCGTTACTTAGACGATGTCGTTAACGTTTTGTTTTTATTTTATTTTTTTTTCTCTTTCGATATCTAGACCTCCTTGATTTTGTACAAAAAATTGTAACCTAAAACGAAGAAGAAGGAAAAAAGCGAAACACAATTTTTGCTCGAAACTTAAACCTTTTGATTAATCTAGTCACCCTATTTCCCCTGTTTTGTGCGTCACGCTAAAATGATTCCATTTAAACTACACCCTAGTAAATCAAGTCCGGGGAGTCACACACACAGCAGGAATATTTATGGACGATTGGGTAAATGTAAAAACGTAGTATTGTATGTATACGGCGGATATATACGCCTTTCTCTCTTTTCCTATTCGTTTTTTTTCGTCTCGCGTCCCGTTTTATGCTCTACTACCATAGCTGACCGTTTTAGATTTGGATTTAGAGTTATTCCCCCTGTTTAAAAGCGCTTATTTTTCGAAATATTCCTCATATTTCATTGATAAATTTCCTTATTTGGGAAATGAACGGGACAGAAGCGCGATTTTTTTACATATTTCGCTTAAAAATATTACATTCTCATTTACAATAAATCTTAAAGGTAGTTTAAACATAAATATTGCAATATACGAGATCCAGGGCGTTCCATGAGCAAGTAACTCACTATACTTGCATTTTCTTTAATGGAACACCCTATATATTATCGACTTTTTAGATTCCTTACGTTGTTATCTACAATAAAGCTATAACCAATTACTAGTCTAGAGTTGATAGTTTTCGAGATATTTCGAATTAATTTCCGAAAATGCTACCCAGTTTGAACATGTTTCGTCTAATTTAGTTTGTAGCGGTCACAAAATTGAATTTATTTCAAATATAGTTAGTGCTTCATATATAAGGCCTGTCGTTGCAAAAATTCAGATTATTTAGAACTATACAGGGCGTTCCGTAAGCAGGTAACGAACCAAAATTTCGTTTTATTAAACGGAACACCCTATATATTATCAACTTTTTAGATTCCTTACGTTGTTATCTACAATAAAGCTATAACCAATTACTAGTCTAGAGTTGATAGTTTTCGAGATATTTCGAATTAATTTCCGAAAATGCTACCCAGTTTGAACATGTTTCGTCTAATTTAGTTTGTAGCGGTCACAAAATTGAATTTATTTCAAATATAGTTAGTGCTTCATATATAAGGCCTGTCGTTGCAAAAATTCAGATTATTTAGAACTATACAGGGCGTTCCGTAAGCAGGTAACGAACCAAAATTTCGTTTTATTAAACGGAACACCCTATATATTATCAACTTTTTAGATTCCTTACGTTGTTATCTACAATAAAGCTATAACCAATTACTAGTCTAGAGTTGATAGTTTTCGAGATATTTCGAATTAATTTCCGAAAATGCTACCCAGTTTGAACATGTTTCGTCTAATTTAGTTTGTAGCGGTCACAAAATTGAATTTATTTCAAATATAGTTAGTGCTTCATATATAAGGCCTGTCGTTGCAAAAATTCAGATTATTTAGAACTATACAGGGCGTTCCGTAAGCAGGTAACGAACCAAAATTTCGTTTTATTAAACGGAACACCCTATATATTATCAACTTTTTAGATTCCTTACGTTGTTATCTACAATAAAGCTATAACCAATTACTAGTCTAGAGTTGATAGTTTTCGAGATATTTCGAATTAATTTCCGAAAATGCTACCCAGTTTGAACATGTTTCGTCTAATTTAGTTTGTAGCGGTCACAAAATTGAATTTATTTCAAATATGGTTAGTGCTTCATATATAAGGCCTGTCGTTGCAAAAATTCAGATTATTTAGAACTATACAGGGCGTTTCGTAAGCAGGTAACGAACCGAAATTTCGTTTTATTAAACGGAACACCCTATATATTATCGACTTTTTAGATTGCTTACGTTGTTGTCTACAAAAAAGCTATAACCAATTACTAGTCTAGAGTTGATAGTTTTCGAGATATTTCGAATTAATTTCCGAAAATGCTACCCAGTTTGAACATGTTTCGTCTAATTTAGTTTATAGCGGTCACAAAATTGAATTTATTTCAAATATAGTTAGTGCTTCATATATAAGGCCTGTCGTTGCAAAAATTCAGATTATTTAGAACTATACAGGGCGTTCCGTAAGCAGGTAACGAACCAAAATTTAGTTTTATTAAACGGAACACCTTGTATATTATCGACTTTTTAGATTGCTTACGTTGTTGTCTACAAAAAAGCTATAACCAATTACTAGTCTAGAGTTGATAGTTTTCGAGATATTTAGAATTTATTTCCCAAAATGCTACCCAGTTTGAACATGTTTCGTCTAATTTAGTTTATAGCGGTCACAAAATTGAATTTATTTCAAATATAGTTAGTGCTTCATATATAAGGCCTATCGTTGCAAAAATTTATATTATTTAGAACTATACAGGGCGTTCTGTAAGCAGGTAACGAACCAAAATTTCGTTTTATTAAACGGAACACCTTGTATATTATCGACTTTTTAGATTGCTTACGTTGTTGTCTACAAAAAAGGTATAACCAATTAGTAGTCTAGAGTTGATAGTTTTCGAGATATTTCGATTTAATTTCCGAAAATGCTACCCAGTTTGAACATGTTTCGTCTAATTTAGTTTATAGCGGTCACAAAATTGAATTTATTTCAAATATAGTTAGTGCTTCAGATATAAGGTCTGTCGTTGCAAAAATTTTGATTATTTAGAACTATACAGGGCGTTCCGTAAGCTGGTAACGAACCAAAATTTAGTTTTATTAAACGGAACACTCTGTATATTATCGACTTTTTAGATTGCTTACGTTGTTGTCTACAAAAAAGCTATAATCAATTACTAGTCTAGAGTTGATAGTTTTAGAGATATTTCGAATTAATTTCCGAAAATGCTACCCAGTTTGAACATGTTTCGTCTAATTTAGTTTATAGCGGTCACAAAATTGAATTTATTTCAAATATAGTTAGTGCTTCATATATAAGGCCTGTCGTTGCGAAAATTTAGATTATTTAGAACTATACAGGGCGTTCCGTAAGCAGGTAACGAACAAAAATTTCGTTTTATTAAACGGAACACCCTATATATTATCGACTTTTTAGATTGCTTACGTTGTTATCTACAATAAAGCTATAACCAATTACTAGTCTAGAGTTGATAGTTTTCGAGATATTTCGAATTAATTTCCGAAAATGTTACCCAGTTTGAACATGTTTCGTCTAATTTAGTTTATAGCGGTCACAAAATTGAATTTATTTCAAATATAGTTAGTGCTTCATATATAAGGCCTGTCGTTGCAAAAATTCAGATTATTTAGAACTATACAGGGCGTTCCGTAAGCAGGTAACGAACCGAAATTTCGTTTTATTAAACGGAACACCCTATATATTATCGACTTTTTAGATTCCTTACGTTGTTGTCTACAAAAAAGCTATAACCAATTACTAGTCTAGAGTTGATAGTTTTCGAGATATTTCGAATTAATTTCCGAAAATGCTACACAGTTTGAACATGTTTCGTCTAATTTAGTTTATAGCGGCCACAAAATTGAATTTATTTCAAATATAGTTAGTGCTTCATATATAAGGCCTGTCGGTGCAAAAATTTAAATTATTTAGAACTATACAGGGCGTTCCGTAAGCAGGTAACGAACCAAAATTTCGTTTTATTAAACGGAACACCCTCTATATTATCGACTTTTTAGATTGCTTACGTTGTTGTCTACAAAAAAGCTATAACCAATTACTAGTCTAGAGTTGATAGTTTTCGAGATATTTCGAATTAATTTCCGAAAATGCTACCCAGTTTGAACATGTTTCGTCTAATTTAGTTTATAGCGGTCACAAAATTGAATTTATTTCAAATATAGTTAGTGCTTCATATATAAGGCCTGTCGTTGCAAAAATTTAAATTATTTAGAACTATACAGGGCGTTCCGTAAGCAGGTAACGAACCAAAATTTAGTTTTATTAAACGGAACACCCTGTATATTATCAACTTTTTAGATTGCTTACGTTGTTGTCTACAAAAAAGCTGTAACCAATTACTAGTCTAGAGTTGATAGTTTTCGAGATATTTCGAATTAATTTCCGAAAATGCTACCCAGTTTGAACATGTTTCGTCTAATTTAGTTTATAGCGGTCACAAAATTGAATTTATTTCAAATATAGTTAGTGCTTCATATATAAGGCCTGTCGGTGCAAAAATTCAGATTATTTAGAACTATACAGGGCGTTCCGTAAGCAGGTAACGAACCAAAATTTCGTTTTATTAAACGGAACACCCTATATATTATCGACTTTTTTGATTGCTTACGTTGTTGTCTACAAAAAAGCTATAACCAATTACTAGTCTAGAGTTGATAGTTTTCGAGATATTTCGAATTAATTTCCGAAAATGCTACCCAGTTTGAACATGTTTCGTCTAATTTAGTTTATAGCGGTCACAAAATGGAATTTATTTCAAATATAGTTAGTGCTTCATATATAAGGCCTGTCGTTGCAAAAATTTAGATTATTTAGAACTATACAGGGCGTTCCGTAAGTAGGTAACGAACCAAAATTTCGTTTTATTAAACGGAACACCCTATATATTATCGACTTTTTAGATTCCTTACGTTGTTGTCTACAAAAAAGCTATAACCAATTACTAGTCTAGAGTTGATAGTTTTCGAGATATTTCGAATTAATTTCCGAAAATGCTACCCAGTTTGAACATGTTTCGTCTAATTTAGTTTATAGCGGTCACAAAATTGAATTTATTTCAAATATAGTTAGTGCTTCATATATAAGGCCTGTCGTTGCAAAAATTTAGATTATTTAGAACTATACAGGGCGTTCCGTAAGCAGGTAACGAACCAAAATTTCGTTTTATTAAACGGAACACCCTATATATTATCGACTTTTTAGATTGCTTACGTTGTTATCTACAATAAAGCTATAACCAATTACTAGTCTAGAGTTGATAGTTTTCGAGATATTTCGAATTAATTTCCGAAAATGCTACCCAGTTTGAACATGTTTCGTCTAATTTAGTTTATAGCGGTCACAAAATTGAATTTCTTTCAAATATAGTTAGTGCTTCATATATAAGGCTTGTCGTTGCAAAAATTTAGATTATTTAGAACTATACAGGGCGTTCCGTAAGCAGGTAACGAACCAAAATTTAGTTTTATTAAACGGAACACCCTATATATTATCGACTTTTTAGATTGCTTACGTTGTTGTCTACAAAAAAGCTATAACCAATTAATAGGCTAGAGTTGATAGTTTTCGGGATATTTCGAATTAATTTCCGAAAATGTTACCGGTTTAAACTTGTTTCGTCACGTTTAGCTTGGTAACACATCCCAACAAGAAGTAGTATTTTAATTTTGCGTCGCTATACGTCATCTCAATCGGATTATTTATACAGGGTGATCTACCTTTAAACTACCTTTAAGATTTATTATGCAGATGTACCAAACTCTAAACGTAATAAAGTCGATTTAATGCGGGTAGGTGTGGTGAAGGGGGAAAGGGCATGGAATAAACTTACCGTAAACCTGCGACACCAGACCGAAAGCCATTTGATGTCTCTAATTCTTTGACCGGGCGGTAACCGTAGTATTAAATCGGCATCGTTGAACTCCCTAAGGCCGGGGCTTCCCTGAAACAAAATACCGGATTATTGTCGTTTAATGTTTACAGTCGGAGGAGCGGAGAGGACAGACCGAGATGTAACTGTTATAAAATGAGTTTGTCAGCGAGAAAAAAAATAATTGTCCTGTTTAATTTTGGGTGGAAGATATTGGTTGGTTCCATCAAGCCTCAACTCGAACAACCTCTCCATAGGCGTTCCTCTGATTAAGCAAATACATCCGAAATCACGTACCTATAAGGGGTGCTCAAATATAATTTATCATCTCGTATATACATCCGTAGGTATATTTAGTTATTTATAATACGCTCCTGATATCACGCCGGTGAAAATTAAATTCAGGAAGTTCCCTAGCTGTTACAAAATAACATTAAAACTTCCTAACATCGTCTGAGTAGACGAGCGTAACCAAAGAGGCGATGCAACGGAGTTCGGGCAAAACCCTCCACCCCTACATAGCTCTCCGTCCGGGTGATTCGGTTTTACCGATGACACAGCAATACCCGACTTATGTATATACTAGTCGCGGTTAGGTAGTAGAAGAGGGTGGGCTTGACGCCCGCTTCCAAAGGGACTCATCCAAGGGTTGACTGACTACTGAAAAGGGAACGGACACGTGGCTGTTGCAATGATGATGATGATGACGACGATGATGATGAACCCCCCATCGGTTTAACATTTTTATTAACTCTGCGTTCTTTAATTAGGAGATATCAGACTTTGGACTTGAATCGAAGTGATTCCGAATTGGTTATCTGTCAAAATTGACAGCCTTATGCGATTGATGGAAATGCGAAATATTACAATAAATTTAACAGCATTTTTATGCAAAATACATCAAATATTTAAATGCAAAAGTTGTTTAGTTTTACGAAATTTATAACGTAAAATTATTCTACGATATACAGGGTGTTTAGTTTGCCCGTAACGATCAGTATCTTTACATTTTTAAATGGAACACCCTATATATGATCACATTTTTGAATTGCCCGAGGAATTTTAAAGCAACTTTATACAGGATCATATTCAATTATTTTCATTAGTTTACAAGATATTGACATTTGTTTGAAAATTTTGACATTTCGCTCTCTTCAGAAAAATGCCATTATTTCGGTAACGGAAAAATGTAACATTATGAAACTTAACATAACGTTAGAAGCATCTCATATGATGACAATAAACAGATGTAGACTTAAATATCTTATACAGAGTGTTCTAGAATGTCAGTGTCTTTTTGAAACAATTGAAATGCGAAAATCTTAATTTTTTCAAATTAAAACACTATATTTTTATGGGTTAGTTGAAAGCGAAATTTAATTATCTAATAGTTTGAATAAAGCATGTATATAGTTAAAATTAATGGTTTTAGAGATATTTCAAATTATTTCATATGTTGTTATGTATGTATGTAGGTGTGTGACAAAACAATAATTTGACAGCTGTCAAATATTTTTTTGTGAATTAAAAAGTGATGCAGTCAGAATTTGACGGTTGTCGGAAATATTCTGACAGTTATGGCTGTTAGAATCAAGTTTGTACAAGTTTATAATCGTAAAAAGGTTTTAATCTTGTGGTGTTGTAAAAAATTGAGTAAGTAGATCTTTTTTTCCATTTAAACGAAACGTGTTGAATGAATCTCGTTCCGAACAACTCTATTTTTTTTTTGTCGGCATACATCGCTCATCTGTTTACACCAGACGACGGTAATTGAGCGCCCTCTCACACACACTGTTGATCTAACCGAGCTGAATCAGGAATGCGATGCCGGACCGGTAAAAGCCATTGTGTCCATTTAAATGGAAATGAAGCTATCATAGTCATTCATCTTCCCCCTTTTACGCTGATTAAATATAGCGTAAAACCCTCCCACATATAGCGCCACGTATTAGTCCTTATACGTAACGCACGCTATTCTCGTACAAGGGGGACGAAACAACCCCTTTTCCTTTCCACTCCCTACCCTCCCCCTTTTCTCTTCTTTCATTCGTTTATTCATATTATCACCGTCAACTTATAGGATACGACAATTACATCGTTAGGATAATTATCTCTCAGTATAGGCGTCCCAGTCCTACGTCATACTACGATAAATGCTCGTATAGCTTTTGACAGCTCTCATATTATAAAGATGATTGTCTCTGAGATTTGACAATTGTAATTGTCAAAATATATCTGATTAGCTGTCAATTTTTAAAGTCGACTGTTTATTGCTACAGTGAAACGGTAAGTCTGCGACTTTTAACTGTCGCAACCAAAAATTACAATTTGACAGCTGTCAAATTGTAATTTTCTTCTTCTGAAATAGAAACTTTCAATTATATAGAATTTTACAGCTGTCGGAAATATTTTGAGAGTTCTATATAATGAAATTTTAAAAATAATTTATTTGACAGCATGTGACAGCTGTCAGTAGTATTTTAACTCTTCTATCTACTAAAATAACAAACAAAATAACCGCCTACAAGTGTTGAAAGTGTGGTAAAAAGGTGCTATTTTATGTTGTACATTTGACAGCTGTCAGAAATATATCAATAGTTACGCATGTCATATCGCATACAACTGTCAAGTCCAAAAAAGGTGTAAATTTTTTAAGTCGACTGTTTATTGTTACAGTTCCGACTGTCGAAACGGTAATTCTTTGCGACTTTTTCGTAACCAAATATAAGTGTTTGACAACTGTCAAATTGTAATTTTTGTCTAATATATTACTGTTTTAAATTATTTTACTATTGTCAAATTATTATAGTTCGACAGCCTTGATAGCGTAAACGGGTACAAACATCGAAGCTGTGAACCGTTAGATATTTTTACAATTTGACAGCTGCTTGACAGATATAGAAATATTTCAATTATATCCGTTAAAACGGCTTTCGAAAAAATCTGCGAGAGATGAGGTCTGATAGTTGAACTGTCAAAATCAGGAAAAAAAAACAATTTTTTTACAAATTGACGAGTGTCGGGGATATTGTCATAATTACACCTGTTAAAACTGTAACAAATCACTGTTATAATTTTGACAGCTGTCAGAAATTTTACCATTTTAGTAGTTTCGACGGTTTAGAGGAGAATTACAATTTGACAGCTGTCAAACACATTTAAAATCGTAAAAAATGACAGCCATTAGGAATATGTCGAATTTAAAAGTTTATACCTATCAAATCAATTTTGACAGTATTACAACTGTCAAAACCGAGCAGAATTAATTATGTTACAGGTTTAGGAATTTTGTTTGTGTTAAGATTTTGGCGCCAAAATTTGAATAGTTGGAAAGATATTGCGGGAAAATTTAATTCTATCCCCCCCCCCTCCATCACCTTCCGCCACATTTCGAGAAAAGTTTAGATTTTCAAGGTTATTCCAGGTTGTCTCCGTCGTTACTCTAGATAGCTGGCTAATCATAAAAATAGTGTCAAGTTTAAATTAAAACATCTATGTACATATATTATGACCTGATATTTTGACCGGATATTATACTAATAAGTGTCAAATGTTCTTCGAGGTGTGCTCAAGGTTCGGTGTTTGGACCTATCCTCTTATTTATGTAAATGTGTTTGAAGAACATATTTTTTTTTTTTTCAATTTTTAGTGGATTTAGCTGGCAGCAGTTAATTTCACCGACAATTTAACAGCTATATCGCTCCAACAGTTAAAATAATTTTATAATTTAACAATTGTAAGTAATTGTGTGTAACTGTATTTCCTACTTCTCTTCTATAACTTGCTGACAGTTATGTTCCCATAACAGTTAAAATATTTAAAAAAGCTATCGTTTCGATTCTAACAACTGAACGATTTACGTCACTAGACGCTAACAAAAACAGTTTAATAAATTTAATTCATTTCTTCGACAGTTCGGCAGCTATTTTGAACTCCAGCACCATCCCGTCATAAGATGACAGCTATATATTTATAATGTTAAAAAAAATGTTGGAAAACAATTTTCGAGCCATATTTGTCAACTGTTTTGATATAATCATTATTACAAAACAGTTGCTGGCAGTTAAAAATTTAACTGGCGAAAATCGATTGATTAACTAAAATAGTTGGTAAATTACGAATATTTAAATTCTAAAAAAGACAGTCGATCAATTGTATTTTTTTAGAAATCTTAACTGATATAGAAATTTAACTGTTAGTCAGCTATAATAGAACTAAAGAATATAATTTTTTAACCATGAAAATCACAAGAAAAAGTTGTTGTTTAAAAGTTCCTGAAGACTTCCCTTCCCCCCAAATTTCAGTTTTATTTTTCAATTTTTTCAATCTGACTGGCATCATCGCCTTGCCTAATCAAGTTATCTTTAACAAAACTTAAGTTCGGTGACTCTATTTTTAATGGTGAACACTGCGATGGGGGGAGTGAGAGGATAAATTATACTTATGATAGTTTGAACAACCTAAAAAGTCTAATCTTCATTTTGTAATTTTGAAAACTTACGAATTTTACAATTTAACAGCTATATGTACAGTTTTTAGCAACTTTAGTTGATAGCTTAGCTGTTTAAGTCACTAGAAACAAAGAAAAACAATTATCTTCCAGACGTATTTATTTAAAAGAGGGTGAACTTGCACAAAAAATATTTTAGCTGCAAGCAACTATAATGGAAGCAGTATTAAAATAACACATAAAAGCAAAAGCCTTCTATTCAAACTACGAAGTTATCTATTATGCGTATAATTTATCCCCTCATCATACCCATCACAAAGATAAATAAGATAAAAATAAAAATTGAAATTTTCGAGAGGTTGGGGGGAGGGATGTCTATATAAACGTAAAATAAACGTTTAATATACCATTTTAAAGATTAAAAGAGTGACTAATTAAACTTCGATGATTTCTTTCTTTCTTTTTTTTTTGGAACCACCCTGTATAATTGGAAATAATCTCACTCTGTATAGTTTAGAAAATTTGAGGTTATGTTTCATATAGCGTCTATAATCTATAACAAAACAATTGAATTACATCATCTATAAAAATGCGATTAAAAATATTCTACACTACAGATTAATCAAGACACAACCCCCTTAAAAAAATGTATGTATACAGGGTGTCTTAGCTGACGCGGTTTCTTTGATAATTTGTTTATTTTACAGTAGGTATAGAGAAAAAAAGTTTCAAATAAAAGTTGTCCCTATTTATACGATGTATAGCTAGAAAATATTTTCAAATATACAGGGTGATCCAATTATAGAAAAAGTGTACGTAACTTTATTATTTTAAATGGATCATCCTATATATTATAAATTTTTTAGATTCTACATTATATTTTAAGCAACTTTTATTAAGACCTTCCTAGACCTATGTGCTTTTGTTTTCGAGAAAATAAATATTTTATGAAAAATTTTGCAATTGCAGCGCTCTCGTTAATGAGCTGTAGGATCAAAACTAAAAAAGGTAAAAATTGATACGTCTTGAATTGCTTTACTATTTCCTTTAATAACACTGATCAGTGAACAATTTTTTTCAAATTTAACGATTGTAATTGTCGAAATATTTTTGACAGCTGTCAAATTATAAAATTCAGCAATGTTTCTTTAATTTAACGGTTGTAATAATTGTCGAAATACGCCATTTCCTCACATAGTTCCATAGTTTTATGACTATCAACATATTTTTTTGACAGCTGTCACTTTTCAAGCATTTTTCGACCGATAATCGGTAATAGAAATTTGAAACGGTCGCATTTCAGTGAATAATTGGTAACTCTAGCCGAACAGTAACTATTTTGACAGTCGTAACGGTCATATAATACTTCTGACAGTTGTCGAATCGTAAGAAAAAAAAATCCGGATTTGACGTTCGTTACTGTCATAATAGATACATCTGACAGCTGTCAAAATTGTGATTAATGATTTCTGAATTATTACTTCTCGAAGTACCTAAGTACCGTCATATCTCCGCGAATGTATACTTATATGGTACTTATATAGCAATATATGAGAGATATTCAATAGAATAGAATGTAGGCGATGAAGAGTGTGTCTCCGTGGCAACGGGTTTAAGCGGCTTACGTCGTTACCAATGATAAGCACAAAGCCCCTTAATGAGAGGGAGATACATACATACACGTGCACACACACACACTTTGACGGTCTCTCACCAATTCGTCGAGCAAGCACCGAAAAGAAACAAACGAGTAAAGGCTAGATCGAGTAGGATTTCTCTCTCTCTCTCTTTTCTTGTATATTTACTACTGGTTACGCAAATACCGTACGAGAAAGCTCTACGGTTTGTGTAGCCGAAGCCTTCGGAACTATAGAGAGCTTATTGTCGATGCATTTTACTCTACCTTTCGTCGAAAATCGAGGAATACAGGAGTGTATATATATAAGCGAGTTAGATGAATAAAAAGCTTTTACCTGCGGTTTGTGTTCTTCCATCTCTTGCTACCTCCTAAATATATTAGATCCTATTGTATATCCTGTATTTCTTTTTGTGAGGAAGGAAACGAGGAAAAGGGAAAAGATAACCACAGCCTTAACAACGTTAGTATTAAATATATTTCGGTTCTTTAAGATGTTTTTCATCTTCTTTTATTAAGAGAGATACATTTCAAGGAAGCTATTTATCTTTGATTATTTTCGTCCCTCCTTTTTGTTCCCTCTCTCGCCCCCCTTTCTCTCTCTATATTGACATTAATCGACCAGCCAGCTTTAATGTTCTTCTTTTTTTTTCTTAATTAGTTCCGGAATTGGTCTCCGTTTCATTATCCACGATCGACGTTCTTTTGTTTTTGCTTTCTAAACTTGGATATTAACGTATCCAGCATTCTCCGAGACTGTAGCGCATCGATTTAGTGTTTTATGCAATCCGTAATTGAATTTCGACGACTTTGACATAGAAATGATCGTTTTAAAATTTGACAGCTGTCAGAAATGTTTTGACAGTTCTATAAGTACTTAATCTAAGAAAACTTGTATTTTAGAATTTTCCAGCTGTCAATCTGGCTGCTGTCAACATCTCAGATGTACCTCGATAAATAATATTACAGTTGTTAATAATTTGACAGCTGTCAGAAATATTTCGACAATTGTTCGACAGAAAATTGACAGCTGACGGAAGCGCTTCGACATTTACCGCTATTAAAGATATAAACAAAAAACGGTTACCAATTATTTTCGGCTAGTAAAAAATCCTTTTCATAATTTGACTTAACTGTCAGAAATGTTTTGACAGTTATATAAGTACTTAATCTAAGAAAACTTGTATTTTAGAATTTTCCAGCTGTCAATCTGGCTGCTGTCAACATCTCAGATGTACCTCGACAAATAATATTACAGTTGTTAATAATTTGACAGCTGTCAGAAATATTTCGACAATTATTCGACAGAAATTTGACAGCTGACGGAAGCGCTTCGACATTTACCGCTATTAAAGATATAAAAAACGGCTACCAATAACTTTCGGCTAGTAAAAAATCCTTTTCATAATTTGACTTAACTGTCAGAAATGTTTTGACAGTTATATAAGTACTTAATCTAAGAAAACTTGTATTTTAGAATTTTCCAGCTGTCAATCTGGCTGCTGTCAACATCTCAGATGTAGCTCGATAAATAATACTACAGTTGTTAATAATTTGACAACTGTCAGAAATATTTCGACAATTATTCGACAGAAATTTGACAGCTGACGGAAGCACTTCGACATTTACCGCTATTAAAGATATAAACAAAAAACGGTTACCAATTATTTTCGGCTAGTAAAAAATCCTTTTCATAATTTGACTTGGCTGTCAGAAATGTTTTGACAGTTATATAAGTACTTAATCTAAGAAAACTTGTATTTTAGAATTTTCCAGCTGTCAATCTGGCTGCTGTCAACATCTCAGATGTAGCTCGATAAATAATATTACAGTTGTTAATAATTTGACAGCTGTCAGAAATATTTCGACAATTATTCGACAGAAATTTGACAGCTGACGGAAGCGCTTTGACATTTACCGCTATTAAAGATATAAACAAAAAAGTAAAAAAAATCCTATTCATAATTTGACAGCTGTCAGAAATGATTCGACAATTTATTATAAATATTTAATCTAAGAAAATTTGTATTTTAGAATTTTTCTGCTGTAAACATCTCAGATGTAGCTCGACAAATAATATAACAGTTGTTAATAATTTGACAGCTGTCAGAAATATTATGTCAAAAAGAGATATCAGAGCTACAAAGAATGATTCAATAATTTTAAAGCTGTCGAATACGTTTGGATCAGTTAAAGAAATATTATTTTTTTATAATTTTGACGTCTATTAAAAATATTTTGACAGTTACGATTTTAACAGTCAGTAAGAAATTATTAAAATTTAAATTTTTATATTGTGAAAAGTGGAATTAATAGAAGCATTTTTAATTGGTACACCGGACAAACCAATTTCACAATTTGACACCTGTCAAACGTTTTTTTTTTTTTTTGGTTAATAAATATGATGATTTCATAATTTGACACTTGTCAGAAATATATTGATGATTACGACGTCCAAACTTGTAAAAAAAAATGTTGCCTTTAGAATTTGACGGCTGTCAGAAATATTCTGACAGTTACGCCTATTAAAAGCAAAAGAAATAATTGTTTTTACAGTTCGATAGCTCACCCTTAATTTAAAAGCGATTTATTATTTTTATTATAATTTAACAGCTGTCAAGGAATATTACGACTAAAAAAAATTGTTTTTAGAGTTTGACAGCTGATAATGTGATAGTTACAACTATCGGAATTATAAAAAGTAATGTCAAATTCTATAATTTTAGAATTGTTAGATTGTTCTATTATACTGATTATTAACTCTTTGACAGCTGTCTGTCAGAAATATATCGAGAGTTTCAACTTATACATAATAAAGCATTTTGCTGTTATTACAGTTTAGCAGCTGTCAAAAATATTATGATAATTAAAAAAAAAGGAAAACTTAACAATTGAAGGAAATAACTTTGACAGTTACAACTGTCAGAGCTATAATTAATTTACATTTTATAGCTGTCAGATTTTTCTATAATTTTTGACAGCTGTCAGAAATATATTGACAGTTATACCGTAGATGTTTTTTTTTCAACAATTAAATAATATCAAAGGCCTCCACTGTTCGTAATCTTTGACCGCGTCATAATAAAATAAAAATATGTAAAACAAAAGCAAAAAAAAACACGACGTTTTTGCTGCTGTTTTTATAATTTGACAGCTGTCATGAATATTTAGACAGTTACACCAATTAAAGACAACATAAGAAATAACTACTGTTATAATCTGACGACTGTAACAAATGTTTCGATCGTTATATCCATAAAACAATATTATTTTATATTATTACAATTTGACAGTGTCGGGGGTGTCCTTATAATTTGACAATCTTCACAATTATGTTAACACTTGCGTAAAACGGCAACACGCAGCTGTTTTTATAAGTTGACAGCTGTCAGAGGGATCTTAATTGGTGCGTTCGTCAAAACAATAAAATCAAATGCCCTTTTTTTTTAGTTTGATAATTTGACAGCTACTTTGACAGTTACTACATATTAGAATTGTAAACCTTAACAAACGACTGCGTTTAGAGTTTGATGATTAATAGAAATGTTTTAAAATGTCTGTCCTGCCAAAAAAAAAACAATAAAAAAATAAAGTGTCACTTTGACAGTTGTCAAAAAATTAATTTCGACAATGTGACAGCTGTCAAATATATTTTTATAACATAAAATGTCGCGAAAAAAAGATTTGAAGCTCTCGTATTGTGTAAGATATCTACATGACAGCATTAAAATGAAA
This sequence comes from Holotrichia oblita, assembly GCA_023690525.1. Classification (NCBI taxonomy): domain Eukaryota; kingdom Metazoa; phylum Arthropoda; class Insecta; order Coleoptera; family Scarabaeidae; genus Holotrichia; species Holotrichia oblita. The sequence goes on along the minus strand of CM043019.1, from coordinate 3,853,804 downwards.
ATTATAGTCCCAATTAAATATATAGTAGCGTCACAAAAGCATCTAACAATAAACGTAAGATACTCACTCCCCTCTGTAATCCTCTGGATACGGTACGATATTTCCGTGGGGATTCGGCCGTGGCGAGTTTCCGATCCAGAAGAAAGCATCGTCAGCTTTGCCGTCGTACGAAAACTTCTTAATGAAGAGGGTACTGTCGTCCACTGCGTACACGGTGCCTTTCACGTTGTGGGCGTACGTATCGAAACGGCCGATCCTCGTACCGTAATAGGGTTCCGGATGTTTTCTACACAGCGCTGGAAATAATCAAAAAAAACATAATAATAATAAAGTTACAAATTAGCTCGTTTGGAAGTTTGTGATAACCGAGTTCACCCGATATATGCACGGTTTTAACCAACAAAAAAAAGAAAAAAGATCGACACGAGACCTTAAAGAAAACGAGTTTTCTTTTCTAGACGCAGATATATCGGGGAAATACACACAACAGAACCGACTAACACGTTTTCCAACGGGATGAAAACGATATATAAGGGTTCGAGATTTCTTGTATTGCTGTTGCTCAGCACATCATCAGATGGGGTGGAAATAAAGGGAATAAAGAAGAGCTTGTTTGCACTTCAAAGTTATCTGTCAATCTCTTTTCGAGGATTACTCCGTACAAAAGCGGACTTGACGTGAATGCCTAACATTTAGACGGCGATCCTAAGATGCCGAGGAAAATATTTTCTTTTCGAAATCCCCTCCGTGGATTTTTAAGTTTTAAACGGAATTTTTTAGGTTAGCTAGGTAAGTACATATTGTACTCGAATCTAGTCCAATTACTAATTGCAACCGGGAGGAAGCCTAATAGCAGTAAGTCCTCTCTAATAAGCCGCTAATAATTGTGTGTAGCTTGTTCTACTTCGATAACGAGAACACATAGGGAAGCCCCCTATATTCAAATTTAATCCGTTAAACAGCGTACATCGTCCCCTTAATATCCTAACTAGGTAATTCGAGATCTGCACATTCTAATATCTATATTACGTACGTAAATTCGCTGTCAAATCGATCATCCTTTTCAATTTTTGCAATGTAAAACGATTCTCGATCTGTCATTGATGAATTGTCAAACATCGCTGTCACATTGACGTTTTATGTTAGACGTATCACAATAACCTCCAAATATCGGAGGAAAATTTATCCCTTTTTGACGTTTAAATGTCAAAATTTTCCATATTTGTCATTTAAATGACAACGTTTTCCCTATATAATCTTTAGATGGCAAATTTTTCCCTAATTGATATTTAAATATCAACGTAAGGGATGTAATTCCTTTCCTATGTGAGTCTCAGAAGCAAAATGTATCCGTTTTTGACGTTTAACTGTCAAACTTTTCCCTATATGACATTTAAATTTCAATTTTTCCATATTTGACATTCAAATGTCAAATTTTACCCGTGTTTAACGTTTAAATCTAAATATTTTCCCTGTTTGACAGTTAAATGTCCACATTTTCCTTCCATAATACTGTAATGGATATAATTCCTTTCCTCTGTAGGTCTTAGAAGCAAAATGTATCCGTTTTTGACGTTTAAATGGCAAAATTTTCCCTGTATAACATTTCAATTTCAATTTTTTCCATATTTGACATTTAAATATCAAACTTATACACGTTTGACGTTTAAATGTCAAAATTTTCCATACTTGACATTTAAATGTCAAATTTTATCCGTCTTTAACGTTTAAATCTAAATATTTTCCCTATTTGACAGTTAAATGTCAACGTAACGGATGTAATTCCTTTCCTATGTGAGTCTCAGAAGCAAAATGTATCCGTTTTTGACGTTTAAATGTCAAAATTTTCCTTATATGACATTTAAATTTCAATTTTTTCATATTTGACATTTAAATGTCAAATTTTACCCGTGTTTAACGTTCAAATCTAAATATTTTCCCTATTTGACAGTTAAATGTCCACATTTTCCTTGCATAATACTGTAATGGATATAATTTCATTCCTCTGTAGGTCTTAGAAGCAAAATATATCCGTTTTTGACGTTTAAAAGGCAACATTTTCCATATTTGACGTTTAAATGTCAACGTTTTCCTTATATAACCGTTAGATGTCAAATTTTTTCTATTTGACATTTAAATGTCAACATTTTTCCTTCATGGTACCGTAATGTATGTAATTCCTTTGCTATGTGAGTCTTAGAAGCAACATATATCCCTCTTTGACGTTTAAATATCAAAATTTTCCATATTTGACATTTCAATTACAACATTTTCCCTATATGACCATTAGATGTCAAATTTTTCCCTATCTGACATTTAAATGTAGACATTTTTCCTCCATATTAGACAGATATAATCCCTTAACTTTAGAAGGAAAATTTATGCGTTTTTGACGTTTAAATGTCAAAATTTTCCATATTTGGCATTTAAAATGACAACGTTTTCCCTATACATGACTTTTGGATGTCAATTTTTTATTTGACAGTTAAATGTCTACAATTTTCCTTCATAATATCGTAACGGATATAATCCTTATTAGAACGAGAATGTATCCTTTTTTGACGTTTAAATGTCAAAATTTTCCCTATATGACATTAGCA